>JH720326.1:188585-342432 GCA_000231825.2 Tetrahymena elliotti 4EA
AGAATATATCTGAATAGTGATCTATATACTCAAAGAAGTTTGGGAATGGTATTTTAAAGTTTTTCTATGAAGATAAGAAAGTATCTAATGTTGAAATAGCTCTTTTTTAATAAATATTTTTTTATGTTTTAAATTTTATTTGATAAAATATTAATAATCTTTACTCGAATTTGATGAAAGCAGTCATGTATATTATTTATGATATGTCTAATATTGATGAAATCATCCAAAAATTTCCAGACAGGGCTAATGGAAATATTGCAGCTATAGTTGTAGTAGAAATCGCCTATGTTGCTGCTTCAATAGATTTAGTAGCTGCAGGATTTGTATCTTCTTTTTAATAAGCAATTTAAACATATACTGTTTATTGTTAGTTGGTAAAATTATTATTTTATTAATCAATCGAAACAATCACTTTTTATGAATTATCAAGCTTTTTAGAAGGTGTAACTGTGATAAGTAATATAAGGTTATCTTATATTTCTAATTTATATTCAAATTATCCATTCAAATCAGGGATATTAACTTATAAATGCTTCATCACTTCTTCGAAATTAGGCTCAAACTTGAAAATCATTAATATTTAATTTTTTGATTTGCTTTCAAGTCTAAATTAGTTTTACTATTAGCATGTATTATTTTATCTATTTTTAAAATAATTTAATGGACAATCAGATAAACACTAGTTCTTATTCAATAGATAGTAACTTTATTCGCATAATGAACATTGACTAGATGATGAGCATTGCTTACAGTTCTAAAGACATTTCTAACATGTTTGAGTTTAAATGTCTTCATAGTAATTAGTAGGACAACTCTCTAAACATGATTAACCTTAAAGCAAATAGTAATCACTCTTACATTTAATACAAGCTCCTAAAGAATTACATTAAAGGCAATTTTGTTAACACTGTTAACAAATATTGTTAGAATCTTTAAAGTATCCTTCTGAGCAATCTAGAAGGCATTGATTTGCTTAGGATAAATAATATCTAATTTAACACTTAAGGCATAAGCCAGAAGAGTCACATTTTAAGCAATTTTATTAGCATGGCTAGCATATGTTATTTGAATCTTTAAAATACCCATCTGGACATGCAAGCAAGCATAAATCTTATTGTAGAACAAAGTTTTGACTGCATTGCTAACATTTCGTTGAGTCTAAACTACACTTATTACAATTAGTAGGGCAAGAGATACAAAGTTATTATGTGTCATCAGGATATTCATAAGGGTTGCATGAAGTTTAGCATTTTTAATTTACTAAATATGTTGAAGGCTTGCATTTAGTACACTAGGTTAAACTACTACAAAATACACAATTTTAAGGGCAATTTATTTAGCATTTCCCACTAGAGTCACATAAAGTGCATCCATTGTTACATTAATTACATTTAATTTATCCTGAATCGTAATATCCGTCTTAGCAGGAGCAAAGTTAATCATTATTTCTAAAGGTTCCTTAATTTTTATTTCAAGAATAGTTAAGTAGAATAAATAAAAGTCTTAAAAAAATATTAAATAATTTTATTATTTAAAAATGAAAATATTACCATTAATATTGCAAGATAAACAAATTATTTTAGACCCTTGTTTTTAGCATTCTTTGCAGTTTTATGGGCATTTTTAACAAGATAAATTTACACCATCGTCGTAATACCCAGACTCGCAAATACATGAAGAAAATTAAGAATCCAATTATCTAAATTAAGAATTATCACACAAGCTGCATGTATTATAATTGGTGCATTCTTAGCATCGTTAATTACATTGAGCACATTATAGATTCGAGCCATCATCATAAAAACCAGATAAACATTAACAACTACCTGCGCTACTTCTTTTTAATGCTGGATTCTAAAAACATGAGAGACATTTAATCATATTAGATTAATTATCCATTTCACATGTTTGACAGTTATATGGACATTTAATACAGACAGATTATTAGCTATCATGATAATAAGATTAAATACAATCACATTATTTTGTATTACTGTTATAAACTCTATTTTAAGTATTATCGCAACTCAAGCAAGTGGTTGAATCACTACATGTTTTGCATGTTGAGTTGCATTTTTAGCAAACTTCATTAGAATCCAAATAATATCCATCTTTACAGACACATTATTAAGAATAAGAATCTTAAATCATATCACTTCCTTTACATGATAAGCATAAGCTTGGATCATTTTCTGAGCATGTTAAGCAAAGAGTATCACACCATTCCAAATCATTATCAGGATTAAAGACTAATTGATAAATTTAATTTTTAAATTTAAGTTTAAATCAATAAATTATAATTTACTGTATACATTGTTTTACCTATCAAACAAGATCAAATTCTCTTCATTCTAATTAGAAATTAAAAAAATCTTAGATAAAAATTTGATTTCATTTAAAAAAGTAATTTAATTCAGTTCAAATATTTTTTTTAATTTAATTCAAATATTTTTTTAATTTAATTAAGAATTTCTTTATATAGAAAATAATTACTCTTAAGTAGTCAAATCCTATGAAACTTTAATTCACTGTCTGGTCATTTTCTAAATTACTGTCTAAAACTATTACAAAATTATTTTTAGCAATTTTTTTAAAAAATACATATTTTATAAATTTACTTTAAAGTGAATTCTAATTTAAAATAACAACTTTTTATCCAACAACGCGAAATTTTATCAGCGAATTTGTTGAACTTAGCTGAACAGATTTTAATTAAATGAGTTGACTATTTATGTACTGGTACTAATAGATATAATTAGTTGAATAGACCAAAAAGACTCTTTATGCTTAAGACTATTAAATATAATGAAACATGAAAATATTTTATATCTATATTAGTAAAAGGAATTGTTACCTATAACTCTTGGATCTTCTGTATAGGATTTTAATTGTTAAATTAAGAAGTGCTTTAGAATTAATTCAGCAAGTTTGTTCTTTACTTCTTATCCCAAACTAGAATAGTTAAAAAATAATGATTAGATTGGATTACTGACTTTGAAAACAACTTATTATTTTCCCATCACTTGAAGATATCATGATGTCGTCATTCTATTATTTAATTAAATTTATTAAATTTAATTATTTTTCATTAGAATTTATCATAGTTTACATATTAAGAATTGAGCACTTAAAAAAAATTAAGACCTAAGAAATCTAAATTTGATGATATTTGATTAATTTAATTTGATGAGACACTATATACTAATTATTTAAAATATTTGATGGAATGATTTATATTAACTTTTATTTGATAATGTACTTGTTAATCCTTAGGGAGAACCTGATAAAAATCTTTAATTCTTAGTTTTATAGAAAATAGATTTGAATGAAGCTAAGTAAAAAAATAAATTCTTCTTACATCTATCCTTGAAACTTAGAAGCATTTTAAATTGACGATTTCAGCTATTTTTTGATTAGGTTGTATCTTCCATGCTTTTTTTTAAGATAGTATAGAATTAGCAAATATTATTATTAATGATGATTTTAAAAAATACTCAAATAAGATTACCTTAAATCTTGTTTCCATCTAGGCAGGCTATAAATGTATTAGAGTCCTAGTATGTAATAGAAGTGATAACATTACTCATTGTCTGTAAAAGGTATCCAGACATTTATTGCAAATGCAAAATAATTAGTAAAGTTAGTAGATTATAATTTAAATGTCTTCCCATTTAAGATAATTGAGTAAGAATATTGTGAGTGTTTTATTTTGTTTTCCTTAATTTTGTTTACTGTTTTTCTTTTAATGATTATATATTTTTTACTCAGCGGCCATGATTTAGTAGATGGGTTTATTTTGAGTTTAACAAAAACTTATTAATTCATAAATATGTTTAGAATAAATTAATTAAATAATTTCATTTATCATAGTAAACAAAAAAAGTAAAAAAATATCTTTACTCTTATTACATTTATTGAGATACAAAGAAAAGTTATAAGATTAAATTTTGTAGAATTCAATCATTATTTATGTAATTCAAGCACAGTTTATATACATCCTCAATCATACTTATGGAAACGATATAATCATCAATTCATTTCACTTTTATAGAAGGTTTTTTAGAATTAATACCACCCACACATACCACAAGTAGAATCTTGTTAAATAAAATAATTGATAATTGAATTGAAATCAATTATTTTTTAATTGGAAATTATTATCATAGGCTTATGAGTTTTAAACTAAATATTCAAGATATAAAAAATGTAAAGGCCAAAATAAATTACTTAACCTAAAAAAAAAGAAAAGAAAAATGATAAAAATTTATATTTTTCGAAGAACAGCTGTAAAGTAAATTTAAATAAAAACTGATGATTATTTATTAAAAAATTTCAATCATAAAATTCTAATCGAAATACATTATGCTATTTAAAACAATACATAAATTAAAAAATTAAGAGAAAATTGCAAAAATATAATATTTCATGAAATTTCAATAATAGTCATTTGTTATTAGGATTTTACTTAATAATGTTGGTATCTTATTATTCTTCTTTAAAAAAACTAAATTGCTGTTACTTCTTTTACTATGTTCTATTTTTGATCTTGAATCAGCTACTGGGACCATCCAAAGACATTTCTTAGTGATTTGAATGAATTTAAAGAAAATACTAATAATATGGTTATCTTAAGCTTCAAATTTAGATTGAAACTTTTTATTTCTTATTCTTTTTCTCTTGGGATGTGACTGCGAATTATCTTTGAATTAAGTTTAGTTTTAAGATGAAAATGCAGAAATAATTTATCTGCTCTCTAATTTAGCTTATGATTATAAATCTAATCCTAAATTTTAATTTTATGCATAACCGCTATCCCCTTTATTATTTGGTTATTCTTTTTCATTCAAGATTTATTTTTCTTCTTTTAAATTCATTTATTTTTGATTGTTTGGCACTACAGTAGCTTTTTTCTTTTTGTTGTCTTTATAATTTGTGTAGAGTTCTTTTATTGAAAGATATATTTCTCTAAAACATAAGGTTACTTCTAAAACCATTATAGGCAATAATAGAAATATAAAAGCCCAACAAATATAATCAAAATTTTTGTTAGCACTATCATCTAAAATGAAAAAAGCAAGTAAAAGAATTAAAAACCCAAAACTTTACATTTCTTCTTTTATATTCATAAACTTTGATTTAAAAGGCTAAACTTTGAATATTGTTAGGGTAAAAAAGAGATAAAATATTATGACTAGTAGAATTTGAGTCATGGGAGATATTTGTAAAGTTCCTATTACAACAGTATAAAAGAATTTTCTAAAATAGAGAAGAATTTAACAATAACCAATTATTGATCTTTTGTCAAGTACTCTATTATTTACTTATTAGTGCAGAATTGCAAAAGTTAAATATAAAAAGGCAAAGTAATTCCAATATTAGTCAGTTAATAAATTTGCTGTTTATAAAATTACTGCAATGTAGAACTAAAATATGGTAAAAAATAAACTTTTTTATTTATTCTATTACATAAAATATAAGCTGCATATTATTTGTTAAAATTGATTACACCATTTTAATATTGATAAGCGCGTGGATCTTAAATTTTATCTGAGGAATCAATTACATTTCTAAAATCGATAAAATGAATGAATTCCAATAAAATTGAAAGCTTATTAAAAAAAGTAAATGTAAACAATCTTCTCTAAACATTATTATTTAATTTAACAAATTATTTTTTTAAATATTAATGATATTCTTATCAAAACTACTCTTTACACACAAACTGTAGATTTAGTAAAAGTTTTTTCATCTAATCAAATAAAATTAAATTTGTGAAACAAACATAAAATATTATAGAAACAAAATTTAGTCATGAATTTTTTTAAATGGCACAAAAAAAAAAAATTTAAATAGAATTAATTTGATTTAATAATAAATAATTTCTATGAAAGGATTTTTTTTGAAATTGTTTTTGAAAAGAAAACAATGAGTAAATTAAAAAATTAAAATAATTTAACTAAAATTGATAAAATGAATAAATTCCAATACAATTCTAAGCTTATTTAAAAAAAAGTAAATTTTATGATATTCTCTCAACATTATTTTTGAATTTAAAAAACTATTTCTTAAAATATTGATTATATTCTGATCAATCTACTTGCTCTACTCAAAAACTGTAAATTGAATAAAAAATTAGATTTTTTCATTAAATCAAATTAAATATCTAAAACTCGAAATCTAATCTTTTTGAAATGAAATGCATTAATACCTTTTATAAATAAAATATAATAAATTTAAATCTGATTTACCTGATTTAATATAAATAAAAATCTTTTCAAGGTTGAAGTTTTTCTGAGAAGATAAGAATGTACATTGTGTAGATGTCGTTCTTTTGTAAATTTAAATATTTAGCTGTAATTTAAATAAAGGCAATTTTATTAAAATTTTATGAATGAATGAAGCGATATAAATTATTTAAGAAATGTCTAAAATAGATGAAATAATCCAAAAGTTTCCTGAATGGGCTAGTGAAAATATTTTAGCTCTAGTTCCTGACGAAAAAGCTTAAGTTATTATCTTGATTGATTTAGATGCTACAAAATTATTTTCTTACTTTTTATTAACTAATTATAGATCAATAGATTATTTTGGTTAAATTTATTTATCTTATTTGTGTTCATTGAGATAGTAACAGTTTATTTTACTTCTTTTCAAGATTTGGCTTAAAATTAAAAACTAGAGATATTTAGTTACCCTCTTTATATTCAAGTTTAAATCCATTTTTTTCTTGACAGGTTCTATTAGTCTCAGTAATCTTTTGCTGAGCATTTAGTAAGACAATATTTCTGATAAAAATTAAATCCATCCTAGTTTAAACTAATGAGGAATTAAATTATTAATAATTTAGGAATATTTTGATAGATGAGTATAAAAAAGGTTATTTAATTAGTTTAATAAAAAGAACAAATAAACTTATTTGATATTTAAACTCTTCCTTGAAATAAATTAAAGTAAAAAATAGAGTAAGAATTCTAATAAAGTTTTATGGAAAAAACTTAATTAAAAATGAAGAGAGATAAAAATAATTACTAATTATATTAGTCAATTCAAGCCACATTTTAATAATAAATATTTAATAATGAGTTAGAATTTTTGTTTTAATAAATTTACAAAACTAAATCAAAGATTTAATTGAATTGAAAAAAATATTTTTGTCCTAAAGATTTAATATTTTTTATTAAAATGAATAATTAATTTATGATTTAATTTCTTTTTTTTTACTGATCAAAATTAAGTAAGCTAATATCTTAAATGAGTTTTAATGCCAAATTAAGATTAAAAAAAGATATGTCAATATAAAATTAATACTAAAGATTTTTCTGATCAATTATGCCTGATATTGATTTTATTTTTTAATTTCAACTTTTTCAGTATTCTTCAAAAGAGAAAGTATTAATTGAATTTTGCTCAAAAAGGTAGCACAAATCATTGTGAGCAAAAAAGAAACAAAGAAAGACTAGAAATAAATTCAGATAAAAACAAAATTCAAAATTGTGAAAGAAATAAAGCCAAATATTAATATTAATAACATCCATTTTATTTATATAAAATTAAGCAATAGGAAACAATTCAAAGAATCAGAAATTAAAATAAATGCTTCATAAAAGCTACAATCTATTTTTTAATAGAGTTACTAAATTTATCAATAATGTCTACTAAAACTAGCAAGTTTTAATTCAAAACGAAGATTTGTCCCCATATACTTGCTATTATCTTGAAACAGACTATATAGTAGATAAAGTTAATGCAGTTATAGGAAGGTCAAATAAGCAAAATCTTTTATAGATATTATTCAGACTAAATTGGAAACTTTTTTTGGCAGGTATTGCATTAAGCTTTGGTTAATATATGGCTGGTTTTATTGGCATATATTTTTTAGACTTGATAACAAATTATTTGAAATCAGATAAAAATGAGTCGAAATGGATATTCTTTGCTTTAATTTCCTTGCTTTTTTGCAGTTTCTTGCTGAAAACTATTCTCTTTGCTCAATTAAGATGGGTCAGATTAAATCATTCTTCTATCTTATCAACTTAACTTAGGTATTTGATACTTCAGAAGTCTTTTAGAATTCAAAGCTTTTATGATAGTAGAGAGGCTTAAAAGAAGTTAGACTTCAGTCAGCTAATGGCAGTAGACTCAAGAGGTTCTAATGTAATATTCTTTGGATTTGTGGAAATGATCACATCAGTATTAACCTTGGTCATTATAATTTACTTTGTATACCTTAAGCTTGGTATGAAATCTACTTTAAATGGTTTAACTGTGCTAATAATAAGCTTAATCCTAAACATTTTTATACACAGGTCTGAGAATGTAATTGGTTTATTTATTTCTCACAAATATAGCAATTTTATTTATTTTAAAAATAGAGAATATTTAAAGAGAAAAAAGATTTTACAGATAAAAGAGTTTCTTTAACAAGAGATGTTGTTGAAGGAATCAAAAGCATTAAATATTTAGGATGGGAGCAAACTTTTTTAAATAAAATTGAGGAAGCTAGAAAGAAGGAGTTTAAATTAACCAAAAAAGTTTAGCTTCTTGATTCTCTGGGAAACATTTTATGGATAAGTTTAGGCTATATTTTGCTCTATGTTTTTCTAAGTAGTTATTCAGAAGAAGGCAATGATATATTAAAGTAGAATATTTTTACAGTACTTGCTCTTTTTGCATACATTAAATAGCCTTTAGGAAATATCCCATATTCAATTAATTTCTTTTTAAAGGCTAAAGTTTGTATTAATAGAATAGATTCTTTTATTCAATAAAAAGAAATTTCTAAATTAGGATGTAACTTTATTATTTTTTTATGGTGATATATTAATATTTTACAAATTAACTATATTTAGATGAAAATACCAATTCAAAAAATAACCCATGTGCCATTAAAATAGTTAATTCTTAGTTTTTCTGGCCAAGCAGTCTCCTTAAATAGGCATAAGTAAGATAAAACAAAGAAACAATTGATGACACTTCAAAAAATAATTTATTTGAGATGGAATCAGATTTGCTCAATTCAAATGAAAATAGATTCAGTGTAAAAGTGAAAGATCTTAAAATATAGCGTGGATCTCTTAACTTAATTGTAGGAGAAATAGGTAAAAAATTATTTCTTTTAAAATTAATTTGAATTTTATTTTTAAATAAATTATTTAGGATCAGGAAAAACTGCACTTTTGCTTTCAATATTAAATGAGTTGGACCACTTTAAATTGAGTATAAAACCATTTAATTTTAAAGCATATTTAATATAAAATTCATTATAATTTAGATGATTCTGAAGTAGAAAATCTTATCTAAATAAATGGAACTATTGGTTATGTATCTTAAAATCATTGGCTCCAGAATAAATCAATTTAAGACAATATTTTATTTGGAGAAAATTATGATGAATAATGGTATAATTAGTGTGCATTAGCTTGTGAATTAGATGAAGATTTTAAATAATTTGCAGAGTTTGACTAAAAAATAATTGGACCTGGAGGTAGTAACCTTAGTGGAGGTTAAAGATAAAGAATAGCTTTATGTAGAGCAATCTACCAAAAAAAAGATATTTATTTGTTTGATGATATTTTTAGTAGTTTGGATGCTAAAATTAGTTTAAGAGTATATTAGCAAGTTGTAGTACAGCTTCTTCATTAAAGTCTAGGTTCTACTGTATTACTAATTACAAGCCATTACTAATTCATAGATTTAAACAGATAGAACCTAAATTTAATTTATATTAACAATGGAAATATTATTCAAGATAAATAGATAATTTAGGAATTTATTGAGCACTAAGAAATTCAAACATAAGTTGAAACTGAAGACGATGCTGATAACCAATAGAATCTAAATGAAAAATCTATTTAAGATGAAAATAAATCATAAACTTCAAATGTAAAATCATTTAAGAATTCCTGTTTTAATCTTTAATTTAAATAAATATTTTATATTAAATAGTTAGATAAAAGTAAAGAGAGCGATGATACTATTAAAGCAGAAAATAATAAAATAATTCCAAAGTAAAAAAATGAAGAAGAGAGAGAGAAAGGAAATGTAAATAAGAGAACAATCATATCTTTTTTTAGGTCAAGAGGGTTTTTGTTTACTATCCTACATATTCTCTTCAGTGCTTTAATTTAAACTAGTCAAATGCTTACTGATTTTTGGTTAAAGGATTATTCAAAAAGTGATACTAATTAGTCTCCTTTCCAACAGCTATTAGGATTTCTATTTGGTGGATTTAATGAGATATTCAAAGCTTTGACACTTGCCAATTTAATTATAGCTTCCTTGTGTGGACTTTTACAATTTTTAAGCTCAAACAAAAGCAGTTAATACTTATTTAACAAATTAAACAAATCTATTGTCTTTAGCAAGATGGTCTTTTTTGATAAAAATCCTATTGGTAGAATCATAAGCAGAGTGTCCTCTGATTAAAGTAAAGTGGATGATATTCTTTAAACTCACTATCACATCTTTTTAGAAAAGTTAACCTATTTAATTGGGTAACAAAATTATTCTAATTCCAAACAATTTTTTCATTAAAAATGTTATTTATTTTTCTAAATTCTATTTAACTAAAAAGTTAATTTTTAATTAAAATGTAAAAGATATCCTATTGGAATGATTATTTAGTTTCCATGGGCAGTTTTCCATTTTGGCTTGATAATATTTTTAGCCATTTTGATTTCAAAGAGATATAGAGCCAGTAGTAGATAATTGACTAGACTGCACTCTGTTAATTAGGGACAAATGCTCACAGTAATAAGTGAGAATTGTTCTGGTATAAGTATTATAAGATCTATGAATAAAGAAAAAACTATCTTATCAGAATTTTTAATAAGCATGGAGTAGAATAACTAATCTCAGATAGTTTAAGATGCTGTTTCAATTTGGTTTGTGATGAGGCTATTCGTTCTTTCAAACTCTTCTTTTTTAGTTATAGTTACCTCCAATTTATTTCTTGTGTTTTCAGGACAAGAGGTTACTGGTAACACTGTAGCTCTAGGACTGATTTATTCAATGCTTTTCTCTACTGTATTCTCTGATGTGATGAGTTACTTTAATTATTTTGAATAAGATGTAATTTCAGTTGAGAGAATAAATTAATACCTTGATAACCCCCAAGAAGATTTATAATCTAAATATTTGGATTCAAATAGCTAATAGCTAAGTGTAACTTTAGATGAAGAGATTGATGAATAAAGAAATAAAGAGGATAACTCTATTTCTTTTAAAAATGTTTACCTAACATATTCAAAAGGCAGTAATAATTATGCTTTAAAAAACATATCATTTGATATCAAAAAAGGAGAAAAGATTGCTTTTTGTGGTAGGACAGGATCAGGTAAAACATCTATTTTAAATGCCTTATTTAGACTTTACTAAATACATTCAGGTGAAATTTATATTAACCAAAAGAACTCTAGTTAAATGTCTCTTAAAGAATTGAGAGAGTAGCTTTCTATAATACCATAATATGGTTTTCTATTTAGTTCATCTCTTTAAGAAAATGTAGACCCTTAAAAAAAAATGGACTAATAAGAAATGATAAATATTTTTAATAAATTTGAATGTTTAAAGGTCCTTTAAAACACCAAAAATAAAGATACTAATAGATAAATAAATTAAAATGAAGAAACAAATAGCTAAAAAATATTAAAAAAATAACTTAATAGCAACTAAGAGTTGTAATCATTTAAAGGTTAAAATGTTAATTTGAATGAATAATAAAGCAGTTCCACAATCAGTGATAGAAATTCTGAATTTTTAGATATTTAAATTTAAGAAAGTGGAAAAAATCTCTCAAATGGTGAGAAGCAGATTATCAATTTCTTTAGAATTATTTTAAGAAATAACTCTATTCTGTGTTTGGATGAGGCAACATCAAATATGGATCCCAAAACAGATAAAATTCTTCATGAAGAGCTTTTTAAATTTAGTGAAAACAAGACTCTTATTGTAATTACACATAGACTAGAAAACATCGAAATGTTTGACAGAGTTTTTGTTATGGATAAAGGTGAAATTGTAGAATAAGGCCATGCCTCAAAACTAAAAAAAATTCCAAATGGTTTTTTTAACAAACTTTTAGAAAATAAGATTTGAAATTTAAAAAATTTTAACTTATTATTTTATTTGAGTATAATTTTTATATTTTATTTAGCACAAATCATTTTTTCTTTTGTACTAAAAAATTTTAGAAATTTTGTTATTTCAAATTATTTATTTATTTTAAAAATAAAATAATTAACTAAATAAGTCATTTTGATAAGTTATTTAAAACAATATTTCTCCTTAAAATTGAAAATTTTTTGAAAATAAATTTCAAAAGAAGGAAAAAGTATTTAAAATTAAAAAATAACTCTAAAAATATTTTATAAAATGGTAATAAAATCTTTAAAATAGAAAGAAAATAGAATAATAAATTTTTTAATCATGAGCATAGATTAGATCAAACTATCTTACCTTTTAATGTTGGTATGATCTTTCATGCTTATGAAAAATAAATAATGTTTCTAATAATTTTTTTTTTTAAACTTTTAACAATTAAATATATTCGAATCAAATTTTTTTAAATATTATCTAATAAGTTTTAAAAGATTTACTTTCGTTTAAGTTTTTTTTAATTTGATGTTTTGTTCTTGTTTTATAAATTTTACCTTAATTTTTATTGCTTTAGTATTTTGTTATAATGGGTGAAATGTTAATAATAAATTATTGATAGAAATGTAGTTAGTTTTAGCTTTTTTTAAAATAAACAAATGAAGTATTTTTGTATAAACTTTTATTTTATAAAGTAGTAAATAGAATTAATTAAACTTTTATCATTTAAATTTATTAAATTTAGTATTTTATTAATATATTATAAATTGTGCTTTAATTTGAATTGTCTGATAATCAGATAACACTCATTTATATCTTTTCTAAGTTATAGTCTTTAAATGAAAATTTTTATGGTTTATTTTAGTTTGATTTTTGAAGTTTTCCAAATTATTAACAGATATTACTATTTTTAATACCTTCAGAGGTAAAATTTAGCACTGGGTTTTTTTAGAATTCCTAATTTATATTTTTTTTATTGAGTAAATTATATTCACTATGATTATTGGAATTACTTTCAAAATTTTAGTTTTTATTGTTAAGTTAAATTGAGTCAGGTTCTTAAAATTTTATACTTTAGAAATTATATTCTTGAGATTTTTAGCTTTTTAATTAATATCTTAATCTTTTAGTCAAGTTCTCTAGGATAGTTTCTTCTTCTTGGTTTCTTTCATATGCATGTTCACGAGATACCTTTCTTTAAATTGGAGTAATATATGGCAAGGTTACAGTATTTTGAAAAGTACTAGTTCCTGAAGAAGCTTAATTTTTAGCTTAATTTTCTTCAGAAATTACTTATTTATTTTCTAAGTTTTAGTGTTCTTTTTTAATATGATTTGTGATATTATTTATGTTAAGTTTTTCATTCAATTTATAATTGAAGCCTGTTTTTAAAAATTAAGGTGGCTTCATTTCTGATAGTTTAAACTCACTAAGCTTTTTTTGTAAATCTTCTAGCAAAACTTAAGAGTTTTAAATTTATTAATCTTTAAAATTAAACAAATCTATGATTTGATTAGTAATTTCTTAATTTTAATTCATGTAAAGGGTTATTAAAAACTCTCTACCAACCTCTTCAAAATCTTAAACATTCATTTCTAATAAGTTACTTTATCCATCTTCTTGCTAATTTGTTACTAAATAACATTATTATTAATAATTAAAACTATTTAAAATAATTTACTTTAAGGATTTTTAAAACCCAAAAAAGAGCACTCCAATGTGTATGATTTAGGAATTTTTAATTCTTAAAAACCTACTACTCTAGCAGTTCCTAGCTTATCTTTTTAAATAGCAAAGCAACATTTTTCATAACTAAAATACTATTTTCTCTAAGAGTATAAATATGGAAGTACTCTTATGATATTATTTAATTCCTTTTAGTTAGCTTTTGTAGCTTCGTCTTCTAGTCTGTATTAGCACCCATAAATAAAAGCCCCCATAAATTTTGAATGCCCATGAATATCGCATAGTAATTCTACTTTACCTTAACTTTTTTTATTTTAACCTTCATTCTCGCTTTGTTTGGTGGTCTTCAAATCATTAGAAGATTCTTAGATATCTCTTTCCTGTAATTTTTAAATAAGCTTTTTTACTGAATGAATTGGTGAATGTATGTAGTCTAAAGCTCTTTTCCATTTTCTATTTAAATCATTTCCAAAAAGACAGCATCTGTAATTTCCATATCTTACTCCATCTGGATTAAGCATAGGGATCATTCTAAAAATATATTTTTTTCTTAACTCTACAGCTATTTCATGATCTGACAATAAAAAATCTAGCATTCCTTTCATGATCCAAGAAGCGTTTGTTTCTCCAGGATGAACTCTGCTGCAAATTATAACTTCTTTTTTATCTAACTGTATATTTTATTTATAAAAAATGTCAAATGTAATCTTAACTATAAAAAGAATTAGAATTTTATTAGCCAAAAATTAAACTCTAATGAGAAAAAATTTCAATTTAAAAATCGAATTGAACTTTGGTTTTTATCAAATTAAAACTGAAATGGTAAAATGATTTAAACAAAATACATTTTGAGAGATTGGTTCATTAATTTTATCAGAAATGCTGACACAAAAAACCTTGTTTCCTTTAAGAATAATTAATTAATAAATTAATGGACTAAATATTAAAAAAGTTTTATACCAATGATAGTTGTTGTAAGAGATTCTACTTTATAAAATTTATTTTATTACTGGTGTTAATTAAGTTTTGATAGATAATGAGTGAGGGTAGAGTATGTATAGGGCACAGAATGAGCAAAATATACTATATCATCGTCGTATTTATAGGTATATGTAAATGAGAGAGTGCTGTAGTAAACAGCTGGCATATTAATACTGTTTCTGTAATTTCTTTTTTTATTTTATGTTTAATTATTTGTATTGTTATTATTTGTATTTGTATTACAGGAATTGGTACTACCACCAACCTAACTGCTATTTGCTTAGATATTATTTTAATTGTTTTATGTACTTCCACTTTAATCAGAAGAATTTTACTGATTATTTTGATTCAGTTACTAGTAAATAAAAATATTATTATTACTAATCATGTTGCTAAAATTTATTCGTTTGAATTCATTTCTTGTATATTAAATATTTTCACAATCTCTATGCCATTCCTCTCCTTTTTGTTCAAAGGCTTTTTAAGAAAATATAACAGGTCTTAATCCCTTCTCATAAAGACTCCTTTCTTTGTAAAGATTCACAATATTGAATTTGATTTTCGTATCTATTGGCAATAAAAATCATTTCATTTATTCATTCATTATTTATTCATTTTAAATTATTTACTTTTTTTGATATTTAAAGTCCTAAAAAAGTACCATTGAGTGAAATGATCAGTCTTTTATTTTAAAATTCCATTAAAATCATTTATTATTTAAAAAAAATACCCCTGAATCGAATTCAAGTATTAGATTATATTCATTTTCAGCTACCTTCATATTTAAAAAAAATAAATCAAATTAAGTTTAAATGATTCAAGAGTTTCTCTTAAATAAATCAAAAATTTCTTAATTAATTTAGCATAATAATTTTTTCTAAATTAAACATTCATTCATTCTAATGATGATTAATCAAAATTTCTTAATTGTTTATTAGACTTTTTTAACAGTAAAATTATAACTTGAGTAGAATTTATGAAAATTAAAAATAAACAGTGTACCTTATATACTCTCCTTAGATTACCACTCTCAAATTTAGAATCAAACAAAATAGATGTGTCATCAACTTCATATTTTAGCATTGATAAAGTAGGGAAAAGTTTTAGTGGAGGAAAATTAGACATTCTAAGTAAATTGAATTTATCTTTATCTGAAAGATATTGAAACTAATCAAACATTTTGAATTATTTTTATTTAAATTAAACATTTCTTTCATATCTAAAAGCTGCATTATTAGATTTCTTGTTAATATTCTTATATCTGTCCAAAAGATTTCTAACTCTTCTCTTACTTTCAGAAGTTATATGATAAGGTATCTGAAAATTTATATTCATAAAGCAATCATAAACTGTTTGTAAATCTATTTTTATAAAATTTATTTTATTCAAATTTGCTTAGTTTTTTTAAATCAATCAAAGTAGAGCTTGCTTGCTTGATTAAATTTTAAAAGTAGAAATTAGCTGAAATGATTAAAAGTGATTTTTCATTAATGATAGAAAGAAAGTTATCTTTCATTTTATTTGTTAATTAAAATCTATCATAAATTCTTGGACATAAAAATACAAATATTTTTAAATACTAATCAAACTAAGATTTTTTATTACCTTTGTCATACTTTTTTATAAACTGAGTAAAGTTTTTTCCATTAAAGCAAGAAATATATGTATTAACCAAGTTATTGTAGCCCTCATTCTAGCTTTAAGATCTATTAGTCTCTTTTTTAATCCCGAAATTCTCATAATTATTGAACTAACTAGAAGGATTTTAGCTGCTTTGATTAATGCAGCTTTAATAATAATTATTATTATTGCTGCTGCTATTACTGTTGGTATTACTAACACTATTAAATTAGTTATAAATTTATTGACCCTAGCCTTCGTTTCCTAAATTAAGGTTTACGTTAGAATTCGCTGCTTATTCTGTTAAAACAATGCTTTGAGATGGGATAATAAGTGTTTGGCTTGAGTATTTTTCTAGTCTTTTAAATTGTTAAGTTATTTTTTTTTACTAAATGCTCAATCCTATCTAATTGATGTTGTTAAGAGATTTTGATTCTTAAATAGAATACACTTTTTTGATTGGTTCAGTTTTTTCTACTTTTAAAATCTAGGACTTTTTTTTATTAGCTTATTAATGAAAAATATTTTATGAATTGCATTTTGTTTCAATTTACTTACTTTATAAGGGCGTCAATGGATATAATCTATCTAGTTATTTAGAAGAAGAGTCAATAGACATCCTTTGAAGGTTTTTATCTAAAAATTTCAATGTTTATTTGATCTTATCATCAGTAAACTAAACTTCATCATCTTTAGCAGGATTCTCCTTAGAAGATTCCTTCTAGATTAGCGGTAGTACAATACCTTTTTCTGCCTAATATTAATTATACTATCTGCGATGAATACTATTTATGTTCATAATAGGTATACTTAAAATAATACTAGCTTATAATCTTAATATAAATATTAATAACAAAATGTATCTCTTTTGATAGTATTGAATAAACAAAATAATCAATATTTTTTCTATTTACTATTTTAAATAGACTTGAATTTCAAACTTCTTCAAATATTATTTATTAGTTAACAAAATCATACATACATAACCTTTAATCAATAATACCATTTATTATTTTTTATAGTTTTTAGAAAACAATTGATTTTAAACAAAACTCTCAATTAACACCCATTCTATTTACCATCAAATTTCTTTAACTTCTATCCTAAATACTTGAAGTATTTTAAATAATTATCTATCGACTAGCTAGCTTTCCTTACATTAATTATAAAATTTCACAAAAATGTAAAATTTAGATGTAAAAATTATTATTCTTAGTATTTAATACTAAATTAAGCAATTTTTGACTAAAATTACAATCAAATTAATTAAAATATATTAATATTAATTATTATTTAAATCAGCTTATTACCAAAAGTAAATTCATCAATGAAAGAAAATAATTAAATAATAATTTAACTTATTTTCTAAAGATCCAAATTTGCTATTAATTGTAATAATATTTTAATTTTATGTTGATAATTGCGTTTTTCTATTATTAAATAATCTATATTAATAATTACTTTTTAGTTCATTTAAGTTTTGACCAAATGTATCTTTTTGTCAAAAATATTTTACTGAAAGAAAATATTTAATTTTAAAAATATTAAATATTAAAATAAAAAGAATGCAAGAAAAAATAAATATTTAAATAATTTATATAGAAAATACAAATTAGTAATTTATGAAATTGATATAGATTTTTTTATTATTTAGGATGTTAGTAAAAAATAATGTTGACTATTAAAAAATTAATTTGAATGCATACTTAATAATTATTTATTTTCTTTAAATTAAAAACTTTCTATCAATGAAGATTTTAAAAATCAAAAAAAATTATTCCTCATAAAAAAATATTGAGTTGTAAAAAGCTGTATTTCTTTGTTTCTTATTTTCAATTTGTTTTTATTTTATATTTAATATTTAATTTTTTATTTGCTTTATTTTTATTTTTTTCTAATTAATTGTTTTATCTTATGAATTATTCATTTTTTTATGTTTTTGTGTTAGGTTTTTTTCTATGTTTCTAATCTATCTTATCTTTATTTTTCTTTTTAAATTTTATTTATTTATTTGTTTTTTCTTTTTATTTTTTCTTCTGGACTAGCTCGATTGTATGCTGGTACCTAGTAAAAAATACATTTTTATATATTTCTTTCTTTTTTTGAGAATTGGTGGATTGAAAAGTAGCTAGCGGAGGACTTCATTGAAATGACCGATAGAGCTGAATTTGCTTCATAATAAAAGATTTAAAATTTTAATTCTCCTCTTATGATTCACGCAAAAACAGTTAACGACTCATTTCCTGGTAGCGATTGCATGATAGATTGTTTCTCTCAAGATCAAGATATCTGCCCTCATCACAAGGCTTCCAAATTAATCTTTTGAGCTTCTTTAATTCTTCTGTATGTTGTAGAATGAATTATAATCAATTCTGAGATTTTTATGATAGATTGAGGTAATCACCTTTGCAAAAATTTAGATAAACCTCCTCTAGTTTAAAAATATTCTCAATAATGATTCTTGATTGAAAAACTTCATTTTATATCATCTGATATAAAATGCATGCAATGGCTGGTAAGCTTAAATTTATTTTTCCCTTAAAAACTTATGAAATTTGCAGCCACTTCCAATTAGGAAGAAGAATAGGCAATTTAATTTAATTGACTATTTTTTGAAATTTTTTCTTATCTTTTGATTTTAAATTAATTATTTTTTCCCCTCTGTTGTTTGTTTGGCTTTAATTTGATTAATAAATTGATATCTTTGAAAATTCTTCATATGATTTCAATAAAATTTGAATTTTTAAAAAAATGAAAGAGTAAAATTTTGTTTGAGTTTATTAACAAAAAATCACTTTAAATATTTTAACTTTTGTTAAATTTGTTAAATGAGAAAATTTAGAATAAATAAAAAAGTTTGATGGTAAATACCAGGATGATAATATATTTAAAAACCTTTTAAATATTACAAATAATTTAGCTTGAAAAAATAGTTTGAAGTATGTTTAATTATATTTATATTTGAGCTTCTATATTTATTTAATTCTCATTTTGAATTGAATTTTAGAAACTAAAATATGATATTAGAAGATTTGAAAAATATTGATTATTTATGAATAAATAAAACAAACAAATTTTTTTGAAGAAAATCACTCTCTATTCTTAATTATAAATTAATAATTATTAAAAATTTTCTAAATACAAAAATTAAAAAATAAATGTGATGCTTATGCTTAGATAAAGAGAAATTATTTTTAGATCCCGAAACAAACGAACGACACAATGAGAATCCCATTCAGTTTTTATACGCATTAAATTTCTCAATATCTAAGATAAGAGACTTCACATTAAACATATCATGGTGAAAAAAACATGTGGATCGTCAAAAAATAATATTTCAAACCAATTAATAAATTCTTTTTCAGATTTTGAATATTTAACCTATATAATTAGTATTTTTAAAATCTTAGGTACCTAAAAACAAACGCTCATCTAGTTGAATCGATCTTTTGCTCTCTAAAATGCTCATCTTAAAAAAGATTAATAAAAAAAATTAAAAAGAAAAAGATTAATAAATTAATTAATAAATAAAAAAAGAACAATTAAATAAATAAAAATCAAATAAATAAAAATAAATCATAAAACATCAAGCATTAAATTAACATAAAAAGATGAAACACAAAATCAAAAGATTGAAAGCAACATAAAAGCACAAATTTTAACATTAATTTGCTTTAATTTTAAATTATTTTCAAATATGGAGTTATTTGTAATTTAAATCAAAATATTTAAAAAGGTTTATATTGAATTTCTTAATATTTTAAATACCTTTCATTTTATTATTTAAAAAAATAATATTTATAGAGTTAAAACAGAATTTGATTAAATTAAAGCAAGTAAATAAAAGTAAGTAATCTTTCTGCTTATTATATTAATATTTATTAAAAGAATTTTTTGAAAAAGGATCAATTTTTAAAGATATTATTGACATTTTTGAAATAGTAATTTGTTAATTTTACAATTATTTTTCTATTTTTAGCACAATATATGATATTGTTTAAATGAATTGTAAAATCTACCACTATTAATTCAATGATTTTCATCATTTATTTTATATTTTTGAAAAAGCATCTTGATCTCAAACATTTAAGGGATTTAATTTTGCATATATATTTAGTTAAGTTAAAATCATTAAAGTATTAAATTTACAAAAATTTTTAGTGATAAAAAATCGTAACTTGAAAGAGGACGTAATTTAGGGGGATGATAAAATTTTAATTTAGGGTAAAAAAGAGAGAGTTAATTTTTTTAATTGTAAAATGAAAATTTAGTAGAAAGTGGATATGAAAGGTTAATAAATAAATAAATATTTTTTTAAAAAAGGAAATAAATAAGTTTTGAATGAGAGAAATTTGTATCTTAATTTTTAGTTTTATGCAATAAAATAACAAGAAATAAATAATAAAAAATTATTGGATACGAAAGCAGAAAAATAAATTGTTATAAAAAGAATGAAAAATTAATTAGAAGGTATAATGTTAATTAGTGATTAATTTAGTTAAAAGAAAGAAAAATAAATTATGTATAATAAGTATGTGCATGTAATGAGGAATAATAACAAAAGATATATATTGGCATTAAAATTAATCAATAACTACATATTTATTTAGGAATAACTTTTTTGATGTAAATTTTGAAGAATTAGTATATGAATCAATATAAAAAATGTAAAAGGTAGGAAGAAATAAAAATAAATAAATAAAAGAAGGTAATAGAAACAACATTTATATTTATATTTGATAAATTAATTCAATGAGAAGAAAGGTAAAAATTTATCATATATATTTTTCGAAAGAACAAAAGAGAAAGTGATTGGAAATAAATAAAAGAAACAAACAAACAAATAATCATAAATAAATAAAATCTAATAAATAGGCAAACAAACATTTAATTTAAAAATATTAAGAGTAGAAATGAAGAACCTTTTGAGATCAGCTGTTTTCGGTCAATTACTTTCTGGTAATAGATCTACTGCTACTACCGCTGCTGCTAGACATACTTGGACTTCCACCTATATTTAAAAGCCCGGTGCCGGTAAGATCTAAACTGTAACTCTCATCCCTGGTTACGGTATTGGACCTGAAATTACCAGTAAGTATTTTATCAAACTTATTTAAATAGCGAAGCTGATTTGAAAGAAAAAAAAACTAAGAGATTTTATTTCGTTGAGTGAAGGAAGTATCTAGAAAGCAAATCAAAGCTCATTTTTGATATTAATTTTTAATCAAAATTTCATATCTTCTGTAAAGGCTTATGCCAAAAACAAATTCACAAATGAATGATTGTCAGTCGATCTTATTTTGGAATGTTTAGTATATTTGAATAAAGCAAAAATTTCTTGAACTAACATAATTTAAGTATACAATAAGCTTAAATGTAAATAAATTAAATGGATAAAACAGCTAATAATCAACCCACAAGAAGAGTTACAATCGAGGATAAAAAAATGAAGTGAAAAACAGTAGAGAAGTATTTTTTAGAGAAAGAGAGAGAGAGAGACTTCTTCTACTAAAAAATCACAGATAAAGCTTAAGGAGATATAAAATATAAAAAGAAATAAATAAAAAAAAGGAAATCAATCATACTGAATTTGTTTAGCAGAGTTTATGAGAAAATTATTTTGATTAAAAAAATTGATTTTATAGAAATTATTGATAATAATTTTACTTGTTAATAATAATAGGCTCTGTCTAATAAGTATTCAAGGCTGCTAACGTCCCAATTCACTTTGATGTTATTGAAAACTTCAGTTGGGAAGACCCCGTCACCAGAGAAAGACTTAAAAAGAATAGAGTCATCTTGTTAGGTGTTATCCCTCCCCACGGCAAAGGATAAAAGTTAGTTGAAAATTTCTAATTCTACAATGAATTAGGTTTATACGCTGATGTTATGCCCGCTGTTACCCTTCCTGGTATCTCTTCTCGTCACTAAAATGTTGATGTTGTTGTTATCAGAGAAAACAGTGAAGGTGAATTCACTGGTATTGAACATGAAGTTTATCCTGGTGTTATTGAATCTATCAAGAGAATTACCAAGGAAAGCTCTCTTAAGATTGCTAAGTATGCTTTCGAATTCGCTCACTTAAATGGACGTAAGAAAGTTACTGCTGTTCACAAGGCTAACATCATGTAATTACAAAAAACTTGATTTATTTAAATTAACTTAGCATTTCAGCCTAAAAGTAAAAAGTAAATAGGAAGAAGCTCATCTAATTTTTGTATAAATATAGGAAGTTAGCTGATGGTTTATTCTTGGAAGCCACCCGTGAAGTTGCTGCTGTTTATCCCTTCATTAAGTATGAAGAAATGATTATTGATAACTGCTCTATGCAAGTAACTAATCGCTTTAACAATTTTAATTATTTTACTCAAAATTAAAGCAATAAAAACAGTGCAAATTAATAAATAAAAACTCTTTTAGATATTAAAAATATTAGAATTTCTTTTGTTAGTTTATTAAAACAAAATTTAGACAAAGCAAACAAGTTTTTCATTGCATTTATTTAGAAAATAAATATTTTATAAGCCTCTTCTTAAAAACATCTCCAATCACATTTAATGATTTTGAGTTTCTTCAAAAATAAAAAAAATAAAACATATTTTGAAATATTGGCTCAAAGTTTGCACACAATTTTTATAATTAAATCAATTTATGAATTTTAATTTAATTGTATTTTTTGATAATTAGTTGGTTAAGACTCCTCAATAATTCGACGTTATGGTTTTACCTAATTTATATGGTGCTATCGTTAGTAACATCTGTGCCGGTATTACTGGTGGTGTTGGTTTACACGCTGGTATTTGCGTTGGTGAAAACCACATTTTATTCGCATAGAGCAACAGACACGCTGGTTTAGATATTGCAGGTATGAACGTTGCCAACCCTACTGCTCTTCTCTGCTCTTCAGTTTCTATGTTATAACATATGGGCTTCCCCTTCTTTGCTGATAAAATCAATCGTGCTATCAATAAAACTCTTTGTGAAGGAAAGGTAAAAAATACTTATTAATTAATACATAAATTGCATTTTCTTATGTTAAAAAAATAAGAATTATTTTAAAAGATATTAACTTTTATTTTTTGTTTATAATTAGGTTCGTACTAGAGATATTGGTGGTACTTCTACTACTAGCGAATTCACTGGAGCTATTATTAAGAATCTTGAAAACTGATAGATAATTTAAGACGATGATGACTGATTGATTTATTTTAAACTTCTTTTTTTATCCAAAGCAACTATATTTATTATGTTACACTAAATGTATTTGCATATTTTATTTACTTAATTTAGTATGCCTTTTCATTAAAAGCATATTTCTAATTACTTACTTATTAAATTTTTTCTCTAAAAATGATAAATCTATGATCAAGCTAAAATAATAACTCTAAAATAAAATAGAATTTAATTTTTATTAAAAAATGAGATAATAAATTAAATGTTGAAACTCATTTAACAAAAACTTTTATGAAAAAAATGTTAATGTTTAAAATAACATTTTGAAAGCTTTAAAAATGAAAGTTAAAAAGATTAAAAAAAGTGAAAAAACAAACTTACATTTTTTTTCACAAACAAAATTTTATTTAAAGAATAGTGAATTGGTAGTTCGAAATGATAAAATGTTAAGTAAATGCTAAATATCTTAAAGACAATCTTTAATTTTAAGAATTTTTTTAGCCACTTTATTAAATTTTAAATTAAAATGCTAAAAAGCCTATAAACATAAATCTTCCAATCAAAATTACTTCTTATCAAAATAACTGATAAAAAACTCAAAGCTTTTGGTGATCAAGCTACTACTTAAAGTAAATTGATTGACATATTAAATTAATTATTAACTATTTATTAAAAAATTTAATAGATAGATAGTTAATTATTTGCAAATATTGTTAATTATTTACAACAAATACTAAATTATACCACAAAAATTATTTTATTTTTTTGCATAAATGAGCCATAGTAATGTTTCGTTTTAATTGTCTGAAGATTATGAAAATTTTCAGAGCAAATCTATTTAAGGAAAGCTATTTGACCATAGCTCATTTCGAAATCTTTAAGGAGATAATGAACAAATTGATAAGCCTAGCTTAATGAATATTTTTATTTCTAATGAAAAAAAATAGCTAGACACATCACATAACTCTGACTAGGTTAGCTAGAGGAGGCATAATGAGGAAATATTTTTAGATTAAAGCTCTTCCAAAAGAAAATCAAGCGAAGTATAATTTTCTTGCAGATAAATTTAATAAGCAGAGCTTTCAAAATCATCATCAAAGTAGAACTTAGAAGAATTTAATGTAGAATAAAATTAAAATGAATAAGAAACTTAATCGAAGAAAAAATATATAGATGAACCTTCTATGGGTTAAAAAAATAGCAGTCTCTTTGAGAATAAAAATGGTAAATTAGAAAAAAAACACTTACAGTAAGTTTCTAATAATAATAAAGAAATTTTTTTAAAGACAAATACTCAAATCAGAAGCAGATAAAAAACTGTATAAAATTTGAATAACTTTTAGAGAGGAGTTGAAATCATAAAGAGTATGATCGCTAAATCTATGAATAGGGTTTATAGGATAAATTAGATAGCTTAAACTTTTATTATGAAATCAAAATTTAGAATTTATGCTAGAGATATTTCTACTGTCTCATAGAGTCAATTAGAATTATTAAATGATACAGTGTATTTCCATTAAAAGTTGGCTAATAAAAAATTTACAAGTCTTATTTTTTCAAAAATCTCTAATTTTTTAGAAAGATTAAACTAAATAATTCCAGTCTTTATACCAACAAGCTCATTAAGAATATATTGGGATATTTTCTAAATAATATTTATCTATATTTTTACTTACATTTTTTCTATTCTAGTCGTATTTTGCTCTAATCAGGCTGACTCGCAAATTGTTAAGCAGTACTTCACTACAGCTTTGATAGTTTTTGTATTGGATTTTTTAGTTAATTTGAATACTGCCTATTTTAATGAAGAAATATTAGTCATTAATAGAAAATAGATAATTTTGAAATACTTAAAATCAAATATTTTAATAACAGATATATTAAGCTAACTAGTTATGGGTACAAAAATATTCTTTTCAAATCAAGGTATAATTTACAATCCCTCTAATGACATAATAACATATATAGCAAATTTTTTAATAATGCTGAAACTAAATGGTATTTCCGAAAAGAGAAATCGTTTTTTTCAAGTCTTTACTTTAAAAGAATATTAAAAGCATATTTTCAGATTATTAAGTTAATTGCTATTAGTTATTTCAGTTGCACATATTGGTAAAATTTTAATAAAATATCAAAAAATAAAAGTAAAATAATTCTTATAAATTAAAGTTAGCTTAGCTTGGTACTATTTAGGAACATATGAAATGTAAAGCTAAAATCATATTTCATGGGTGGTAAAATTCAACATAGACAATTTGCATTACATGCAAAAATACATTTATAGCATGTATTGGTCAATCACTACTATGACAACTGGTATACAACACATACATATTCTTTTTTCCCAAAAAATTTTTTTAATCATCTTGAAGATTTTTAAGTTTAAAGTTTTTATTATCTTAATTAAGTTGGATATGGAGATATATCAGCATCAAATTATGTAGAGGCTCTTTTCATATCAATATCGATGATTCTTTTTAGTTGTTTATTTGCTTATTCTATTAATAATATTGGATTTATATTGTAAGAGATAGAAAAATCATCTAAATAACTAAATGATAATATAACAACAGTATAAAGGTAACAAACATTAATTTAATACATACATTTTAAAATACTTAAAAAATAGATATCTTAACAGAAAAAATGTGAATTTATCATTGAAAATTAGAGTAAGAAATTATTTAACTTTTTTAGTTGAAGAACAAAAAGATAGAAACTAGCAAGCAGAAAATGAAATTTTAAAACTTCTTTCAAACAACTTAAGGGATGAAATTACTATCGAAGTTAACTTCAGAATTATTAATAATTGTTCTTTTTTCTCTGCTAATTTTTCGAATTAAACTCTAAGAAAACTACCTTTTATCATGAAAGAAGTACTGATATCACCAAATGAAATAATATTTGAATAAGAAGATGTTGAAGATTAATCTATTTATTTTATAGAAAATGGTATTGTTGAGATATATTAAGTTACCCCACCTGATTTAAGTGGATCTAAAAATTATAACATGGGATAAGTAAGTACTATCAAGCAGCTGAAAAAAAATGATTTGTTTGGAGAAATTTCTTTTTTTTCAGGCCTTGCAAGAAAAGCCTGTGCTCGCTCAATAAATTTGTCTACTCTTTATAAAATTAATAGAGATGAATTTATCGGCCTAATAAAGGAAAACTAAGAAGACTTTGAACGCTTTAAAATGATTGAGGATTAAATTAAAATATAGTAGGATCTTTTTTAAATACATGTTGAGTGCTATACTTGTCATAAAGTTGGACATATATCTAGTGAGTGTCCTAAAATTCACAAAGTTATTGATAGACAATTTAAGATACTTAAATATAATTTTAGTGTTTTTTAAAATAGAGGCAAACATTTAAGAAAGATATCAAAGAAACCATTAAATCCAAAGTAAAAATTTGCAAATATTTACTTAATCAAAAAATCTTTATTTTATTTAATACTCAACTTATTTAACTTGTACATTTGTGGTTACTCAGTTAAAACTGATATCAATTAAACACAAATTTTTCCTTTATTACAAAATTATATTTATTAGTTTTTGAAAAGTGAAAAATAAAATAGGCTAAATTACACATAGAAATAACAAATAACATATAAAAGCTTCAAAAACATCAAACAATGCTTATTGTTAATATATCAGCTCAGCTTAAGAAAATATCTTTTTGATATATCAGATATTTAACAATAAGTATTCTTTTAATACTTTGCAAGACTTAAGATAATAATCTGAATAAAATTGCAAATATTTTTTCATAAAGTCTCCTCCTTTTTAATATCAAATATTAGTTTTATTTTTTAAATTAGATTGATAATAAAACAATTTATAAGAGGGGACAATTTATGAGAGGGGCTAATTGATTTAGAATATTTGTGTTTAATTATATTTTTAATAAATAGACTAATTATTAAGTAAAACAAGATTGCCAGTAAATAACTCTAGGAAAATTTAAGATATTTTAATACATACACTTAAATTTTGTTTGAGACAGATGCAGAGATTTTATCATAATGTTCTATAAAAATTTAAAAATCATCTGACTAAGAATATTAAACAGACTCAGGTCAATCTTCTTTTAACAGAGATTCTTAAACATCAATAACAGAAAATTATGAAGATAATTCATTTAAAAATATTCCAAGTAGTGATGGATAAAAAAGAGGTTAAAAAAAGAGCAAAACATTAAAATAAATAAAAAAAACTTAGACTATATTAAAAAAAGATGAAAGCATGAAAGAAATAAAGTCAAGTTTCAAAGATTTAACAGCATACTTTAGAGATGATTAAAATGTTGAATCAAATATTTTTTAAGACAGGAACATTCTCTTAAATAATTAAGTATCAAAAAATAAGATAAAATCATAAAAATTTAACTCATAAAAGTGTATTCAAAATATGGAATAGTGCCAAATTGACATTTTCAAAGATGAAAATAAAAATTTGAAAGATAAACTACCTGATTCTGTGTCAAATTCAAAATCATTACATTCAAATGAAAAAAATGTATCTATTGAACTAGATGAGACAAATTAATCACAGAAAGTAATTTAATAATCACAATCTATTCCTAACTAAGAAGGAAGCAATAAAAAATACACTAGAAAAACTTAAAAAGATTTAACATCTTTTTTAAACAAAAAACAAATAACCACCATTAGTAACAATGATATACAAAGTGAAGATCATCGTTCTTCGAGTAGTAATCTTAAATAGTTTTTTTCATCCAAAAAGAATAGCAATTTGTTATGCAATGATTAATCAATGATGCCTCCAGTAGACCTTTAACAGAGTAATTTATCGCTAAAGCATTTTTTTGATGGTAATGATCTAAATTCCAATTTTGAAGAAACTATTAATAAATTCGAAAATTATTTTAGAAATATAAATACTTAGTTAGATTAAGGATAATCATTAGAGAATAAAATGATAAATGATTTATAATTTGAATACTTTTTTTAATTTCTTCAAAATTTAAAAAAAAATAATTGCTCTCTACCACAGTAAAAAGCATTCCCTTCATTTAAAAAAACTGAAAGCTATTTAAATTTTGATTAAAATAATTTACAATTTTTAAAATAGTCTGTTTAATCTGATTAGAATTAAACTTTGTCTGATAACTTTAAAAAAGTTAAGAAACAATAAACAAATTAAACAAATGTTAGTATATTAAGTTCAAACTAATAATGTCTATAATAATTGTAATAAAATTAAGACTCCCCTTAGACTCATAATCTTGTAAGTGAATAATTCATTTTTGAAAAATTTGACCAGATGAAGAGTTTTAACAAATTTTATCCTCATAATAATTTTGAAAAGATAATTAGTTGTTTAAAACTTAAAAAAAATGTTTAATTTAAAAATCAATAAAATGTTAAAATGCCAAATAAAAAAAGAAGATAAAATATAATATTACTCAAATCTAAAATATCAAGAGGATAGTCTTTTCTAAACAACCTGCTTCAAAATAACTTTCCTTCTGAAATTAACTTAGACAGTTACAGACCAACTTATTTATCTTATGGAACTTCTTAAAGAAGCTAAAATATTTACCCTAAATAGCAACCTCAAATAAGTCCTGATTTTATCATATTATGAATATTTTAAAATAAATTATAAAAGTAATAAAATATAACTTAGTTAAATTTTTAATTAAACAAAAAATTAAACTGTAATTTCTTTTAAAAGTATTTTCTTAATGTCAATTTCTTTAAATTTATTTTTTATACATAAAATATCTTTTTCCTCAAAAATGATTTAATATTTTCTTAAAATCAAATTCCAACGGTAGAGGTTTTTTCCATAAAAGCATGATAATAACTCTAAACTAAAATTAAAAATCTTAACATCAAATTCTAAAAAATATGCTTTTTCCATTTATCTTCCTAATACATTGAACCTTTATTTAAATAATTATTAATTTATTTATTGTAAACTTAATTAATCGATCAATTAAATTTCATCAAAATTAAAACTAACCAAAAATAGCAAGAGGGAGGGTATTCTATATATGAAATCACAAATAACTAAAATCTATCAGAGCCTAATTAAATATTTGAAAATCTACAAATCAAATCTCTCTATCAAATAACAAATAAAGATATACTTTTAAATCAAATTTAAAATAATATTTTTTAATAGTATCAGTAAAATAAAAAATAAACCAAGATAAAAAGTAGAAGAAAAAAAAGATGCCAATAAATATTACAAATTAAAAGAATGTGTTCATTTTTTTATTATTAATTTCTCAAATGAAAAGTTTAATTTCAAAAATATCTTTTATGGATTGGTTATTCATCAAATTAAATTATTAATTTTTCAAAGTGAAAATAAAATAAAATTTATTTGATAATAGTTATATAAATTTTTAATACATAGAATAATTGATTAGTTTTAGTGATAATGTATCACAGAGGCAAAAATTTGAAATCAGTATTAGAAAATGTTTAATTTTAACAAAAATAATTAATCTTCAATATGTTTTTGGTGAAGTTGAAAGAATGAACTTTTTAATTAGAAATTACAAAATAAAAGAGCTATTTTACTTACATTAATAATTAAATAAATAAAAGTGTTATTGTAAGTTTTAATAGGATTTATATTTTTTACTCGAGAAATTTATTCTGTATCATCAATAAATGCACAGTTTGAATGCTCTTCCTTATGAGAAAGAGCAGTTTAACAACAAATCTATTTAAAGAAAAATATTTGATGAGAGTATGAGTTATCATTTAAGAGGAGATGATGATAGTTTTAATGTATCCTTTGTTGAAAATTAAACAAGTTATGTAAAATCAAATGAAATCTCTATGAATAGAATAAGTTAGAAAGAAGATTAAGACTCAACATTTAGGGATTAGAAAAGTCATCTTGATACATCAGAATTAAACTCAATTAAGAGTTAGAAGAGTCAAAATTTTGATTTCAATATAGAACATGCTTAGTAAGTAGAAGTAGTAGAAAATTTCTAAAAGTAGAATATGGAAGAAACAATTAATAGTCAGAGAAAGAAGAAGAAAGAAAGGTAGGTTTACTTTAATAATGAAGATAGCAATATTATTTTAGAATCTTAAAAATTTGCTCAATTAATAAAATTGAACCAAATGAGCCTAAAAAAGGAAGAGAATAATGAACTTTGCTATAGCTCTGTTTAAGAAAATAATTAAAATAAATAAATGAAATAAACCTAAAGGATAAATATGAAACCTTATTAAGAAAAACAAAATTTAAGTAAGATTAATTATTAGAGAGCTGCTAGTATAATAAATAAAGTTATTGGTAAATCAGCTAATAGAGTAGAAAGGATTAATTTGCATGTTAAGAACTTTGTAACTATTTTAAAATAATTGAAGCAAAATAGGAAGCTTCCTCATATAGAAGATGAATAATGTTAATTTCTAAAGGATTTGTCTTATTTACAATAAGTTAATGTAGAAAATAAGAGAAAAATGTATGTCAAATTTTTGAAGAATCTTTTATCATATTGTAGGATTCCAATAGCTTTATTTATGCCAACTGATACTTTTAGGATATATTGGGATTTTTTTTAAGTTTTTCTTACTTATTCTTTTTTGTATATCTACTCAATAATACTGTTTTTCTGCTAAAATGAATAAGAAGACACTCACTAAATATAATTTGTCTTTAAGCTTACTTTTGTTTTGTTTTTATTAGACATTCTAGTAAATTTTAATACTTGCTATTTTAATAAAGATACCATTGTTATCTCAAGAAAAAAGATAGCCTGGAAATACATGTATTCTAGTGTGTTTATAACTGATTTTCTTTTTCTTTTCATATTAGGGTGCAAATTTACTTTTTAAAAAAATTTAATTTACAACTAAAATAATAATATGTTTGTATTTATTATTAATCTGATACTATTCTCTAAGATAAATGGCTGCTAGGATAAGAGGAATAGATTGTATTTTGTATTTAATTTAACAGAAAATGAAAAGCATTTAATACGATTAGGTAATCAAATAGTTAATGTTGTTTCTGTTGCCCACTTAGGTAAAATCTATTTTGACAAAATGACTAAATTCATTTTTATTTAAATATTTCAGTAAGCTTGTGTTGGTATTTCATAGGTAGTTATGAAGTATATAATGGGTATTAAATTTCTTGGTTGCATAAATATAATATACTAGAGTTAAATTATTTAGAAAGATATGTTTATTCTATGTATTGGGCAATAACAACTATGACGACAGGTAATAAATAATATTTTAAAAGAGGTGCTATAATATTTTACAAAACACATTATAAATAAAAGTTGGATATGGTGATATTGCTGCCACAAATTATAGAGAAGCTACTTTTATTATTTTTGCTATGATTTTATTTAGCTGTATGTTTGCTTATTCAATTAACAGCATTGGCTTTATACTTTAGGAGATAGAGAAATCTTCTAAGTAACTAAATGATAGCATTACAACAGTATAAAGGTAAAATTAACAATTCAACTCTAAAATAAAGAAAAACCTTATATAAAATCTCAGATATTTAAATAGGAAAAATGTAAATATTCCTTTATAAAGCAGAGTTAGACATTATCTGTAATTTCTGTCAAAAGAATAAAGAGATAGAAATTTGTTAGCAGAAAATGAGATTCTATCAACACTAACAAAAAAGCTAAGGGATGAAATAACTATTGAAATCAACTAAAGAATTCTTAAAAACTATTAAATATTTTAATTTAATTTTTCAGAGCAGACTTTATTAAAAATAGCTTTTATTATGTAAGAGCTTTAAATTTCTCCCAATGAAATTATATTTGAGCAAGGAGATAGTGAAGACTAATCAATTTATCTTATCGAAAGTGGGATTATTGAAATATATTAGCTAGTGCCCCCAAGTTCTAATTTGAATGTGAGTAAATTATATAAAAATAACAGTACGCATGTCTTGAAGAAGTTGAAAAAAAAGGAATTATTTGGTGAAATTTCTTTTTTTACTGGGCTAGCTCGCAAAGCTTATGCTCGAAGTTTAAATTTATCTACATTATACAAAATTGATAGAAATCAATTCATAAATATTCTAAAAGAAAACTCAGAAGATTTTGAGAGATTTAAAATGATAGAAGAATAAATAAAAATTTAAAAAAATTTGAATTGCATATCAATAGAGTGCTACATCTGCAAATAACATGGACATATAGCAAGTGATTGTCCTCTCATTCATCAACATTTTGACTCTTAATTTTAAAAATTAAAATTCACTTTTAGCATTTTCTAAAATAGGTCAAGTGCAAAAAGAAGAAAGAAAAAGTAAAATCCGAAGTAAGTTATTTTTAATAGATTTATAACTAAGAAATTTAAAAATAAATTTAGGTAGGTTATCATGCAAAATGCTGAAATTTGTAAAAATCTGAAAAAATAATTAAGACATTTTAATACATAAGTAGAAGGCTATTTTAATTCAGATATAGATTTTTTATCTTAGTTTTCTTACTCAAAAGCAAATGATTAAGTAGAAGAATATCAAACGTCGACTGGCTAATCATCAGAATGTTTAGAGTTATCACAAAAATCTTAAAACTTTGAAAAAAAAGATATCAAATTTAAATCAGAAACTTTAAAATCTTAAATTTCGAAAATAAGTGAAAAACAGTAAATAAATTCCAATTCTTAAAATAGTAGTGTTTCAGAAATCCTCATACAAAATGAAAATGAAAATTTTACAAACTAGGTAACTCTTAAAAATATTTAATCTTAAAAATTAATTTAAAATGCTGAGATTGATGTTGTATAGTAGAGAAGTATCCCTATTCGATAATAAATAAGTGTTGAAGCAGAAAATTCATAGGATGAAGCAAACCTTGAGAATAGTAAGAGCTAGAATTAAATGTAAAGAACTAATTCAAATATTAGATTATATTCAAACCTGAATTCATTCGAATTGAATTAAAAGAGTAAAAAAATTGAAAAAAAAAACACAAATCAAATAAATAATTAATCTAAAAAAATGTTAAGCCAAGAGGATATTTATTTAAGCAATCTAAGTGATGAAGAGACAATAAATCCAATTCAGAAATCATCAAGCTAAAGAAAAATATCGAAAAGTGTATCAAACAAAAACAAATAATAATGTGAATAACAAGCTAGAAGTGCTTTTGAAATATTAAATTTACTAAATACAAATCTTTTCAAAAATCTAATATATTAGAGTAGTTAAAATGCAATTTAATCAACAAGTACAATACATTAAATAGAAGATACAATCAATGATTTTACTAAAATGTAAAATTAAGAATAAAATCCGTTTTTACCTTCTCTAAATCAATAAAATCATTCTTTAAAAAATGTTTATTTTCATTCAAATTAAAATGAACAATCTTCTAATAACTTCAGCAGCAAAAGTTTATAATTATTAGGTATGCCATCCGAATTAATAACACCATTTTAGAATAAAAATAGCCAAAAAGATATTTTATAATTCGTTGAAGAAATTTTAAAGAAAAATGGTAAAAATTTAAAATAATTTAAACATGTTTTAGATGAATGTGATCATGTTTCAATGAATAATTTTGATAAAATTAAAATCTATTAAAGATTCTTTCCTCACAATAACTTTAGTCATATTTTCAGTAAAAAGCAAATAGATTATAAAAAAGTTAAAGAAGTGAAAAATCATGTTCCCAAAGTAACCAAAGGAAGGAGAAATAATATTTTAATGGCTTCTATATTACCTAGAAAATCTATGTTTTTTAATGATTTAATTAAAATTAATAATAATTAACCTGAAATTAATCTTGACAGTTACAAACCAACTTTCTTGTCCTATGGTGTTTGTAACAAAAATGTTTCTCTCTATCCCAAGGTATTTTAGAAACATAGAAATTAAAATAACTAATGAGAAAAATTAGCAAAACAATAAAGAATATGATTGTAAAAGTTATCTTTTATTTAAGATATGTTATTTTAATAAAAATTTCAATACATTACTTATTTGTTAGTTAATAATCAAACAGTTGGAATCATCATTTAAATTTTATTTTTATAATTTTAACAAAAATTAATTTTTTTAATTAAGAGATAATGAGTAAAAGCATGTTAAATTACTCTACTAATAAAGTACACAAACGTTAAAAAATTTAACATGAATTATTTAAACATAATTTCTTTTCATAAAAGAAACTAATCAATTTTCTTGAGGAAATTATTTTTTAATTTTAATAAATAATTAATTTGCACAATAAAAATATTTATGAGTAATTAAATCAACAAAATTAATTTAATAAAAGCACGCACACAACTAAATAAAACAGAACTTGATTTAAAGAAAAATAAAATATTTTTAGGAAATTATGCTTTATTTAGATGAAATTTTATTATATTTTATGTTTCTCATTATTTTTTTTAATTGCGAAATATTTCAATAATGCAAAGTTTTATTAAAAAATCAACTACTCAAAATAAATTGAACAATAGAAACATTAAGATTTTTAAGTAGAATAAACTTCTTTTCTAAAATCAAAATATTTTTAAGGAAAGTAATTTACTTGTTTGATTAGTAAAATGTATTCAATCAGAAAATGAAAAAAGTAGAGTAATAGGCAAAAATTATTTTCCTTGTAAAATATGAATTAAATTACTATTCAAATCGTTAGTATAAATTCATTAAATTATATTTACAGTAAAATATAAAACTTTTAACTGTATTCTAAATAAAACCTTTAATTATTTTAGTATTTCTTAAACTCTAAATTATATCAATTTATTTACAACACAATAGATATTTATTAATACTATGTTCCCATCATGATTATGCTTATTTCATTATTTCAATAAAACTTCTTTAAAAAAATATATCTTTTACATTTTTGAAGATGAAATATTTTTAAAAATGATTGTAAGAAATTTTACTAGCTTTTTAAAAGAAAATCTTTCTATTTTGATAATCTAATTATTTAAAATATTTTAAAATAATTTTAAATGTCTGTATTGTACTAATAAACAAAAAAAAAATGTTAATTTTATTATTTTAAATTACCTAAATTCTAAAATTATTTAGACTAATAATTTAGCTTCTTAGAAAATTTTTTTTTTCTTCTAAAATATTTATCTCTTCAATAGTTTAGAAGGTAAATAATTAAATAAATAAACTGAAATGGTGAGTAGATAGATAAATTGTCCTTGAAAAAATTAATAAAATAGTTAAATGGAATTGCCTTTAGATATATACAAATAAATATCATCAAATTAAAAATAGCTTTTTAATTTTTTATTACTCTTATCTTATAAATAATCATTTAAATAATTTCTAATAATGCAATATACTTAATGAAGAAACTTTTGTTTATATTGGTAAATTAATTAAACTGCATAAAACATATAAACAAGCAGAAATATAAGAAAACTTATACAATTATTTGTTTTAATATTAACATTACAATTTTTAGGTTGAAAGCTGAAAAAGGAAATAGTGTAAAGAAACTTCAATACATGAATTCCGATTTGAGTTCAGTAGATGTGTCTTTTGATAAAGATAATTTATAAAGTAGATCCATTTAGGGTAGGCTATTTATTAATAGTGCACTAAAGACTTTTTCTGGCGATGAAGGATTGATGAATACATCTTTAAATAGTAGTTCATTAGTTTTTGTTGATAATAAAAATAAGTAGGTTTATAATTCAAAAACGGTTACTTTCAGTGAGAAAAAAATAATTTTTTAGTCAGAGCTAGATAATATAGAAAGGAAATCAAGAAGCAATAGTTTTAGTTCACAAAATAGTCATTAGTAATAATAAGTAGAATAAGTAAATTAAAAGTAGAACCAAGTGAGAGCATATGACTTTCTTGGATAATTAAACTGTAAAGAATCAGATTTGTTTAGAAATAAAAATGATTCGAATACTTAATAGCTAGAATAAAGTTAAATTCATGATGATCAGGATGAATATTAAATATAAATGTAGAGGGATCCAACAAAAGAGGATGAATAATATTCTCAAAAATATGGAAATACCCAAGAAACTTAAAAAACTAATTTACCAAGACAAAGCTTATAAAATTTTGAGAAGGCAGCAAATATAATAAATAGAGTGATAGGTAGATCAGTTAATAGGGTAGAAAGAATTAATTAGCATGTTAAAAATTTTATTTTGTTTCTTAAATTTAGAAAGACAAAAAGGAAGTTGTCAGACCTAGCAGAAAACGAATATAAGCTATTAAATGATTCTACCTACTTTTACTCGAAAATAATGTAAAAAAAGCTCTTAAATAGATTCTTAACTTAGATTTATTAATTTGCAAAACTTAAAAACCCTATTCCCGTATTTATGCCAACTGACACTTTGAGAATTTATTGGGACATATTCTAAGTGATATTTACTTATAGTTTCATTTACATATATTCCATTCTCATGTTCTTTTATTAAGATGATTAAGACACCAATACTATTCGAGAATACTTTAAATACACATTTATTGTTTTTGTATTAGACGTGCTTATTAATTTTAATACTGCTTATTTTAATAAGGATATGATTATAGTTAATCGTAAACGTATTGTCTGGTAATATATGTCATCGAATCTATTTTTAACTGATGCTATTTGCCTTATTGTTATGGGTTCTAAAGTGATTTTCTAAAGTGTAAATCTTGTTTATAATCCTAATAATAAACTCAGTATTTTTGCTATAAACATGCTTATATTTTTGAAATTGAATGGTATTTAGCCTAAGAGAGTTCGATTCAGCTATGCTTTTACTCTCAGAGAAAATCAAAAGCACATCATGAGGCTCTTTAACTAGCTTTTTAGTGTTATTGCAGTAGCTCATGTTGGTAAAATTGACTTATCTTCATTTTTTTAAAAAAGAATTGCTTAATTTATTTTAGGTTTTTTTTGGAAAATAATTTTAATTCGCTATTTTCTCACAAATACAAATGAGTGTTTTTTTATATTAATTTTATTGCCAATTTTAAGGATTTTTTGAAAAATAAAGTAAGCTTAGCCTGGTATTATCTCGGAATTTATGAAATATAAAATGGATACAAAGTCTCATGGCTACAGAAATACGATTTTGTAGATTTAGGATATTTAGAGAAATATATATATTCTCTTTACTGGTCTATAACTACTATGACTACAGGTACTTTTATGTATACAATTAAAGTAATTAATTTGTTTTTATTTCAATACAATAAAGTTGGGTATGGTGATATATCTGCTACCAACTATGTAGAAGCTGCTTTTATTTCTCTAGCTATGATTTTATTTAGTTGCGTATTTGCTTATTCAGTTAACAATATTGGTTTTATTTTGTAAGAAATTGAAAAATCATCTAAGTAGCTAAACGATAATATCACCACAATTTAAAGGTACTTTAGCTATTCTTTTAATGAAAATTCAAAAAAAAAAAAAATGATAAAAATAACAAATTTATTCATTTTAAACTTTAAAAAAATGCAATATATACTAATAATAGGTATCTTAACAGAAAAAATGTAAATATGCAGTTGTAAAGTAGAGTAAGACATTATCTTTCATTTTTAGCAGAAGAGTAGAAAGACAGAAACAAGCAGGCTGAAAATTAAATTTTCAAAATCTTATCTAACAAATTGAGAGATGAAATAACTATTGAGATTAACTCAAGAATATTAAAAAGTTACTCACTATTTAGTGAAAATTTTTCTCCATAAACTCTCAGAAAATTAGTATTTATAATGGAAGAAGTTTTAATATCACCAAATGAAATAATATTTGAGTAGGATGACTATGAAGATTAGTCCATTTATTTAATTGAAAATGGAATTATTGAGATATATTTGTTGCATCCTCCTATTTTACAAGGGAAAAAATTTAATAATGGAAATAATAAAGTTCATTTACTTAAGCAACTAACTAAAAATAATCTCTTTGGTGAAATCTCTTTTTTTTCTGGCTTGTCAAGGAAAGCATGTGCAAGAAGCATAAACCTATCAACTCTCTATAAAATAAATAGGAATAAGTTTATTGAACTTATTAAAGAAAATTAAGAAGACCTTGAGCGCTTTAAAATGATTGAAGAATAAATAAAAGTTCAGTCAGACTACAGTAACATTTAAATAGAATGCTACTCTTGCAAACAAAAAGATCACATAGCCAGCAATTGTCCAAAGATACACTAGATATTTGATTCATAATTTATCATTTTAAAAAATAACTTTAGTCTTTTTTAAAATAGAAACTATCAAACAAAAAGAAGAGAAAAAGCTAAAAAATATAACCCTAGGTATTTATTATTTTTTTATATTCTTTACTCTAAAATCTTCTTAATTAAAACCTAGTTTAATTAAGACCTTTTTTAGAAATAAGACCCTTTTAAAATGAAAAATTAATTTTTTTATCTTAAAAAAGAGTGTAATTTAAAGATAATCAAAGTATATGTAGTCTTCTTAAATCAAACTTGAGAGATTTTAATTCTTAAACAGAATTAATGTTTAAAACAGAATTAGATTTGTATAATCATAACTAAAATAGAGAGAAATCTGAATCAGATTATGAGTCTTCATCTGAATTTTCATCTAAAAATTCTGATTTAGATTAGAAACGGAATTCATTTTAATCAGATATCTCTGTATGCAGTCAAAAGAAATAGAGATAATTAGAAAAATAAAAAAGCATCAAAAAAGTTAGATCAAAGAAAAAGATTGGAGGATATGGTAAAAGTTAAAAGTAACTTAATAAAGAAGACAGCCAGTTATCATTAACTAACAATATAGAAGTAGATAATTTGGAAACTATAATAAGTAGTGATAAAAATTAATTTAAAAGTCAACCTTATTTTAAAACAAAATCTATATCTTCAAACTTAAATAATTCTTATAAGGACTTTGATTAATTTGAAAATGTACAAAGGGACAGCTTAGATAGAAATGAAAGAGACAAAGAATCTTAAAATAGCTCTATTTAAAGTAACTTAGAGCCTTATAATAGACCAACAATTAATCCTAAGCTTTAATTAAATTCAGTTTCTGTTGATCCAGAGAATAATAGCCAGCTAGAAAGTTAGGTTAAAAAATAGAGAAAAAAGACAAAAAAACTAACAATACAAATACAAATAGTTAATTAAAATGCTAATATTAATTCAGATGCTTAGTAAATAAATAATATTAATAATTAATATAATTCTTAAGTTGACCCTAATTAATAAGAATTCAGTCCCTCTGAAGGAAATTATTATAACAACAATTCTGATTCACCATAAACCAGCTAGCATAATAAAAAATTTTTATTATAAAATAACAATAATCCATAACAGCAAATTAAAAACTTAAATGGTGCTTCACTAAAATTTGTTGATGCTAAAGATTTTCAAGAAGATAAAAATGTTAAAACTATAGAAGTAGACCTTTCCTAATAGAAACATGGAACAATTCTAAATTAAAATGATATTTAAGAAATTCTAAATTAGATTATTAGGGCCTAAGGAGGGCAGAATCTAGAAAATGTTAAATATCAAAATGAAGATAAACCAGAAGATATAATTTAAACTAATAATTACTTAAATATGGATTACTTCGAAATGATTAAAGAGTATAAAAAGTTTTTCCCTCATAATAATTTCAGTAGCATTTTCAGCAAATTTAAGTTTAACAAACTCCTAGCCTTAAAAAAATTTCAGGTGGATAAAAACTAGATTTCATTTTCAAAAATTAAAAGAAAGAATGTCTTTTTTAAATTCAGCGTCTTTAGAAAATCATTATTCTTTAGCGCTTTATTATAGAAGTTAAACAAATCAGATGTCAACTTAGACAGCTACAAACCTACATTTTTATCTTATGGTGTTTCTCAAAAAAGTGAATCAATTTACCCAAAAATGCTATAACCTTTAGGCAAGTAATTGTAAAATTGAATTTGCTATTTAAATAAAATAATCTATCTAGATGGTTTTTAATTCTTCTTTTTTTAACTAAATTTTAAATATGTTGTTTTAAATTAAATTATAATATCTTCATTTTAATTTTAACACTGCTTATTTTAAGAAGAAGAATATGATAACTAATATCTTAATTTAATTTATTGAAAGTATAATTACACTTTTTATACACTGTCTTTTTAAGAATATTTTTATATTAAATTATTTTTTAAAAAAGCAATTGAAATAATCTATCTGTATATCATTTCTTTTAATAAACACTCTGTGATCAAATAATTTCTTTGTTTTTGTTTTAAAATATAATTAAAGATGTATGTAATTAGTTTATTTTTATTTTTTGTATTCTTATTTACTTTAAAGAAATAAATTTTAACAAACTTATTGTCTGTCCTATTTAACTGAAAAAAGTATTTTTTATTGATAAATTTCATTGAAAATTAAAGTTTTTATAATAAAAATTGATTCTAAGCTTTTTGTTTTCTAGAATTTGTGTCTTTTTATCATAATATTTCTATTACAGAAAAGGATGATAACTTCATTATTATTATTATTTTAATCAACATTACATTTTATATCAATATTTATTTTTAAATTTAATCACCTAAAATACGATTAAAGTTATTCAAGAGTTAATTATTTTATTAAATCATCACATTAAATTCTAATTCAAATAAATTAAAGAATATAAATTTTAATTTTGAAAAGACTTAGAGTTTAGTTTTTTAATTAGAAAAGAATAACATTAATCTACAAATTATTTTATTTAAATATGACAAGATGAATTATTTGAAAGAATTAAATACAATTAGTTTTAGTTTTTTGGATTACTCAAATTTTTATTATTTGTTTGATTTTGAAAATAAATAGAAATTTTAAATAGAGAGAGAGTATCATGGAAATTGAAATAGAAATAAATTTTTAAGGTTTAAAATTTTTATAAAGTTAAATAAATTGTGCTTAGGATTTTAATTTGCTTTATAAAATAACAAAAAAAGAAAGAAGAACTTTACTTTAACTATTAGAACATTAATTAAGATTATAAAAGCTAACATCAAAAAAATTAATTAATATTATTAAAGAAGATAGCTAGATAGATGGAGTAAGGTAAATCTAGTAAAATTAGATCTAATCTATCTCTAAATTCAGAAACAAATATTGATAGATCTATCTAAGGCTAACTGTTTAATGAAAGTGTAATTCAATGCTTGAAAGGAGATGAAGACTTCTTAAATTAATCCTGTTTTTAGGAACTTATTTATTAACAGAATGTAGAACAAGAACAATTGTAAAGTCCTACTAATGATGAATTTAAATAAAAAGGATAACAAAAGTAAAAAATTAATGATGATAACTATAAAAAGTTACAAGAAGAAAAAAAAGAAGGCTAAATCTTTAATTTTGAAACTGGAAATTCAATATTAACCAGTAATCAAACAAATATGAATTACAAAGTTGTTGCTGAAGAAGAAAATAAAGAGATTGCATAATTGGACAATAATTAATAAATCATGTAATTGAATAATAATATAGATATCAAAAATGATCAAACCTTTTAAATAGATAACAATACTAGTTAGTCAAATAATATATTTGCTAAAAAAGAAAAGTAGCAATCTTAAAAGACTTTGAGAATGATTGATTAAAAAAGTAATAAAATGATAACTATACCTGATTAGTCTATCATTTAAATTAGTTAGTAGAGAAATAATATGGGTAAAAAAAGCATAGCAAATGCAGAAAAGGCATCATACATAATAAATAATGTAATTAACAAGTAAATGAAGCAAATTAATAGAATAAATAAGCATGTGAAGCAATTTGTGAATTATCTTCTACTTCGAATGAAAAGTAGAAATATGCCTGCTTTAGAAGATAATTAATTCAAATTGCTTGATGATATTTCTTATTATCACAGAAAAAAAATAAATAGAAAACTTGTTAATAATATTTTGATTTTTTACTACTATTTAACTAAACTAAAAATTCCGCTGCCTGTTTTCATGCCAACTTAAGCTTTCAGAGTTTATTGGGATGTCTTTTTAGTTATTTTTACATATATCTTCCTTTTTATTTATTCTATTTTAATATTCTTTTACTAAGATTACTAAAATATCGAGTCTACTGATTTGTATTTTCAAATTGCTTTTAGTATTTTCCTCTTTGATTTTTTACTTAACTTGAATACTGCTTTCTTCAATAAAGATGTGGTTGAAACTAATCGGAAGAGAATCATGTTAAAGTATTTGTCTTCACATATCTTTTTTACAGATGCAATATGTCTATTTGTTATAGGTTCTACTGTAATCATGAACTACAATCTAATTTTTAATCCAAATAATAGCTTTGCAACTTTTTCTTTTAATGGGCTTATTTTTCTAAAACTAAATGGCATATCTTCTAAAAGAAACAGATTTAGCTATGTCTTCATTTTGAAAGAGCATTAAAAGCATATTCTTAAATTACTGAACTAACTACTAGGAGTAATAACTATTGCCCACATAGGTAAATTAAATTTAATTATCCTATTATTTTAAAATATTCTGAGTTTATTATTAAATGATAAATGGTTTTAATATCAAAATAGCTTGTATAGCTTGGTACTGTTTAGGTTTATATGAGCATAATAATGGATATTCAAATACTTGGTTAGATAAATATGAATTTATGGAAAGAAATTAAATAGAAAAATACATTTACTCGCTCTATTGGTCAATCACTACGATGACAACAGGTAAATGAATTAATTTAAAATTTAAAAAGAAGCATAATTCTAAAAATTAAAACTAGTTGGCTATGGAGATATTGCTGCATCGAATTATATTGAGGCCTTATTCATACTTATTTGTATGATACTTTTCAGTTGTGTTTTTGCCTATTCTATTAATAACATCGGTTTTATACTTTAAGAAATAGAAAAATCCTCCAAAGAACTAAATGAAAATATCACCACAATATAAAGGTAAAATTTATATTTAAACATTGTTTAAAGTTTTTTTAATTCTAAATTTTCAATTTATCGTTTTTGACAACATTATATAGTTGATTTTATTTAAATAAATATAAATCTCAATAGGTATCTCAACCGTAAAAATGTAAATATGTCTCTTTAAAGTAGAGTGAGGCACTATCTTTAATTTTTGACTGAAGAATAAAAAGATAGAGATTAGAATGCAGAATATAATATCTTTAAAACGCTATCTAATAAACTAAGAGATGAAATCACTATTGAAGTTAATACTAAAATTCTTAAAAATTATTCTATCTTCAATGCTAACTTTTCACATCAAACCATTAGAAAATTACTTTTTGCTATGCAAGAAGTTTTAATTTCTCCAAACGAAATCATTTTCGAAGAAGGTGATCACGAAGATTAATCAATCTATTTTATAGAAAGTGGTTTAATAGAAATTTACTAAATTTCAACTTAAAATCAAGGAGGTAGCAGTAACTGCAAAAGCAAAATTCACTTAATCAAATAGCTAACAAAAAATTAAGTTTTTGGAGAAATTTCTTTTTTTTCTGGACTAGCTAGATCTGCTTGTGCAAGAAGTGTAAATTTATCAACTTTATACAAATTAGATAAGCAAAAATTCCTAGAAATTATAAAGTTAAATTAAGAAGATTTTGAACGTTTTAAAGTGCTTGAAGAGTAAATTAAAGTATAGTATGATCTATCTTCAATTTATTTGTAATGTTATTCTTGTAATACACAAGGACACATGGCAAAAAATTGTCCAGTTCTTCATTAAAAATTTGATACTTAATTTATCAATCTAAAGGCTAATTTCAGTATATTTTAAGAGAGGTCTGGCAACTAATAAAGAAAATTAACAAGAAGAAAATACAACCCAAGGTATTATTTCAATTTATAATTATCCCATCCCATTCCATTTAATAAAATGATAAAAAATATTTAAAGATAATTTCAAATTTTTTAATAATTATGAATCAATAAACAAAGATAATAATGAAAAATTCTGTAATTCTGTTATGAAATTTTTAAAGATTTAAACACATTTTTCTTCTTCTATTTTTGTTTTGATAGTTTTGTCAAATTAAAACTTTCTTACTTTTGAGATGCAGTCTTATTAAGATATAGAAATTGAAAATATCATTTAAATTAAACATGAAATTTAAATTATTTTTTGAATAAAAATTAATTGATTTTAATAAAAACAATCAAAGGCTAATAATTTTCTTTTAACAAATTTAATTCATTAAAAAAAAAAATTTTAATTTAAATTAATAGATTAAATTTATAGTAAATCAAGAACATATGCTTGAATTTGAAAGAGAGATTATAAAATTATAATTCATATGTACAAATAATGATGCAGTCTGAATTTGAGATTATGTCTAATATCTCTGAAAATAAGAAGAAATATAAATAAGAATATTAATCCACTTTTTAATCTCAACAGTCCTCTTTGCAATTAATAGGCTCAAAGTAAGAAGTCTAATTAGATAGTAACTAACAGAAAATAGAAATGCATATTTCTTTATAAAACGATAAGATCAAGAATTCTAAAGTTGTGAGTAAGATCAATTCAAAAATAATGAAATCTTAAAAAAGACTAAGCTCTTAAACAAATGCAAATGAAGAAAATAAGCAAGATCTCAGTTAAAGAGAAATCTAAAATATCGAAGACCATGATTTAACAAAGCTAGAAATATAAAACTCTTCATAAAAAATTTAAAAGGCAAATAAGCTAGGGTAAAAAACACCAAAATCTTAAAAGAAATTAAGTTTTGCAAATAATGAAGATAACAAACAAGATTATAGCTTAAAAGAAATTGAAAATGTAGAGAACACCAATAGTGAGTTAAGCATTAACAAGAATCCATTAAATTTAAACAATTTATCTTACATAAACAATTAAATCGTTTAACAGGAAGACCATAAAGAGAATAAAAGTACTTCTCTATTAGAAAATTAGTTTGATAAATAGTACAGACAAAGCATTGAAAAGAGTCAAAAATAACATTAAGAAGAATTATTTAATAAAATAGTAAACTCTGAATAGAATGAAAACAAATAAAAATCTGTCAATTGTAAGTTTTAAGATTATCCTAATAGAGATCTTTCTAGTTAAATTTAATTGGAAAAAATAGATGATAAGTAGAAAACTAAAAACAAAAATATTCCTATTCACATTAAGTTTCAAGGTCATAACAATATTGATCAGATTAATCATAATAATATGATTTATGAAGATTAACTTAAATCTTAATTATAAGAATAAAATATTAATACTGAGAAGAGAGGTTCTAATATTGAATTTTTACATAGCACAAACAAACTTGATGAGTAAATCTAACAAACACCTAATGAGAGCATTTAAAGTCTTGAAGAAAATGATTAGCAATTTTAAAACTAAAAAAGATAAAATAGTTAAAACACTTCACTGTTTAAGAAAGTTAATTCTAATATTAACAGTCAAAATATCTAACTGCTACCACAACTCATAAACAATTTTGGTTCGAAAAATAATTTACAAATAGATTCTATGTAATAAATTGAATTGATAGATAAAATATCAAAGTTTTTAAATAAGCAAAGAGACAGTTTCTTAGATGCTAAACAAGCAATCAATTTAAATGAAAATCTTTATCAAAAAAACCTTATTTAAGTTACTGACTATTTTGATAGGATTAAAAATTATAAAAAATTTTTCCCTCACAATAACTTTGATTCCATATTTTTAAATCATAAGCAAAAAAGGAACAAGAAGTGTAAATCAAATAAAACAATAGGATAAAAAGGAAAACGCCAATAGAATTTTTCAACCAATAATTATCATAATGAATCCTCAAACTCAAAAAGATTAATATAAGGAATAAACTATGAGTAATACAAACCAACTTTTTATTCATATGGAGTTCCATAACTATCAGATTCGATCTACCCTAAATATTTCGAGATTAAAATGGATATAACTTAATCAAAGTAATAAGATTGATTCAATTCCTCTCAGTTAACCTAAAATTTTCCAAAGTTATTTTGTATATATTATTTATTATATAAATATTAGAAAAATATCAAAAAAAATCTAAAAGTATTTATTTTGTCAATATTAAAATCATGTTTAAGCATTATTTTTACAAAAAAGTATCACCAAATAAACCCAATTTTTGTTTCATGTTTAATATTCTAAAATTATTAAAATATTTAAAAAGCCCATAAAAAAATTAAAACATCAATCTCAAATCTCAAGATTATTATTAAACAAATTTTTATTGAAAAAAATAATTTTCAATCAATATTAAATAATTATTAAATCTTTTCCTTTAAATTTTTTTTGAAAATTTTTAAATTTAAATTATTAAAGTATCATCTCATTTTTTGTGTAGGTATCATGTCGAAATTTTAAAAAAATGCTGATTAAAATTGTACAAATCATAAACTAGTTATTAACAAAATGAAAAAAATATCTAAAGTTAAAAATAAATAGAAAATAATAGAAATATATTTAAATTTTAATTGAAGAAGGAAATTTTGCTAAAAAGCATACAAGATTAATTTCATTTTTATGATTAGCTTTTAAAGATATTAAATATTCATTTAAAACTAGCAAAAGCAAATAAATCTGCCTAATTCTTAGTAATTGTTAGCTTTTGTTAATTTTCAAGCTTGTGAAGAGCTAAACTTGCTTTTGCTTTTTCAACTTAATTGCAAAAAATTAAGATTTTATTACTATAATTATATTTAACAAAGAACAGTTCTGCAAGATCTAAACCTGCATTATAATTATCTTAGTTGTCCTCTTCTTTTCTTACCATATCTGAAATGATCCTCACTTAGGCTGTGTCCAAATGTAAAATCCATTTAAATATTTACATAAAGTTTTCTGCTTATTTTGTAGATAAACAAAATACAACACATGTATTTGGGTTTTAGTGTTCTATCTTATGTGCTAAATAGAAGTTATTTTTGGGGTTATCATCAACCCAAAGAATAATTTATAAACTTCTTGGGACACATATTTCTCTCATCTTAAAATACTTTTAATTGCCTGCATTTACTTTAACTTCTTCAACATAAAAACGTGAAAAGGGCATTAAAAGTATTTCTTCTTCATCTTTGTTTATTGAGATTTTAGAAATATCTCTTCCACTCACTAGATCGATCTCTAATATTATTTGCTACTTTTGACTAAATATTTTTGGTTTTTGTTGATTTTTTGTGAGTATAATTACATTATTCCATGTAATATATTGCCCTTATTTGAAATTGAAATTCTAATTATCACTTTATATTCTTTTGTAGGCTTTTCCTTCATAATAGGGAAAATAACGAATGTTCATCTATAAATCTTTAAGAAAAGGCAACCATTAATTATAATTATTTTCACCCAAAGCTTTATTTATATGATTACTAAGGATGTTCGAGCTCATTACTACAATTGGAAGAGCCATCTATTTTTACTGATTATCTACGCCAAGACCTTAAATATGAACTTTAATTTATTCAAATACTTTGTTCAGTTGTTGAGGTGAATAAATACTTTTTAATTAATTTATCCAACTTTCTGTATTATTGCCTTTGTATTTCTAAAGTCTATCATATAAATCAATTTAGCTACCACCTCTGGAATTCTCAATGAGAAACAATTCACTACTTTACTTGAATTCATTTTGAGCTGGCATTTGAGAATTTTCTCTGATAATTTTACCACCATAAACTAAGATGAAATCTTCAGGAATAATTGACTTTATTTTTGCATTAATATAATTAAAATCTCTTGTTTTCTTAGCAGAGAAAAAGTAGCTTTCTTCTGAAGTAATAATTCTAAAGGCATTATACTCACTGGTATCATCTTAATCTAACTTTTTTATTTAAAAATTTTTCTATTAAACTACAAATACACTCTTCAAATACAACTCCTTTTGAACTTCTTTTATGACAAGGTGTATTGTTGATTCTTTTTATATATTGTAATCTGAAAGTGTTTTGGCGCTATCTAGCTCTTTTCCTGCAAAAATTAATCTTTAGTCCATAGTATTAAAACCTTTTTATAATTTAACTTATTACTTTACTTCTTCAATTGTCATGGTTGATTGGATATTTACTGAAAAAGTTTCTCCATCAGAGAGCTTAATAAATATCTACATATTGTGGCAAAGAATGCCATTAACAAAAAAATTGTTATTGTATTCAATCAATAAATGATAAACATTTGTTGGGCTCTAAGTTTAAAAAAACTTAATATCTTACACTAATATTTCTTTACCACTTTCTTCAAATAAATTATCATTCACCTTCAAAATATTTCTTCTACTTCCAGGATAAGGGGAAGGACTTTTCCAATCACTCAATTTTGGATCGTAAAATTAATGTTCAGGAGTACAAAAAATAGAAGCCCTATCTAATATAATCTCACACAAACTATCTACTTAAAATTCAGAAATAGAAGTAACTTTATCCTCTCTGTACTCTTAGGTTTTTGAGTCATAACTTAGAACTAGATCACCTTCTTGAATATCTTTAATTTTTTTCTTTTATTTATTTGATAAAGTAATCAAAGTATCTTGAATAAAGCAGCCTCCACTTATTTTAACTATCATTGTCAAAGTTGATTGATTTTAAATATTATAATCGAGTAGAGTTTTCTCATCTTCCAGTTGTTTGCCAAGATAAATTAATCTCTATTGATTTGCAGGGAAACCTTATTTCTCTTAAATCATCAGCTTAATTTATAAGACATACTCTGATTGATAAACCTTATGCTCTATCTTATTTCCTCCTGACAAGGATTTAATAAAAATAATAATCTAATTACCTGATTATTTTTTCTATAAATTAGGATAGTTTATTTGGAGAGGGTTCATGGCTTATGTTTCTGTTTATTTTTTATTCATGGCAATAGAAATATCAGGGACATATTATTCAGATTCCTGTTTTAGTTTAAATAGAAACTAGTTAACATCTGTACTATTATTCATCATTTTAAAAAATAAATCAATTATTCTCTTTTTAATTAATTAAATTTTTGATAATATCTGAAATTCAAAACTTGTTAGTATATTACTACTAATAGTAGATAAACTAAATATTCATTAAGTACACACATTAAAAAAGACTAAAATCCTTAAAATTTAAATTCCTATATTTTCGATTTACAATAATTATCAATCAAATTTATTGCTTATTTTAAAAATTCTAATTAAAATATCCTTAAATAATCTAATTTATTATTTTTTTAAATTACTTTTTAATAAAACATATTTAATTCTGATTCTTCTTTTTCACAATTATTAATAAACTAAAATCATGCATTACTTTTTTAATGAAGAGTATATCTACTTAACTTGCTTTTAGAAAATAAACATATTTTATTTACTAAAATATAATTTATAAATTATTGGGAAAATATATTTAAAGTATAATTACATTAATATATTTAAAGTATAATTACATTTTTAGGAAGCTAAGAAATAGAAAATCTGTATAGTAAAGTAAAAATATTTCATTTAGGGTAATAGATATTTAGGAGATTGTATGATTTATATTTTAAAGGAATAAAACCTACCAATTTTAGTTCCCCTCATTTTTGAATATATATCTGCATTAAAAACATAGAATCAATCTTTAGTCTAAAGATAAAATGATTTGGCTTCATCAGTTATTAAAAATCATTATATTATTAAAAATATAAAAAAAGATTTTTTTGCTTTTTGAAAATAATAACAAGATTTTTAGGCTAAAAATTCCTTCTGAAATGGGTCATTAAATGATTGTTTTTACTTTAAAGAATTGGAAAAGATATTAAAAGGTCATAGTAATAATTTGATGAGCTTGATGAAGATCATAAAAACAATAAAATCAATAATAATTAAAATTTAATTAATTAATAATTTATTTTAAAAATTCTAAACTAATTAAATGATAATATTGTTATTGATTTTTTAAACATTTTTATGATATTGCTTGACCTAATCTAATACTATTCAGAAAACTTCTGTTCAACACAGATTAAATCAAAATTTGGATGAATATTAAATTTTTTCTGATAAAAGATATTAAGATCAACAATTTAATTAAAGAAAATACTATGAATTATTCAATGAGTTTCAATAAACATAGGAGTATAGCTTATATTAACTCTGTAAACAAGTGGTGGGGAGTTGATATTATCTATGATAGTTTTGGATTAAACTCTCATTATGATGTTATTATTCTATCTTTTTGGCTATCTTAGTAAGGAGCTTTTGATTCTGTTAAGCTATATGAAACTATTTATGCTAATTTAGGCACAGATTAATTTGGATGTAATAATACTGAAGTTTAAAAAAATATACTAGATTTGTTTCACTAAAAATAGAAGAAGCTATTTATTGCTGCATTTGGTGGTACTGATTTTCCTACTTCATAAAGTCCAATAGATGTAGCAAATAAGCTAGCAGATTGGGTTGCAAAGAATCCTTACATAGATGGGATAGATATAGATTATGAAGATAACAATGCAATTTTGAATGGTACTGGAGTCTAATGGTTGATTTCTTTTTAACAATAACTTAGATTTAGACTAGGAAAATCATATCTCATCACTCATGCTCCTTAGGCTCCTTATTTTTCTAAAAAGTACTACTAAGACGGAGGCTACTACAAGTTAGATAAAGAAATTGGAAATTTAATAGACTGGTATAATATCTAGTTCTACAATCAGGGTAATTCAAACACCTACGACACCTTAGAAAAACTATTTGTCTGTAGCGGGCCACCTTTTGTTGGAACATCTTTCAAAGAAATTACTCAAATAAATTAAATTCCTATAGAAAAATTATTTTTAGGAAAACCAGCTACACATTAAGATGTTTATAATACTGGATATGTAAATCCATATGACCTTGGATAGCTTGTTAAAAGTGCAGAAATAAATTTAAAACTAAAAATACCTGGTTTCTTTATATGGTAATTGAAGAGTGATAAAGATGGATCTTTTATTAATTCTTTCTATGAAGGATACAATAATTAGTAGAAATAAAATGATAGCAATATTAATAATTAATAAATTAATATGGATAATCAATTTAGAGGATATTACCAATAAAATCAATAAATTTAAACAAATAGTAAATAAGATTAATATAATCTATAAACTATTTAGTAAAACAAAGATGATTAAACTCTATAAAATATTTAAAAACAAGATTAAAATGCTTATCAAAGATCTGAAACAAATAATTTAATTTCACAAATAGCCTACATAACTTCAATGAAATTTTGGTGGGGACCAAATGTAATAGATTCTTTTGGTGGAAATTCATGCTATGATATCTTAATTATGAGTGTTTGGGTATCCACTGGATAGGTTCATGATGTTTTATAAGCATATTAAAATGTCTTTAACTATTTAGGGACTAACTAATTTGGTACAAACAATCAATAAGTTCAAAAATATATAAAAGATATCTTTTTAAATAATTCTAAAAAGCTTTTAATTAGAGTGTTTGGTGGCTCAGACTTACCTACAAGCAAAGATCCTTCTTAAATTGCTTCAAATTTAGCTTAGTTTTTAACTTCCATGCCATATATAGATGGGGTTAGCATAGACTATGATGATGAATATTAATTAGGAACAGGAAATGGGGTTGCTTGGTTAATAAATTTTACAAAGGCTTTAAGATAAAATTTAATTAATAGGAACTTAATAATAATATATGAAGCAGAGGCCCAGTATTTTTCTTCATAATGTTATCCATAAGGAGGATTTTGGAGAATCAATGCAGAAATAGGAAATTTAATTGATTTTTATGACATCTAATTTTAAATCTAAGAGGCAAATATAAATTTAAAAGATGGTGAATAAATTAGGCTGCTTTATTATAATTAAATTGTTAATGAGTGTAGAATTCCCTCAAAAAAAATGATAATTAAATTTAATATCTAAAATTCAGGATAATTTAATCCTTTTTAATTTGGAAAATATTTATCTAATTAATAATAACTGATATATGGATATTCAATAAATTAATTTCAAAGTGATTCAAATTGCTCCATAATGAGTTAATTTTCAATGGGTTATAACTCGTGAATATAAAAAATGTTTTTGTTCAGCAGATAATTTAATAAATGGGATCACAATTTAAGTATTTTTATCATTTTATGTGAAGAGATAAAATTTTATTGAAATGTTTACAAAATTATCAAATCTTCTTAACTCAATTATTTTAATTTTTATAATTAATTTTAAAATAGCAAAAATGTTATTGTTGTAATTAGTTTTCAATAAAAATAAATCTTATTTTGTAATTCAAAAATTAAATTTTGAATTAAAAAATTATTCATTTTTAATTTCCAAAGGAAATTTTCAAAGTTTTTGCATTAATTGATAAAATGATTGAGACATTTCTAGCAAAAATAGAAAAGAAAAAAAAAATTGTTGAATATTATTATTATTGAAAATATTTTTTAACAAGATACAAATAAACTACAAAAAAACATCTAATAATTAAAAAAATAATCTTTTATTTAATTGAAAGTAGATAAATAAATGGTCACTTTCAATAATAAAATCAATTATTTAGTACATAAATTATATATATTTACCCTAAATTTGCTAAAAAAATTAGTTTTAGTGTTTTAAATTATAAATTATTTTTCTTTATTAAATCTATTATGACCATTCTCTTTGTAATAATCAGTTAGTTAATTTAAACTTATTTAACAGGAATTACTACCATTAATTATCTGGCATAAACTTTGCCTCTTCATAGAGCTCAGAAATAAGGAATGAAGTTCCGAAATGGTTAGGAGGTAATTTATTTTTTATTTCTCCTGCCAAATCATAGAATTTACTTTTCTTTTCAAGGTCTGAATTTGTTGAAACTGTATTTCTAGTAAAATTGGTGTTAAAAACCATTTATTAGGTGGAATTAGGTTGATAACTAAAACGAGGAGCATATAAATTCTATTGCTACTATTATTACAATTGAGCAGTTATTGGATGTATATTTGTTGTCAAATTATTATTATTTTTGTTTTCGTTATTAACTGGTTTCTTAGGAGCATACACCATAGAAATTTCTTTTAGCATGGCTGACTATTCTAAGGCAGTTTCTTTCTCACGTAAAATATTTGTTACTCTTTTTAAATATAAATAAAGTTTGTAGGAAGAAGATTAAGGTGCATTTCCACTTTGTAAATCAAGAGATCTTGTATTTTACTCTATCTTCTTTATTATCTTTTTAACAGTTTGAGGATCTTCTGATTTTAAAGTGTCTGCTAAATCTCTGATTGTTTAAGAGAGAATATCTTTTGTTTGAGGTAATTTCTATAATTACAATACACTTGATATATTTCTACTGATTTTATCTATTTTATTATCTAGCTTGTTCATTATTGCAGTAGATTGTTCTAAACTATAGAATGTATCATCAAGAGCTTAATTTAGTTTATGATTATGGTCTTTATCACAAATCTTTACATGATCATAATATACTCCTACTTTAAAGTATTAATCACAATTTGTACAATATAGATCTAATTATTCATGTACATCAAAAGAGTATTTACCATCTCTAGAGTCATTTTAGGTGGTTCCTTATGATGGTACCTTTTCAGTATCCGCTGTAATTGAACCTATAGATATTGGAGGATTTTATGAAGATTATTTTGAAAATGGAGGTATATTAGCTAAACTGGCTGGATTAGAATTGCTAGTTCCTTATACATTAAAGTTAAAAGATGGTTAAGGAGGAGAAAGTGTATTATTTTTAAAATTCAAATTATTAAATTATATTTCATTAGAAGCATTATTGGTTGGGACTTAAGGAGTTATGAGATTAGAAGGAGTTAAAGGGTTACTATAGTTTGTTAAAGGGGAAAAGCTATTTAAGTTAAATTAATTGATTCCACTTGTTCTAGTAGACTATGAGTAAGCCTAAGCAGTATTAGGATTCAGGAAATTAGTTTGATTTTAAGTGCTTAATTAACTGACATACCCAACTTAAGGTTAAGCACTCGAAACTTATCTCAGGCCTGGTAGCTAAGCTCTTTTGACAGCATCTTCTTATTCAATTTATTATTAAATTTAAATATTTGTCTATAGATAATTTTTATTGCCATCATTAGTAAAGAACTGTTAATCTTAAGGAGTTCTGGGTGTATTAGTTTATTAAATTGAAGAATTAGGAGACTAGATACTTGAATTAAAAGGGTTATCAGTATGTTCCTTTTTATGAACTGAAATAATTTTATCGAGATCTAAGTTTATTCCTTATTAAGTTGATGTTACTGTACTGGTAGTACTATGGCAAGAAGATTAATTTGACAAAATTCCTGAAGGCTATTTAGCATACATACAATTTAAGTCTTATTATTAAATTTATTTTTGAGTATTTTAAATTGCAGGAAAGTTAAAAGTTGGTCCTTGGTTGTTAGTGTGGTTGACATCATAGGTATTTCTTTTTTCTGCAATTTGATGTGCTTAAGGAGAATTTTGAATTGATGATGGCTAAATATTCATTCTACCATCAACAGTAAATCTTTACTCAATTTATGTATTCTTGTTTTAGAATGTGTTATTAGTAGGAGGGGGTGTGACTATTAAGTTTATTGATGGTTTATTTTATTATGATTACTAATATTAATTATTATTAGGTTATTAATAATCTTATTATTAATATTGGTAATTTGTCTACTATTGTTATTAAACCTAAGCTTTTTAGGTTTTCTCATTTAAATTTTAGAGTTGATACTACTATGCAAGAAGTGGTTATTTTTACTCAGAAGTATTTTAGTTTCTGATGATTTATTTGTATTTTTCATCTTGTTATTATTACTACATTTTAATAGAGTTTTAGCTGGGCTAGGTTTAATTCTGATTTTATCTTACAATTGATTAGTTTTAGAAACCGTCATCAAATTTGCATAAGAATTACTCAACCAAATTCATCATTGCATTTATTTCGTTTTCCTTTTTGGTATTTCCTCTAAGTAATGAGTATCCTGCAAAACTGCTCATGTTGCTTTTTGAATTGATAGAAATCTAAGAGACATCATTGTTGCAGCTTAAATCTTCAAATTTATTGATAATTTCTCTATAATTTTTGGATAAGAGAGAAGCATCTTATTTAACTTTTTACTTAACCTATTTTTTATCTTTTTGCTGATCAAGTTGATTTTTATATACCTAAAGCATTTTGTGAACTTAATCATTTAAAACGCTTATTTCTGCATGCATCTAATTAACTCTTTACTCTTATTCTTCTTATTTTGTTAAATCATCATCACTACCAAAAATATTATTATCGTTATCATCCTTATATAAGTCTTACAAAATCATATTATTATTATCGTTATTGTTAGCAGCATAGTTATTACTCTCACTTTTAGATTGTGTTCCAAACTAATCTATTTATTAATTATAACCAAACTATCCTGAAACAGATTATGCAAAATTAGAGCTTTGGTTTGAATTGTTCCCAACAGGAGAACTAAAAAATTTGTAATTTTCTAAATTAGATGTAGGTTGTTGCGCTTATTAATAGGAAGGGATTGATTATTAAGATTCTCTGCCTAATGTTGCATTTGAACCAGCTAATGAAAAGTTTATTTAAGCTTGCTAATTAATTTACTATTGATTAGGTTAAGCATTCACTTAGCTTTAACGTAATTCAAAAATGTTTGGATGGTTATTAAATCCAAATGTCACTCTTTCAGTGTTATTATTTTGTGTAGCAGCCATTTAATCGAGATCTAACTTTTCAAATTAATGAAATTTGTCATAGTTATTTTGTGCATCTTCTGCATCTGCATTAATTGAATTATCAAAGTCCTTCATAAATGGGTTTATAACACCATTTTAAGCTTAAATGCCATTTTGATTTATAGATTGATCTACACTAGTCATAAGAGAGGTATCATCATCTAGTAAATTTGGATAATTAACTTAAAACTTTTAACTTGCTAGATTGGCTTGTGGTTAGTCTTCAAAATTTTAGCTATTTACAAAATTAACAGGTCCTTTGCTTTAATTAGTCTAAACACTATCAGGCGTCTGATTATCATAGTAATTACTCTGAGTTCCACTTTTTTATGGATTAAAACTATTACTTTAAAATACCGCCTTGTCCTAGCCTAGAGGATTTGAGTATCTTTGCATAATTTTATCTATGTCTCTTTTATCTTAGACGGTGTTTCGTTATTATTGATTACTATGAGCTAATGATGGATTAAATGAAAAAATTTAATGAGAACGGCGTCCATCAGCCATCTCATTATAGTTGGAATTTGCTAAAAACTAGTTAGATTAGGATATTGAGTAATATGTGTCTCCCATTTGTTGTATAACCTTAATATAATTATTTTCTATTGCTTATTTACTAAACTTTTTATTTTTATTTTGCAAAGTTATATCTATCTATTTATTTATACTTCTCCTTTTCTTTAGTTATTGAAAAAAACGAATTTTTTTCCTTCAAGTTTTCTAATTTTTTATCATCTAAATAACTCCAATTACTTATTAGAGTTTTTAAGATCCCTGTTTTAACTCCAAGCAAAAACAAACAAACAAATAAACTATCAAAAAATCAATCAATCCAGTGAAGGAGCGCATAGAGTTTTTAAACAGTAGGCACATAATTTTTAAAAATCTATTCCTTTTCGAAAATATAGATCTTTGGATTTATTTTTAGAAACAACTCATTATAAATAAAAGTACATTTTTTAAAAATCTTAAATTTTTAATTATACCTACCATCAGTAATTAACTAATTGGTGAATTAATATTCATACTAATGAAAGGCACTAATCTTCTTATTTTTTTATGTACTTCTTAATCTTTGAAAAAAGCTAGTATCTAAAACTAGATATTTGAAATTAAATATAATAATTAACTCTATTATAATTTTAAATAAAATATTAGTGGTAGTGGGGATCAATTGAAACAAGTTTTTAAACTGATTTAAATAGCTTAATTGATTAACCTAAAGAAAAATATATTCTTTTATTTAAAATAATACTTTGTTTTTTATGAATATTTTTAGGGTAAAATTTTTACAATATTATGTAAATTTTTCCAAAAATTTTTTAAAAAATAGATTAAAAATTAATAAGAAATAAAACAAAATGAATTGCTTGAGAATTTGTATTTTAAATAAAATTGATTTAAACTAACATTATGTTATGTTGCCTATTATTATAGTTTTAATTAAATCTAATGAAAAGTATTAAAGAAATTATTTTAGGTTATCAGAAAACTAATTAGTATTGAAACACTTAAATTTTCTTGACAACTTAAGTAAAGATATACTCTCAAAACAAATTTTACATGTTATGCTTGCTTTTAAGAGTTCATTTAATAAAATATTTAATTATTCCTTCATATTACAAATAAATATAACAATAAAGTGAGGATTTAGTTTTTGTGAAAAAGAAAATGTTCAAGAAATATTAAATATTTATAGGACTAAAATTATTTCAAAAAATAAATTTTTAAATAAAATAAGAAAGATATGCTGATTGATTTTAATTAATTAAAAAGATTCTAATTCTTATCTACTGATTTGTATTCTGATTAATTATTAAATCAAGAAATTAACTCTTTAAATCTTTTTGATAATTGAAAATTATTAGTAAATCAGAAAACATTTACTTATTAAGATTATGATCAAATTTTTATAAAAGCAGAAGAATCTTTTGAAGAATTTTAAATACACTCCATAATTAGCTTCTTAGTTAGTTGTGTAGAGTGTTTATAGTCTTTAATAGAATGGATATTAGCAATCAAATTTTGGTTTTTATGCAAACTAATTTTATTTTTCTACTAGTGTTGACTATTATTAATTAGTAAAAAAACTTCAAATAGATTCTTCAGATAATATAGATACTCCTCAATTGATGGATAAATTTTACAATTAAGTTAAAGAGATAAATGATTTAAATAATTTAATCATAGTGTGCGTTTATTATTCTAATATCTTGAGAGTAAGAATGGAATTTGATTTAGCTATTTAAATATTATCAGTAGCATAAAAAAAAATGGCTAGAGATGCAACGTTTGGTCATTATAAAAGAAAAGAAATGTTTCTAAATTATATGACAGGAAATTTTTTAGAAGTGAAAATAATTACAGATCAAATACTGAAAGATTTAATGGGATCAAAAGATGTTTAATTTTAAGCTTAGCAAATAGAATCAATAATTTAATTGGCAGATGAAATAATTCTTTGCAATCAATTTGATACAGCAGCAAGCATATTTCAACTAATGCTCGAATAGCTTGAAAAAATAAAAGATTAGAATATTGAGTAGCTTGTTGGAAAAGCTTATATGGGACTGGCATGTATTTATTATACCCTATAAGAATATGAGGAAGCTGTTAGATACTCAATACTATTCTATGAATTAAATAAGGAACAAAATCTAGAAGGTTTAACTATAGCATATATTAGTTTTAAAGAGCTTGATCTATAAGAATAAGCAAATAGTATTTTCCAAATAATAATAAGACAAGCTAATTTAGATGAAAAGGTTCTTAATAAGCAAAAATATATTTTACATTCTGAGCTATTTAACTACACAAACGTTTTTTAGAATTAGATTGATTAAATTGTAAGAGTAGAAGCAGAGAAAAGCCTTTTAGAGAAAAATAGAGAAAAGAAAGTTATTTGGGAAGAAGAAAAAGAAGTTCAAAAGATTTCAAGTTTCATACAAAGTGGCAATATCGAAGAAGGAATAAAGCACTATGAAGAACTGTTGAAATAGCTAGATCATTCAGAATCTGATTACTTTTTAAGAATACAAATCTTAGAAGTAATTGGATCATTGTATTCTTCTAAGAAAGACTATAATAAGGCTATTGAAATATGTTTAGAATTACACTAAAAATTATTAGAAAAAAGAAACTACTTTGTTTTAAATGACAAAAAGCATTTAAATAATTATAAGAACTTGTGTGATAACTACATCAAGATCAATGATGATAATAAAGCAATAGATTGGCATAATAAATATCATTCTTTTCTTTTGATAAATCGCCATTTTACATCATTCTCTCAAATAGTTAGATCCAAGTTGCTAGGACACATGGATTGTTTGGTAAGATTGTAAAAATATGATGACGCTTTAGAATATGCTGACTTTATTGAGAAGTATGCAAATTAATTTTAGAATGAAAAAGAATATTCACAATTTTACACTGATTTGAAGTCAAGGAAGCTACAAATTTTAAAGTTTATGAAGAAAAATTAAGAACTAAAAAAAGAATATCAAACTTATTATGAATTTCTTAGAGTTTTTAAAAATAAAGAAGCTTTTTATTAATGCTTAGTTTATTTGCTAAACTTTTCATTTTAAGAGAAAAATGAGTAGGCAATAATAAAATATTCTAAAGACTATCTCAGCATCAGAGACTAATTTGAAAAAGAAGATGAAAATTTACAAAACAGAAAATTAATGTACTTGCTGTTAATAAATTATAATTATGAAAAAAAAGAATATTAAACAGCAAGTAAATACATCAGTGATGCAAAGTCTGTCTTCCTAAAAAATAAATTGATTGAAGAGCTTTACCTCTTTTTAATTATTTAAATATGCATAATAAAGAACTTAAATTTATAAGAAAACTTAGACTAAAAAGTTCAAGAAGCAGAAAATTTATTCTCCTAACACTTTAAAGGTACAAATTTAGAAAGCATAATGAGAGCAAAAGGGTATTTATATTAATCTAAAGCACACTTTGATTTGAAAGATTACGAAAATTGCTTAAACCATATTGAAAAATTACTAAAACAAAGTGAATCTAAAGATTTATTCTAATAAGAATTGATTGATTTACTTAAGAATCTATAATAAATTGATTAATATAAATAAAAAGTAGAAGAAATCATTTCAAATAATTAACTAAACAATCATATTTAATGAAATTATATTTTTATATTTTAACAATTAATAAGCATTAATTTTATCAACTAAATCTTTTATTTCTATTTTTAGGCTCTTAAAAAAATTTTTTATCATATTAAGTGATTTCAATACATTTTGAAAAAAACTTTCTACTTTTATTTTAAACGATTTACTTTTTAAAGAAGAAAAAAAATACATATTTTTATTTAGTGTTATTTATTGGTCATCGAAATTAATCCTTTATAAATTGGAAGTGATCAATATTAAATTAATTTTTTTATCAATTTAATAAATAATAATTAATGGATTTACATAAAAATCTACAATAAATTAATTAAAATAAATAAAAAGCAAGCAGAAGAAATACTTTCAAATAAAAAACTCAATAAGAATAATAATGAAATTAAGAATATTTATTGTTTTTATATTTTAGCAATTATCAAATAATTGTTTTAAAAACTAAATTTTATTTCTAAGTAAAATGTATTTGCTTTCCCTTTTTAGATCAAAAAAATTTATTTTTTTATTTAAACGATTTTAAAGATAGTTTGAAATGAAAAATGAATAGTTTTAACTTGAATTTTTTAAATGATTTTTTTTTGGAAGAAGAAAGAAAGAAAAATATTTTTTTTTATTATTTTTATTGATAACAGGAACAATCATAAACAAATTGAAAGTGAAGAATAACTTTTAAATTAAACATAAAATATGATCAGTTTAATAAACTAATGACATGCTTAATACTTGTTGCTTTATAAACACTTAAAGGATCTTCTTTTGCAACAACCTTTTTAAAAGGAAGGTCCAATTACTCCAAATAGTTGAGCTCTTCAACATATTCATCTAATTCTTTATCAGTTGAATTTTCTAAATTTGCAATTATTTCTTAAACAGTCTGCTTTTATTCTGCATTTTTAATTTATTCAGCAAAAATCTTTAGATATTCTAAGTGCTGCTTAATAGACTTTATACGTAAAACTTCAATAAACAATTACCAAATTTCTTCATCAATATCTTACTTTTGACAGAAGATTAACATAAAAGATAATAGATCTTCTACTTAGTACAACTCTATATTTTCAATATATTTTATTTGTAAAAGGCCCCATAAATAAGGGTCAGTTAATCCGTACTTATAAAAACTTGCTAAGTAAGCTGAGAATTCCAACTGACTTGCATTTTCTATGCATTTAAATATGAATGTATTCCATTTAGAAAACTATTCTTCTGATGCGAAACATTCTTACATTAATGTGAGAAAACAAACTTGTGACACACTGAAAGTCTTACGATCTTTAGAAATTTTTCTCTCTAAAGGATTTATTTCTTATGTGATCTAGTATTAGCTCTTATACTCACATAAATGTAATAATCCATAAAGTTTTATTTGTTCATTTTCAGTCAAATTTTTCCATTTTTTATCCTGGCTCTTTATTAAGCTATTAATGGATTCTTTTAATAAGAGCTTCATACATACTTTTTAAAATTCTAGTTCATTTATGCGAGTATCTCCACCAGCCTCTGCTTCTTCAATATACTTGTAAATTACCAAAGAATAAACTTGAATTTTTTCTAAAATCTTTTACCCTGTCTCTTTTGCTAAAATATTCTCAAATTTAGGCAAATCTGTCTTATCATCAAGGATATAACTTAAAGCTAAGTTGAGTTATTTAAGGTTAAAAACATTGTACTTAACTAAATTCTTCAAAATAACATAGTTTTAGTCATAAGACAGATCAAATTCATTCCTATTAGAAAGTAGTTACCAAATCTTTTCAGTTCCAAGTTAGGTTTTATCAAATGATCCAATGATTATCCCTATTTAATCTTTAGTTATTATTTAATCTAACTCTCCTTTTTTGCCATACTTTTCAACATAATTCTAGAAGCAATTCTCCAGTTATTCCTAAACTTTTTAGTTTTCCTTTGAAATAAAACAAATAAAATTAAAATTTAGGATAAATAATTATTTTTTACAGAAAAGAAACTTATTTATGAGAAACCTCTTATGAAAAGAGTGAATGTATCAAAATTAATTATGTTCTCTTTGTCTATACTAGATAACTGAATATTATTTTATGAGTTATCTGAATTTTCTTTGTCCATATTTTCATTATTTAAAACTTCAACAGCTTGAACTTATGAATCATTTTTTGATATCGCAGTTGTGGGTATAATATTTTTAATATGAGACATTTTAAATTTCAAGAAGTATTCAGCAAATTCTAAAGGTTAGTATTGAAGCTTTCCCATAGAATCGAAGATAACTGCAAATTATTCAAGATATAAAACTTCTTTATTTAAAATAAATCTTTCTTCAAATTATCTTATTTAGACTGGATCAATAAAGATGCTTTTTTCAGCAATTAAAGAAATCAACTCTATACAATCAGGAAGATCCATTTAACTCAATCCTCTTAAGAGTTTCTTCTTAATTTAAATGAGAATACTTTGTGAATTAAGATCTTTGAATTCATAGCTCAAAAATATCTTAAAAATTTAAAGCAAGCTGTCATAAATGTTCTCTAACTCAGAAGAGTTTGAAAACAAAAGATTTCCTTTAACTAAAAAATTCTTCCAAACAGTTTCTTCTTTAATATCAAACAAATAAACAAGTTTTTATAGCTTGACAAACTCAACAGCAGAATAAATGTTAACATTACTCAAACCTTTAATAATAATGTCAAATAATTCAATATGATCTTACAAAAACTGCATAAATTTCTCCTTGTGTTTGTAAAAATATTAAAAGATATAAATATATTCATTTGCTTTCATTTTTGTATTTCTTTCTTTGATAAAGTTAATAATTGTTTCGTAATCTTCTTTTAACTTCTACCTTAAAATCAAATCAACATCATACTTTTTGAGTGATTTTACTAGCTTTCTATTTAATCCTGATCCCTAGCAAACAACTGTCTCAAATCTTCCATAGTAAATATCAAAATTTTATATTTCAATTTAACTCAAAGAACTGCTATATGGATCTATTTTAGAAACATCATTATTTAGCTTTATCTGCTAATTTTCAAACTCTCTATCTTAAATCTACCTGTTTTAATGAGCTTTAAAAAGTGAAATCTTATTTTTCTGATAATTATATTTTATCTAGTCATTTAATGCTAAATTAGCAACTCTTCTCTTTAAAAACTAAAATGCAATTTTGTTCATTCAATAATTATTTTAAAGTCCTACTTAAATTGGTTGAATCAAATTAATTTTATTTTTGATAGCAATAAATAGAAAAAGTAAAATTGAAATTTAGATATTGCTTCTATGTAATTAATATAGCCGAACTATACTGATATAAGACTATCTAAATCACAAACAAAACATAAAATTAAGTATTCTTTAGAAACTATTAGAATCAAAAAGAAAAAGAGTATCAAATAAAAAATATTCTTGATTGTTTTTATATGTATCTATCTATAAATCTTCTATGCTATTTTGTTTTCAATTTGATGGAGATAAGATTAATTAAGTTAAGATATACTATAAATCTTCTATGCTATTTTGTTTTCAATTTGATGGAGATAAGATTAATTAAGTTAAGATACAAATAATTTTTTATTAAAATTCTTAAGAGTTTAAACAAAATTTAACAAAATAGGTTTTAAGTATCCATCATTTAAAGCAAGCACCATTTTAATGAGAAAAAGTCTTTTTAATACAATTTATAGAGGTTTTTCAAGATCCGTCTAAAAAAAGTCAGATAACTCTAATATTAAAAGTTTACAGCCTCCTGAAATGATTTTTGATTAAATTTTTCACATTGAGAATTAGTAGAAATCATTAGAAATATAGGACATCTCTCATTAACAACATAGTAATATCTGGCAATAAATATACTAAACATTTATACTTTCACTTACATCATAGAATAAAATATTTTGAAAACTTGCATAAATGTGTATTGATAAATTAAATTTATTTTTAAACAATTTAGAAATATTTGGAAAGACAGTAGACATTATTGGTATTCCAGTAGCTTAAAACGAAGAAATTTCTCTCAAGAACTTAGAAATATTATCAGAATTATGCTTTAAAACTTAAAATAACGAAGTCTCTCTATTGGGTGTTGATCCTTCCTATCACATTAGTGACAAGCGTTCAATTCAAAAATAAATGAGAAAGGAAATTTTATACAAAGGATAAGATATTGACTAAGAGGTAGATTTTAATTAGCATTTAATTACTCAAGAAAAAAATTAAATAAATTTTGTTTTTAAAAATAGACAATCCTTAATGAAAATCCTACTTATCCTTAGCATTTAGATGAAATATTACTTGATTTGCTACCTTTAGATTTTTATAAGGGCTCTGAACAAGAAAAAATGACATTAATTAAAAAAATAGTTGAAAAATCAGAAGAAATTAGAAAGGATGGTTACTTTACATCTCTTTTCGCTAATGAAAATGTTGATATGTCTTCTGATGCTTCACAATTAAAACTTAAAGAACTTTATGAAATTGTTGGACAGAGAATATTTGGTGAAAAAGAAATAGAAACTCATATGTATCCCCATTTATAAGAAGCAGCTGTATTAAATATTATGAGTGGAAAGCAAATTTACTTAGGCTAAGTACCCAAAATTTATTAACGCTTATACATGGCTAATAGTATTGATTTAGAGTATCTTAAGCAAATGTTTAAGGAAGTACTTAAGTTCTCTTAAAGTTATAAGATTAAAAGCACTTCAGAATTTGGTAAAATCAGTCCCATGATTTTTTCTCATATTTATTCATTTATAAATGACTATTACATGTATTACATTCTTCAACAAATCCTAACAACTAAAGAATGTAAAACAGGTACCACTGTTTTGGTAAAATCTTATTAGGTTGATCCTTTGAAAACTCTCCTTTTGCACTATGGAGAGAGGGGTTTTAAGAAAAATGAAGAGATTATTGATTTTATGTCTATTCCTGAAAATGATTAAGATAATGATGAAATTTTATTAGAAAAACACGCAATTCTAGATGTTATTTTCTCTGATTTATTATGGGAAAAATCATATATCCGTAACCCATTCCCTTATCTTTAGGAAGATTATTAAAAACTCGGTGTTAAAGATCGCCAACAAATATCTCAAGCTTACTCTGTAAATGTTAGAAAATACTAATCTATAGCAAAAGAATTCCTTAAAAATAATTAATGATAAATATCAATGCATAGATACATCTCTTATTTAGAAATGTTTTGAAAATATTTTTTGTTGCTTTTTGATCAATATATTATTTATTTATTATTTTCTACAAAAAAAATGTTAAAATAAATAATAATAATAATAATAAATATGAGTCGATTTTCTATTTTATTTTCTGACCAATTAAACACAATATTTCATTAAAAACTTGTTAAAATTCACATTTATTAGAATTTTTTCAAAATGTTAATAATAATTTTTTGTGATTATTATCTGAAGAATTTTATTCAACAATGAATAAATTTTGTTAATTTATGATAAAATTAATAATCTAAAAACAGAAAATCAGTCTAAAAAAATAAGATAATTTTCAGGCGTAAGAATGAATAGTTATTTTATAAATTTTATTTTTAATCATAAAGCTGTAAAGCAGAAATCAAAAATTTAGAGTTGTTTTTGAATTTTTTTTCTTTATTAAGCTTTTAAAAATATATAATAAAATATAAAAGACTAAAAGATAAAAAGTTATTTAAAAATTGATAGAAAATAAATATATCTGTATTTTGTTGATATGCTTATTACATTGAATTTAAATTTTTTGGTGGAATTTAATTGATAAATTTATTTACTCTTAATAGATTGCTTCAAATTCATTTTTAGTCAATGATTATTATTTAAGTGACTAGATATCATTTTTTTAAAGAAAGAAAAAATAGAACAGGCAATCTTTGGAATTACTTACTATTTTTAATCATTATCACTGAATAACTCTTTTTTTTAACTGTCCTCTTTTATATCTGATTCAATCAAATTAAGTGACTAATTAATGTTTAGCTTTTCTGTTTATTAAAGCTAATTTTTGTAAGTAGAGTTCTGACTAGCTAAACTGTCAATATTTTATTTGTTAATACCATTTTCTTTATAAATGTAGTCAAAAGAATCGTTTTATGCTTGACAATCAAAATTAAAAACATCATTTTGGTATATATCAATTATTTTTTTGCTTTCATTTTGTTAAATTTAATCATTATTTTTATCTAAGAATTGATTTTATTAGTGAACCAATTCTTATCTTTTCTTATTTGTAGATTAAATATCTTTTATTTTTTATTTTTATTTTTTTGGTGGTTGAGCTTAACTAAGAACAAAATTTTTTTTTTATTGTTGTTTAGCTGTTAAAATTGCATTCTTTTCACATATTTGTTAATTAATTTTTATTTCTTTTTCAGAATTAGATTTTTTGTTCTTATTTGTTTAATTTATTCTTACTAGTTATTATTTGCTTTGTTGAGCAGGATAATAATCTTTTTTTTATATATCACAATATAAATCAAGATAATCTTACTATTATTTCAGATTATTTAAAGAGATATTTTTATTAAAATGGGAATAAAGAGTTTGAACCTCTTAAATAGTTTTAATACGAGAAATGTACTGTGGTTAGTATAATATAGACCTTAATCTATATATTTAGTAAAATTTTAAATGACTTCCTTTACTATCAATAAATTTTTCAGTGTTAATTCCACTTTTCTGAAGCTCATCTTCATTCCAAATTGAAAATTCTTCTTCTGTTTCATCATCTAAATCACTAATACTAATTTGATTATTATAATTTTCTTAAATTATTTTTTGATCTAGATTTTTTTTCTCTTCAAGATTCAAATCATTAACCTATAAGGCAAGAGCAGGTATTAGGTTTTAGAACATAAATGCTTCACATATTGATTATTATATAGAAGGTAAAATATTTTTAAAGTCATCGTTATTAGAGTTTCTATCGAACTCTATTTATTTTTGATTTAATCTATTTTCATTTATATTATCATTTAAAAATACTTGTTTTTCAACTTGAATTTTTTTAGAATTCATATTTTTAAATGATTCTTAGTTTAACTGCATTAAATTCTTGATATTATAATTGATATTTGGTTAGTATGATATAAATTATTTATTCAGTTTTGAGAAGATATTTATTGGATTTTAGTCAATATTTTTAGAAAAAGATTAAAAGAAATTTTGTTTGTCCATAATATTTTTAGTGATTTTTTAGTTTTTTAATTGATTATTAAAAATTTCACTAAAATTAACTTCTATTTCAATGATTCAAAAACACTTTTATGAGTATAAATAATTACAAAATTAAAATGGACTAATTTCAAGAATTGTTATAATTTAGGTAATATAATAAAAAGAAGCAAATAATTAACCTTCAATGATTTTGTTGAAATTTTACTTATAAAAATAATTAGTATTTGCTTTATTCTTTATTTTGTATTTTTAAGTTATTTCAATTTACACATTCATAATTTTTAACAATTATTAAAATAAGCTACTTTTTTGTATCAATTACTTAGATTAATTACTAATGTCACTCCTATGATCTTAAAAATCCCTTTTTTTACTGACAATTAATTCCTTGTAATAAGAAACATAGATTTTGAATAATAGAAATCATTTTATGGTATCTGTACTGAACATTTTTTTAATAAAATTGACTAAAATTTTTTTTCATCATTGTTTTTATAAAACAAAAAAGTTCTTAAAAATACATAATAAATAAAAAGATATTTCAAAGAAAATAAAATTGATTGTAATTCATACAATAAATCTTTAATATCTAGAATAGATTTATATATTTAAAGGATTAATAATATGATAAAAAATTTTAAAATATGGAAAATGTACTTTTTTTAGCAACAATTTAAAAAGTTGCTTAAAACTTGAAAAAAAAAGAAAATAGGATAATCGGATCTAATTTGTGATCATAAGATTAAAAATGATGCTATTTATAAACTAAGTCATCTAGACAACAACTAAACACTATGTTAATCTCATAATTAAATTTTTATATTCAAGTAAATTTAATGGAGTAAAAATTTCAAAGGCTGTTTATGATTTAAGGACTTACAAAATTAAATTTTTATTTTTAAATAAAAGGAATGATAAATAAATCGCTTTTTGCATTTTAAAAAATAAAAGCTATCATTTTAATAAAAAATATTTATGCCTTGAAACTTATTTATACGACATTTTAGTTGTTTAGAGTCTTTATCTCTAAATTAAATTATTTTTAGCATATTAGTGTTGTATTATTATTGTAGTTATTGATATAAATTTGAGAGGTTAATAATATTGATAATATTAATTTTCTAATTCGCTTTTTTTACTATTCTACATTCAGTAGTGAGTAATAATTCATCAAATAATTACACATTTTTGTTATCAATTTTTATTAACCCCATTTTTTAAAAATAGTTGAACATCTTTTAGTTTTTAAAAATATTTAAAAATTTTTTATTTTTTAAATTTGATATGAGAATTAATTTCATATTTTAATAGGCTTCTTGTATTTATTGATTAACATAACTTAAATTTTATAATTTAGTATCATTAATCTAAATTTATAGAACATAAATAAAGAATCAAAAAGATTATCAATTGAAATCAAACAAATACGTTATTATAGATAATAATAGATGAAAACAAAAGATTGGTTACTTTTTTTACGTTAATATTGATAAAATAAATGGAGTTATGTACATAAAGTAATCAATAATTTTCTAAATGCTTTAGAGTGTTTTCTTATATTGTATTTCCATAAAGAGTAAAAAATACATTTCTCTTGAAACTCCTTAAATATTTTTATGTTATTTAAATTAGATGTTGAAGTAAAAAATTAAGGGTAGAAAATTTATTTTTGCTAAAAAATATTTCTTTTACCATTCATAAATAATTTTTGGTTTGAGTAAATATTTAAATTAATAGAAAAAGTATGTTCATTCTATTTTCCATCATCATTTAGTACTTTAGAGCCTTTGAGTACCAACTATCTTTTATTTTAATTATAGCTGTATATGCTTTAAAAAAAATAGTTATATCAATTAGTGATAAAAAATAATTAATTTCTGAAAGCAATAATTATTAATATTCTATACATACAACAATTACAGCTGTATGTATGTTCTAGTTTTTAAATTCTATATAAAAATTAATTTCATACATATCTTGAGTTTCTTTAAAAAGGAATAAATTTTTTATTGAAAAACTAAATTTTAAAACAATAATACCTAATAATAGTATTTAATTTATATAAAATAATATTTATTATTGTTTATTTATCTAAGAGCATTTAGCCATATTTGTTTAATGATGATTAAATAAAATATAGCTAAATAATTACATCCAGCTTTTTAAAAAATTATTAACCCTTAATGAATATATAATGGAAAACTATTGACTTACTTTCATTTTTTATGTATTTAACTAAAATAAAATAACTCAAACAAAATATTCAAAAACTTAAGCTATTAGTATTCATTCTAAATCAGTTAAATGAAAAACACTTTGTTTGATCAGTCATTTTAGAAAATAGAAATATCTGTATTATTTTAAACAGTAATAATTGCAATAAATAATTTGAAAATAATGAAATAATTTGTTAAATTTTCAAATCAGTAATTATCTTAAATAATTAAAAAAAGAGTTACTCATACAAACAAATATAAAAATTTTTTATCTAAATCATATAATTTTAAATTTTATGATTAGCTTTAATCAAGAATGTAAATAGATATTATTTAATATATTTTATTACTAATACTATAAATAAGGAAGCTTAGACAAGATGACAGCGAAATCTTGCTATTGATTATTTTTTTTCATATTTTATTCGATGTTATTCAAATTTTATGATTGAAGTTGATTGATATTCATCTTAAATCCTGATTTATTGATTCTTTTAAAAGAATTTTGATCTAGGTGATGCTTCAAAACTTATATCCGCTTAGGATAAGCTGTTATTTTGACAACTTATTAATTTCTTTTATTAATTATTTCAAACTTTTTTTCTGTAGGGGAAGACTTTGCTTTAATTTATTATTTTTGATTAGTTATGCATTTACTTTTTAGGACATTTTTTAAGCCATTCTTCATGATTTTTCTTGTTTTCATTAAAATCTTTTCTCTAAATATCAAAGTGTTAATCAAGATAAGTTTACTATTGTTTCATTTCATTTATGGGTATTTCTTAGTTATAATGGGTTGAGATGGATTAGACAGATTTAATTGTATCTATGCGAGAAATATATTATGGTTTATAGTATAATGCTTAACGTAATCTATACATTTGGTAAAATTTCAGCTTTGTTCCTCTTGCATCCACAAACTACTCTGTGTTAACTCCAAGACACTAAAGATCGCTGTTGTCCCAAATTGAAAATTCTTCTTCTCTATCATCATTTTCTGTACTGTTTTGATCATTTGTATATACTTAATTTAAATATTCTTTTTTTACGAATAATTTTTTTCTTGATTAATCTTGGCTATCATAAGATTAAGGTGAGCTAAATATTTACAATTTTAGTTATTATTCATTATTTTATTGGTTGATATTATTTTATTGATGTTAAATATTTTCATTTAAACAAATTTAGAATGTTGTTTTACATTGCTAAATCACATTTGATTCTAGCATTTTTTTTTGAATTCTATTATTTTCATCATCGCTTTGACTTTAATAGGACAAAGCCCTTTAAAGTTAGTTTTTAATTCTGTAAATTTTGCTAGAATCCAAGTTTGAATTAGCTTTATTCTTTGAATTGACACAATAATCTTAAAAGTTTTACAAAGGTTTAGGAATATGCTTATTTGTAATATTTTAAGGTGAGTAAAAGCATTCCTGTTTTAAAATTTTGCAAGCCATTTTTATTATTGTAATAAATTTTTTTTTTTCAATTTAATGATTTTTTGAAATTTTAAGTTTTAATTGATTAAAAAACTGCCAATATAAAAGTATGCTTATTGGCCATTTTTTTAAATTGCTGGCCTAATTAGGTAATACAAAGAAAAAATTATTAAGGATGATTAAAAATATGATTAATATCAATAAATTCATTCATAGTCTCTCTATCATAAATATAATCCCAAACATAAAAAGCTCTAGAAACTTTTTAATTTAAATTTATAACTAATTAAAAAATAGCCAGTTTTATATATCTTACTTTTATTTCTAATTTTAAGACTAATATGTTACTTACTAGCCAACAAAAATGAAATAATTAACTTTCTATTTGATAAATATTTTTTTTCACAACTTGCTAAAAGATAATAGTAATTGTTTAAATGCAAGAAAAATATATTAAGAGCTAATTAATCTCAGAGGAACATAAATTTTTTTGTTTTTTATGAGTCAAGATATATTTTTATTAATAACAATAATTTTTATGATAATGAAAAAGGAAGGATCTCTGCCTTAAAAATACATTTAAAATTATTAATTTCCACAAAAAAGATACATTCAGTCAGTTTAAATTGAGAGCTAAGTAATAATATCACGTTAAACAAATACAACTTATCATAACTAATAAATTCAATAGTATCACATCTTTTTTAAAAAAAGTTAAATTTCATATTTTATGGTGATAATTTTTTTACCTTTAAAAAGTTAACTTTTTTTTCTATTCTGTAAGCTTAAAATATACACTTTTATTTATTTTTGAAGATATAAATTTCCCACTTTTATCTGAATTACTCAAAAGAAATTAATTCTTCTAATCAAATTTGTTGGAGTTAGACTATCATCAATGAGAATGACTCGCAACAAGACAACAAATTGCTAAAACCAAATAAAATATCATTAATAAAACAAAATATTTAAAAGCATAATAAGATGAGCTTTTATTAAGAGTAAAGATTTTTGATTAACAAAACTTAAATCTAATTCTAATTAATGCTCTAAATTATGTTAATTGAGTATAATTTTTATGGTAAATTAGGTAAAGTTTTTTTATTTTCTTGTTAAGATATAAATAGCTTTGTTTAAAAATAAGATTGCTGTTTGACCCAAACATAATTTATTTTTGGAATTTAAAATCACAATTCTTTGGATTCTACTTATAAAATATTTATTCTTTCTTTTAAAATAATTTCAAAAGTATTTGCTATTTTTAATATAATTCATTTTTTAAATATTTTTAATCACACTCCAATTATTTTTTTTAAATAAGAACAAAAGATTTATTATTTTTATCTAAGCTAGTTAAACATATTATATCTTCCTACTGAAAGTAGTTAAAAATATTATTTAGCACAAATTTTAATAGCAACTTAAGCAACTCATATTAAATAAAACTTAAAAACAAAATATGGTAGGAAGAGGTTTTAAAATGATGAAAGTAGACTTAATAAAATCACTAAATAAATTGAAATACAATATGTGCACAATAATTTATTCATAAGTTCTTCCGAATCACTATTTTGAAAAGCAATATTATGAAGCTTTACAAAAGGAGTCTTAAGAATGTGAAAGAGTAGAGCATAATTAATTAGGTATGAAAACTATTAACACATAATTAAATTTACAAATAAAGCATTGTTTTCTTTTTTCAATCAATTTCAAATTTTGTTTTACTTCTTCTTCTTCTTCTTCATTTAAACGTATTTTTTAATGCAATAAAAGATGTAAATGGAAATAAAATAGATGTTATTTCTATCCCTAAATTTCACAGTGAACAAATTACTACTAAAAATTTTTTCACTTTGCTCTAATTATGTAGAGATAGTTCACTTTCTAATTCAATTTCCCTAATAGGAATAGATCCTTACTACCATATTAGAGATAAATTATTCTAAAAATCTATTAGAATTAACTATTTTAATAATCTATAAGACAACCAGTCATAAAATCAAAATGTAGTAAATAAATTGATCAAATTAAATTTGGTTAATAATCTTTTTATTTAATCTTTAGGATTTTAGTTTAAATAATGATAATATATAAAATTGGATTGATGATATTTTATTAGATTTAAAAGTCTTTGATAAGATTAAGCATTCTTAACTCAAGAAATAATTTTATTCAAGCAAAATTGTAGACTTTGAAAGCAATAATAAAAAAATAATTGATGATTACTTTTCTTAGATTTTTTAATTTGAAAACTTAAACAAAATTGAAAACATCAAACAAAGGTAGCAAGAACTTCAGAAGATTATTCTAGATAAAGTAACAAATAAGGAAGATGTAGAAACTTTAGAATATCCATTACTTTCTAAAGCGATTGATTTTAGTTTAACCCTCAAAAAAAAAATTTATTTGGGAGAATTACCAAAATTAATAATGAAGAATTTTATGCTTTAGCATTATTCTTTACAGGAATTAGAAGATATTTTAGCAAAGGTGCTTGAGTAAACACATAACTAAAAATAACTTAGCTTAGTCAGATAATTATCAATGAAAGAATTCTTTTACAAAAATAGTCATTTAAATATTATCTATTTAGTGTTTTTGACTCATTAATTAATTCAATAAAAGCAGCAACCAATCACAGTTTTCATTAAGAATTATCAGTCTTTGCCATACATTTAAATTATGCAATTCTTTTCTAAAAATCCCCATTTATGCAATAAATTTATTGAATCCTTTTAATTGAAATAGAGATACCCATTAAATAAGAGTGATGATAATAATAATTATTTAATCAAAAAAAAGTTAATATTAGACTTATTATATTGGGATGATACTAAACATTTTAGGTGATCAAATTGTGATAAATTTAATATAGCATTCTCTTAATCATTAACATTAATTATGCAAAGAAAAATTTAAAAACCAAGGAATCTTAAAAATTATTTTTTGTATTTATTGTAAGGTTTTTATCTTTGATGTTTAAGTTATCTTATTAAATGTTGAATAAAGTAAATTAATATTTGAGTTGAATAATCTAAAATAATAATCCACTTAGATTTAAATGTGCTATTCACTCCATTTAGATATAGAAACTGTTACAGCCATTTTTTTGAAATATTCAAATTTACATTACACATTTAAGCAAATATTGATAATAGTTACAATAACAGGAATGGTTGTAACAAAGTAATTTCATGAGAGATTTTCTATTTTTTTTTTTGTGGTAATAATTAAACAATTTATAGGAGATTAAATTGTAGTAATAATTTAATTTTGTATTTTGTTGCTCAAAAGATTTATTTATTTTTTCAGAATTACCAAAAAATTATTTTTTTTAGTTTTTGATGAAACATTTCGTGAATTACTGAAATATCTAATCCAGATAGATTTAATTTATTATTGGTTGGTCTTGGAATTTATGACATAAAAATTATTTAGAGAGATTTTTAAATAAAAAATACTTTTTAATTTTTTAGTTTTTGGTGGTGATTTTATTGATTGAGAAAGAAAGTTTTTTTGTTGCATTTTATTTATCTGGCATCAAATGATCTAATAAATATATTTTTTTTCTAGTATTTGATAAAATTTTTTTGTGGTAATAAAATGAAGTACAGTTTTTAATAAAATACATATTAAATTATCCAGATATTTGAAATAAATGAGACAATAAAGTTGATTATTTATTAATTTTAAGTAAGAGTTAAAGTATTTTTAATTTATATTTTTTTGGATGGATTTAAGAGATTCAAATAAATCAATGGTTCAGATTTTAAAATGCTTTGTTTATATTTTATGAAAAGTGCTATCTAAAAGATTTAAGACCTCTTATTTAGAGAAAACCAAATCTTTTTCCAAGCCTTCATATCCTTATTTTTTAAATTGCTGGCATGACTAATTTGTGTAATAGAGGATTTCCATATTTAATTTAGTTAAATTAGGAAGTTGAGATCCTATAATTTTAATAATTTTTTTAACACAGTCATTGCTAATAACATTTTAATAGAGTTAGTATTGTTACTACCTAAAATCTTAAGAGTCTATTTTATGAGAACATATATTAAGTTCTAATTGTGTTAAAGTTTTAATTTTACATATCTCGCTTATACAGCCAATTGCTCCATTATCTGTTATGGAATTGTCATTAAGATTTATTTATAGTTCATTTAATTTTTTAAGCTCCTTTAATTGCTTGCATAAAGATATAGCACCACAGTTTCCTAGGTCACAATTATCTAGAATAAGGTGAAGCTTACTCAAAGAAGATTGCTTACTAAGAAACAGACCTATTATTTCTATAGCTTGCTCCCCAAGAAGGTTATTACTAAGTTGCAAAGTTAGATTTTTTAAATTTTCATTAAATCTCAAGTTTTAAAGATTCTATATACCAATACAAGTAAATTAGTTTGAAGAAAGAAATAAAGAAAGGTTTTCTAGTTTTTAAAGAGTATTCAAGTACGATACTAGTTCTTTAAAGCCTTAGTCACCTATAATGTTGTCATTCAACTAAAGAAATAGAGATTTGATGAAATTATTAGTTAGAGATTTGTTTAAAAGAAGTTTTAAGTGATGCGAGTCTAATTTTTTATCTCTAAAATTCAAGAAGATTTCATTGTTTTGTAACAAATTTGTATTATCTCTTGTTAATAACTAGCTGCTCATATATAATAAATATCTAGGAATATTTATAGTTTTTATTTTTATTTTGATAATTATATTTATTGTTTTAATCAGATATTTTATAAATTATTCTTAAAATTATCAATAATTCTTAATCTATCTTAAAAGCTAGTGCCTTGTTTTTTATCAATAAGTAACCATAATCAAAATTCTTCAAAATCAAAAATAAATTAATTATTATTTTTATGAGTTACGAGTGAAACCTAAAAGATATCAAATAAAATAGATTAAATCACAGCAACAAATAATTTTTTAGTGACAATAAAATCTGTTTGTTTATACTTTGTATCCTAACTACAGATAAGTGTAGTTATTTTGGATAAATTTAAAGGCAGTCAAGTGGATTCATCAACAAATTGTATTGGAGAAATCCTGATCATAATGAATAGTAATGATTTGTTTAAAATTAATTACACGAATAAATTTAATTAAAATGTACATACTTTACATTAATAAATCAATAAATCAAACATTTTTCAAATTGAATAAAAACGGTTCAAAATTATTTTCTTTTAATGATTTCTCACTTTAAAATTTTACTTATCCAAACTACTTAGTAAGATTAAGATTCTAAATCTCCAAAATTTAAGTTGCTTAGAAGCTTATTAAATAGAATTTTCTTTTTTTTTGCTTTCTTACTAGGAATTGTATAATTAATCTATTTGATTAAATATTTTCTTATAAACCAAAAAGTTTCTTATCTGGTTTGAATGTATATTTTTTTAAAAACAAATTTTTTCTCTCATCCTTTGCAATCAAGTAAACAATAATTTTAATTTTATTAGAAGTAAAAATAATTTCAAAGATTTATAAAAATTTAAGATAAATATTTATGTTTTGAATTTCCAAGATGATGGAAAAAAAGATTTTTTCTTGAATCAATTATGATTTAAAAGTTAAAATTTCTCAATCTTTATATTTAAAGTAAGTAATTATTAAGTTAACAAAAATAGTTATTATCAAGTAAAATTAGATTAATAAATTTCTGATCTATCAAAAAAAATTTGCAGTGAGCATATTTAATATTTTTGTTTAGAAACTGATTAAATCTTTTTAAATGTTTCCATTGATTAATTATAAAAGAAATTTAGTAAAATTTTAATTTTGATGCTTAATAAAAAGCAAGAATCAAAAGAAAGTAAGTTTATTTAGTGGAAAAAATAAAACTTTTTTCAGAACTAAATTTTAAATTCATTGATTTTTGATAGCTTATTTAAAACGTAATACTTACTCACTTATAAAAAGTCAAAAAACAAATAAATTTCATTCTCAAAACCAAATTAATAAAAAAATTAGATTTTGAATTTCTTATATAAAAAGTTTGATATTTCTTATGGTATCATAATTAAAAGAAAATTTTTTATTTTCAATTTTAATATTTCAAACATTTGATCTTCCTTAAATGTTTAGAATATTTGAGGAATATATTCTTTTTTTACAATACTGCTCTAATTATCAATTTCACTAGTATTTTTTAGATAAAATATCACTCACTCCCCATTATATTTTTTCTTTCCTAATTTGAAATAATAAGTACAAATTATCATTAAAGCAAGGCCTTAAAATGAAGAAGTGAAAAATAAAATTCCTTGTATTTGACACATTTTAAATTAGTAATTCTTTTAAAAAACGCCAAACTAATAATTTCTTTTTAAATAATAGGTTTTTAGAGATTCATTCTTTTTATTTATTTTAATAAAATAATACAAATAAATGAGTATTCAAATTTATTCAAAGTACAAATAAGCATTTATTTTATTTTTTTTCATTTTCAGAATCTTGTTTTTGATGGCTGGAGTTTTTATTTGCAATATCTAATTAATTATTTTCTTAAGGATTTTATTTATCATTGCTTTGTAGTAAAATTTTTTATGGGTTATATATTTTGCAAGTGCTATCATTAGATCCTGTCACAAAATATTTACCATCTTTAGAAAATTTCATAGAATTGTATCCTTTAGATATACTTTAAATTGTGTGAGTTAGCTCAAAGTCATTGTTTATTTACCATACTTTAAGTTCACAATCAAAGAAGCTCGACAATAGGTAATTACTATCTAAAGAAAATAGCAAACTTAATATGCAATAGGTGTTTGTTTATAAAGTATAGATTAATTCAAATTCTGTTTGTTAATTCCAAATCATCACAGTACCATCATATGTACCAGATGCTAGATATTTACAATTTTATGCAAAAGCAATAGCATTAATCTGCTCTTAGTTACCTTATATAGTCTTGAAGAGTTAAAATCCTTTTTCCACTTTCCATACTTAAAAATTAACATCTCTAAAAGTAACAGCAAGATATTTTCCATCTGCTGAAATTGCAGTATTCTAAATTTACTATTCCTTCTCACTTTTTACTGTATTAAAAATCTTAAAATCACTATCAACACTCCACATTTTTAAAGTATCAAAAGATCCAGTTATCAGATATTTACTATCATTTGTAAAAGAAAATGTAAATTCTTTAGAAAAGCCATCACTAATAACTTTGAACAATTCAAAGTCCTATTCTACATTCCAGATTTTGCATATTTAGTCCCAAGAACTACTTGCCAAATATTTAGAGTTCTCGGAAAATACAACTTTAGTAACTGGATCATTGTGAGCTTTTATTGTTGTTATTAATTCAAAATTTTTTAAGATATCCCATATTTTGATAGTGTGATCTTGGGAGCCAGTAGCTAAATATTTTCCATTTGAGGATAAATCTAATGTGTCAATAGGATCAGTGTGGCCTTGAATTTAGTTTATTACTTCAAAACTATTTTATAAATTCCAGATCTTGCAGGTAAAATCATTTGAACTTGTTGCCAAATACATACCATTATTAGAAAAGACTGAACAGGTAACTTGTTAAATGTGGCTCTTTATTGAGTTTAATTTTTCAAATCCTTTTTCAGTGCTCCATATTTAGAAATTAGAAGTTGCCTCAGAAAAACTGGTGACAAAATACTTAGAATCAGCAGAAAAGGCCAGAGAAGTTATGGAAAAAGTTTATATTGATGTTATTAGTTCAAAATTATTACTAGGATTCCAAATTTTGTAAGTTCCATCTTTTGAACCAGTTGCAAAGTATTTACCATCTGGAGAAAAGGCAATCGAATAGATTATACTTGAGTGAGCTTAAATTGAATGGATTTGTTAAAAATCGTTTTAAATATCCCATATTTTACAAGTAAAATCAAGACAAGAAGCAGCAAGATATTTACAATCTTAAGAAAATGCAACAGAATAAACATAATTTGGATTTTTATCAAAGCATTTAATTGTTTTATGAAGTTCAAATTATTTTTAAACATTGAAAATTTTACAAGTGCTATCAATAGAACCAACTACCAAATATTTACCATCAGATGAAAAATCAATTGAAGTTTTAAGAAAATATTGATCATCTTGAATTTATTCATTTTGTATTTATATAGTACTAATTAATTCAAATGATTTTTCAGGGTTCCATACTTTGCACGTACCATCATCAGAACTGGTCACTAAATACTTATCAAAAGGAGAGAATTTAGCTGCAGTTAAAGCATTAGAATGTCCTTATATATTGTAAACTAGTTCATAATCCTTTTCTATATCCCATATCTTACAAGTTTTATCTTCTGAGGTAGTTGCTATATATCTATTATTTTATGAGAATGCAACAGAATTAACAAAATGACAATGTCCTTATATTGTATCATATAATTCGAAATCTTTTTCTGAAGAGAATATTCTACATGTTTGATTAAGATAAATAAATGCCAGATATTTTGAGTTACTTGAAAATCCTAATTAATTAAAAGGACCTTCATCAGATTAGATGATTTTCACAACTTTGAATTCTTTCTCTACGAGCATAACTTCACTTGTTTAACTAGAGCCTGTTGCAAAATATTTTCCATCAGAAGAAAAACTCATAGAGCTGATTTATATACTAGAATCTGCTTCTATTGTTTTTATAAGCTCAAATCCCTTTTAAGTATTCCAAATTTTGCATAAATTATTTATACTAACTGCTAAATATTTAGAATCCTCTGAGAAAGTAATTGCTGTCACACTTCCTACATCTTAAATTTCCTAAGATTTCTAGAAATTTTATTTAACCCTGTTGTAAATTATGAGTTTATCATCCTTATTTGTAACCAACAAATTTGAATTATTTGATAATTTTATTGAGCTTCCTTCAATCTCAATTTATTTAATTTGTAAATCAGCATCTACAATAAAGCTTTGATTGTTTATGAGTTAAACAAACACTTCATTGTTCACTACATCTACTTACTAAATAATATCATCAAATCTTTTGATTTTCTACAATTTTAAGTCTTTTATGCTAATAAAAAAAATAGTTGTAATCCCACAAATTAATACAAGGTCATTTGAAAAAATTTTGATAGATTAAAGATAAGTGCATGAAATTCTTTTTCTTTTTTCTTGTTTAAATTTATTAAGCTGATTATTAACTTTAAATTTAGATACATATCCTCCTTGTAATCCTATAAAGATAATGGTGTCATTTTTGAAAACAAATTAACTAAATGAATAAACATTATCAGTTGAGAAGACTGTTTAAAGAGAATGAAAGGAAGATTAATCTGTATATGAAGATTCAAAACAAATAGTCTCCATATTTCTAAGTAAAGCATTATTCAAATTGCACTAATCAAAGACGATATCATTCTATTTATTATTCTAGTTATACAATTTAGAAATAGAACATTTACTTAGTGTCAAATCTTCAAATGAAAACCTTGAAATAAAAAGAGCAGAAAGTAAATTTGAAGATCCTATGTCAATGGTACTCTTTTAATCCTAAGTTTAAATCTAAGACCTTTTTATGTACTAAAAGTATCTATTGTTATCTTTCAATTCTAATGAATTATAATTTATTGTGTAATCAACATTTCTTTTATCGTGATCAATCAACCTGAATAGCTTCAAAAGTATTTATTACTCTGACTAATTATAACCTGAATTCATAATAATTAATTGATTGATGTTAAACTTTTAAAGAGTTTCTAATGGAAGTTAGTGAATGTTTTCTTTGTGGACGTCAAAATCAAATTTCATTGCTCTTGCAGCAAAATATTCAAAAATAGATTTATGTCTAAATTCAAATTCTTAATTACTCAGAATTTATTCATTTTAATCTTCTTCATCTTAATTATTTTAACCTTCAATGTTGTTAAGTGATAATTGAATTCTTGTAATTACCCTAGAGTCTACATAGTTAGATAATTGTTCAGTTAATTATTATGCTTTTATTTTATATTTTTTTAAACAACTCAAAACATCTGATGGTAGTTAAAAGTTTATTTTTTATTTAGAAGCAGCAAGAAAGTTTGTTTTAGCACCCTTTTGTTTGAACATATGCATAGCAATGCTTTGAAAATATTAAAAGTAAGATTATTTCACTTTTTAAATTAGCTCTTCTTATTTTTCTCTATCTAAATTAAACTATTAGATAAATTGTTCTGATTGGTATTGGAATGATTGTTAGAAAAACAGTTCTTAAATTTCAATTTGATCATTAGCAGTCCTAAAAGTATTTAAAGTATCTTAGTCATTTAGATTTAAATCAAGAATCATTCTTGTTGTCAAATAAAGGTTAATCGGTAGTTTAAGTAATTACACAAATTGTTTATTTTCAAAAATGATCTTCTAAAATTTGCCATATTGATCTTCATTAAAAATTTCTTTATTTTCAGTTTCCATTTATTTACTGAATTTTTAGAAGTATTCATGAACATCTGAATGAGACATTTTTTCAAGTTTAAGGATTGAAAATTAATCTGTTTTTTCTTTTCCGTCATTTTAGTTAAAGTAATTAAAATAAAATTTTGCATCAGATACAGTGATGTTTTCTAATCTTGAAGTTACAATAACAATAGTATTAGTCCATTCATAAATTTTTAGGTCTTGGTATACCTTAAAGTAATTTCCAGCATACTCATCATAACCATCAAGCATTATTAGCTTATTTTTTTAAGATTTTTTTAAAATTTCAATTTCACTCATTTTTAGGTTTTATTACTCTAAATACTTTTCAATCGATGGCTATGATGTATTTAAAGAATTACACTTAATAATGAAAGGAATGTATTCAGCTCTATGGTCTCTTACATATTCAGAATCCACTTTTAAGAGTTCAACTTCTAACTTTTTCAAAAGCATAGATTTTCCTGCACCTCCATCTGCTAGTATTGATAGAATTTTACAAGGAAATTTAACAGATACTTCTTTTTATTTACTCTAGGCCTCACCAATATCTTCTTCAGTATTCACATAATTTGGAATTAAGAAATGTTCGATTATAAGTTTGATAGCATCAGAGTTTTTGCTGCTTGTTTAATTATCTTTTTAGATTAATTGATAACCATCTAATTATGTCACCTATTACTTTATATATAAATTTATTGCCTCAAGTAAAGCATCATCTTTGTGTGCGATCTTATGCTAATCTTATCTCTATTTGATGCTAACTTCCCACATCTAGACAAAATTTTAAGCAAGAAGCTTTGGAATATCTTCTTAAGTTTCAATATTGTTAACAATTTTATTAACCTCTTCTTCTCTCCCTACAAGCAGAGTCATTTACTTTTTGAGTTACTTAGATTCATTAATGATCTCATTCTTATACTGATCAATGTTATGGATATATTCTGCCATTTTTTGATTTCCCTTGTAAATAATCTTTACAGAAATTTCTTTTTCTTATAAATAATTTAAGCATAAGTCAATCATAATAGAGTGATATTCCTTTTTTTTATTCCCAAAATTATAGATAACTTAGGATAAATGCAGTAGCAAGGAGCATTTCAAATATCTGAATTATTCACTGCTAGCTATTAAGTTTGCTATATTTTTTATATGGTCTATGATACCTTTTTAATATTCTTTAAGCTAAAGTTTGTTAGCAAAGTCAAAAATAATATTTTGTTTGTTGAGATCTGTTAATTTTTTTGATAGCAACATTAAATTATCATTTTTTTACTCCTTTAACAACAAATAATTTAACTGCATATAAACAAAAAGAGTAATTTCCTGATCATCTTTGTTTTACATTTTATCTAATTCTTCCAAATAAAAAATAGCTTCTTACTATGTGTCCAGAATATTATCACCAATAGCTTATATTTTCCTCATCCACAAAGTAATTATTTTATTAGATAGACTACCTCTATAGTGTTCAGTATATGCTTCTTAACCAATCTAAAGAGCATCTTATGATTATGAAGAAGTAAGCTCTGCAAAAATCTCTTTGGCTTCTTTAATAAACTTTTAAATGTCTTCTAGATTAATTTTGGATAGATTTTACACTGCTCCTGCTATACTTACAAATCCAGCTCCAAATTTAACAACTTATAAAATTTTTTCTGCCAATTTGTAAATCTTGCTTTAGTTAACTTTATCTAAACCTTGCCTTTAAGAATTTAAACTAATTAAAATGTCTACATATTAGTATAACTCCAAGCAAGGATATCTCTTTCTATTTTCTTCACAATATTTTTTAATAATTTTTAGCTTATCTCCAAGCTCATCAATATCTTACTAAATACTTGCAGTGCTATTTCTTTGAATGATGATTAAAAAATAATTTATAATCAAATTAATTAAATCAATAACTTTATATCTAATAGCTTATGAAACAACTTATTCTCTATATCTAAATAAAGCTTCTTCTACCATCAGTCTAATATGAGTTTCTATTTCTTCCTCATCTACTTTTTCATTTGTGAAATAAACTTCGTAATGACTGTTAAAATTTTTCCTCTTGTTTTATTTTTTTTGAACTTAGTTCTCATTTTAGTTTTAATTTTAAGACAATTCCCATCTAAAATACTCATCTTCTTTCAAATTTAAAATTTTATCAAAATTTTCCTTGTTTAACTTTTAAGGATTTTACACTTTTTATCCATGCGAAATTGAGCATCCTCCTCCAAACAATTTATTATCTGAATTTTAGAAGTTGAATTTCCTGCATCCTTGCTAATTCAAAATCAAACCTTAATCATTTTGTGACTACACTTTTACCTAATTAATTCGTTTGAGTTTAATTTCTTATTTACTCAAATAGCTGCTCATACAATGATCATTTTACACATCGAAATTAAGTATCAAACTTTTTTGCATAAAGTTATCCCTAGTAAATAAGGGTCTATTTTAACTTTTTAATCCTTTAAAATTCTAATTAAATAAGATTTATTCATCTAAAATGTTAAAATTTTATTGTAGCAGGTAGCCTTAAGTTATAGCTAGCCTTTATAAAAGATTTTTATATTCAGTCATTTTTTTATTCTTAATAAGATTGTTTAGATATTACCTTTGAGTTTAAGAAGCTTTTATTAATACTTATTAATTTTTGAATTAAACAATAAATTCATTTTAGCTCATACTCATTTATTGGTGATTATTCTAATCTTAAATAATTGTTTAACTACTGCAACTATCATTTTTAAAACTTCTTTTTAGATTAATTTAATTTTAGTCTCTATTTTAAAAAGTTTAAACACTAAATTCAGAAGAAAGAGTCTCATTATGTTAATTTTATGTTAGTAATGTGTTTTAGAAGCTTTGGTAATCTATTTAAACCCAAAGCTGCTTAGATAAATAACTTTGCTAATCATGATTGCTGGCATTTTTAATATAATTTGATTTCAATTATTAATTTTCTATCTCCTCTTCAAAATCAAAAGGAGATAGCTAATGTTTTTAAATATTTTAGATAGGATTAGTGTTAATATTTTTTTCAGTTATAACAAGGTTCATAGAATTTATCTCAACTTAATATATTTCTTTTGATTTGGTATTATAGTAGTTGCTCTTATCTTAGCTTATTATCTACTCAGAATTTTAGCTTTTATACTTTTTAATAATCAATTTTTAATTGAATTAATCCTTTTAAGCTTCCAATTGTATATATTGAAAAGCATTTACAATTAAAATTGATCATTAAGTAATTAATAATAAAATACATGAAACTCATAAATTAGTTAAAAATACCAAGTAAATAAAAATTGATAGGTTTAATTGAATGAAAAGTCTTGCGTGTTTTTTTTAAAAAAAAAATAATTTTTAGGATTTTTAAATGTAAAAAAATAATGAGAGATGTTTTATTTTTACAATAAATTTATTTCTTCTTCTATTGGTTTTATTTAGATATTTCGGACTACAATCAAAAATATTTACTCTTATAATTCAGAATTAGATTAAAAATGAGTAACTCATAATAATAACTTACTATCCCTTCTATTAGCAATTAAATAATTTATTTAAATTAGGAGGGAGAGGGAAGGGGGGGGGTTTTATTAGTAACTTTAAAATAAGCCAATTATTATTAGTTACTACATAATATATTATTATAAAATCCAGTTACAGATAAAATGACTTGCCATTCCAACTCTTAAAAAAGTTACTATTAAAACCCCTTACCCTTAAATTCCTAAAAAGATTTAGATTATTTATTTTTTTATGATAGATTGATTATTTAATATTGATTATAATGTGACATATTAATGATATTAATGAAAGAAAATATTTCTTTTTTAATTTACGAAAAAAAATTTTCTTATATAAAGAAAGTTGATAAAAAAATTTTAGTTTGATTTTTAGCTTACAAAATAAAATGCTATTCAATATTTTTTGAGTTTTTAAAAATAGTTGTTTGAATTAAGAATATGAAATATTTCAATTGTTAAATTTATTTAGTAAGAAAAAATAAGATTATTAAAAGCAAATTAATTTACAAAATAAAGATCAAATAAATAAGAGTAAACAAAATTTTTAGTAAAAACGAGAAATAATAAATTTAAGAGATGACAATTTGATAAAAATATTTCAATAAATTATTAGTTTGTTTGGTGTATTTTTAAATAACTTATCAATTATGTTTTACATATTATCTTCATTTTGCTTATAATCTGACTCCAAAGCTTCATAACCTTACTTTTTGAATTAAAGGTAAGAAGAATTGCTATAAAAAAAGAGAGTGAGTTTGAGACTGCTAATATTCATTTCTTCGCCTATTATTTAAAGTATTTTTTATGCACTTTACTGGCTTATTACATTATAATACAAGTTGTATTGAGAAATAATGTTGAAGAAGTCTGTTTTTTTTATTTAATTGCAACATATTTCAAGCTATAATTAATTTATTTGTTTATTGCTGGCAATATTTTTTACTGAATTTACAGCTCCATTGTCAGTAATTGAATTTTCATCCATGTATAGGGAAAGTGTTTATAATTTTGTTAAACCCTTAATGGATTAGGATAATTATATAGCACCATAGTTTCCTATATCACATTCATTTAAATGTAGATTGAGGGATTTAAGTGAATTTTATTTATTGATAAATTAAGAAGTACTAATTGCTAGTTCCTCTCCTACCTTGTTTTTGCTTAAAGCTAGAGTTAAGTTTTCAAGTTTATCAAATTATTAAATATTAGCAATTTACTTAATACCCTCTCTAGTAAAATTATTTTAGGAGAGAAACAAAGAGATATTCTCCAAGTAATACCAAACATTCAGTAGAGAAACCAAGTCAAAGAGCCCCTTATCTCCAATCAAATTATTATTCAGCTAAAGCTAAAGAGTTTTTATATTCCATTAGCTTCTGATATTATTGACAAGAATATTCATTTGCTTTGGAGTTATTTTTCTATTTGGTAAATCTAATGTTAGGTCATATCTCTAGGATAGCTTTTAAAACTATTGATTTTGTGTAGAATTTGTTTCTGATATTTGACTTGAGAGCATTTTGTTTTTAATTTTAATGAAAATTTAATAAATATAAATAATTACTCCTCTTCAATGGCAAAAATACCCTAAAAAATGATGGGGTATATAAATTTTATATTTTTACAACAAATTGAGCTTTTCATTAAAAAGAAATTATTATTTCTTGTGAAACAAAAACCCAACCGGAATAATTATTATCAGAAATGAGATTATTTATAGATTTTTTAATTTTTGATTTGTGATGTAATATTGAAACCCATCCAAGAAAACGTAAGAAATTGATTGTTTTAGTAGGAGAATTAATTAAAAATTCTGATGTATTACTAATCATTGCTGAGTAATATCCCTTTAAAATATATTCTGAAAATAAAATTCATTCTCATTTTATATCTCAAATCTAAAATAATAAATGATACCTAATTAATTTTGAAGTAACTTAGACTCAGGTTATTGATAAATTATATTTACAGATCTTTATTTTAGAAAATTAGAATGGCTTCAATTTAGAAATCTATTTTTCAAATAATTGTTTCAAATATGAATAAATATATCTCAAAAAAGTATTAAAAAAATTATTTTTAAGAACTAATATTAACATTTAAAATAAATTTTTTTGTTGGATAAAAAAATTAACTTCAAAGAAGTATTTTATTTAAAATTAATTCCAGAAAATGGTAATCAAATATTAAAAAATGCACCCCTGATTCAGATCTCAAACTGAAATTTTCTAATTGATATCTAAAATTATTTTAACTATGTTTTTCTCTTTATTTTTAAACCTCAATTTAAAATAAAATTTTTCTTTACTTCGAGCTCATTGATACTTTCAGATAATTGTTTTATTAAAAATGAAAGACTTTTTTTCTATATTCCACTTTTTATCAATTTACTGATATTTTTATATTTCTAGAAAGTGAAATTCTTGTGCTTTCCATGAAATTGACTCTGTTTTTAATTTTAAAATCTCTTATTAAAAAAAAATTTCATTTCTTTGATTTAAAATTTTTTTGTTGGAGCATGATGACAGAATATCAAATAAATAATAGAGAGTTTTTTAGTTCTTATTTTTCCTATCCATCTGAAAATTAATACTTATTTTAGATAATTTTTAGTTATTTTACTCAGATTTCCTAGAAGCTTAGGTTTTTCATAAGAAAAAACATCATAGAGTTTAACTTTTCTAAAAATATTGTGAAAATAAAATTTGAAAAAAGAGTTTATAAAATCAAAGCTGGTTTTCATAAACATCTGAAGGAAAGAGATGAAGATTTTTAATAGAATAGTTAATAAAAATTATTTTTATTACATATAAATTTAACAATTAAACAAAAAATTGCATTTTTTGATATTTAGCTGAAAAAATAAATTTAAAATTTAAAATTAGTAAATAAATTTGAATATTTAATGAAGGTAGATATAAAATAAAAGAATTAAAACTAAATAATTTATTTGTTTTTTAAAATAATAAAATTATGTTTACAATAAATAAAAAATTAAATAAATTATCTTGGCTATCATCAATAAATAAAACATAAAATAAAAGGTTTATTTTATAATTTTTCTTTGTGAAAACTTTTTGACGTTCTTTCTATTAGAAGAAAATTAATTGACATGTAAAAAATTAAAATAGAATGTTAATATTTTCTTTTTCAGATTAGCTTACTTACTAAATTATGGATAATGTGTTTTTCCTCAGAAAATGAAAGGGAATATTTGAATGAAATCAAAATTTATAAGAAGCAATATAACTTTTTAGAAAGACTTTTGTAAAAGAAAGAAGACTTAAGACTTAATTATTAAATTAACTATTGAAAGGAAGGAATTTGTTAGAAATAATTTTTAATGCAAAATATAAAAAATATTTAAGAATAAAGTAGAATTTGATAGTAATTTATATAATTTTTAATATAAAATTAATTTGTTATTAGAGGGTGGTTGGTGGGTAGTAAATAATTAGTTATTAAATATTTTATTTCATACTGATATGATGTAGTTTTCTTTGTCATTATATTTTTACTCTACAAAACTTATTATTTGTTCTTTCTTTGTTTATTATTCTTTTTATAGAGCTTCAAATCCATTTTTTAAGAATTCCAAATAATCACTATGATTATAGCTCTTCATGGTTAATTACAGTTTGCTTAGCTTTAAATTGCTATAAAGGTCTTCAAGAACTTATTGCACACATTTATCACTAAAGACATTTAGTGGAGAAAAGTAGGAGTGAACGTCTTCTAATTTGCTTTCGCACAAATCTAATGATAGTTTTTTGATGTCTTAAAATTAGCAGATGACACGAACTAAAGAAATAATTCCATTATCGGTCATTGAGTTACTATTTAAAAAGAGTGTTAAACTTTGAAGGTACTTCATGCAAGATAATTTATTTGCAAGCATATTTACTCCTGCGTTTGTTAATTCACAATTTTAAGCACAAAGCTCAAATTCTTTTATATTTGGAAAACATTATCCCAACTTACTTACTAATTTATCCAAGTGAATTCCAACATAATTATGACTCAAACTCAAAGAAAAACTCTTTAAATTTGAATTACTCTGTAATTACTAAAAGTGCTCAAGGCCTGAACTGGTTATTTAGTTGTTTTGAAGATAAAGTGAAACACTCTCTAACTTTTAGAGCTAATTTAATCCTTAGACTAGGTAAAAAACACCTTTATCGCCTATGCAATTTTAGCCAAGAGAAATATGAAAAGATTAAAGTTTATAACATTTATTCAAATTGGCAAATAAATGCTAAATTCCTTCTTCACGTAAGTTATTATTTTAAAGATTGATTCTGAAGTGAACCAATTAATCTTTATGGGCTATTGAATTAAAAATTATTGGAATTTCATCACATCTAATTTGTTTACAATCCAATTCATTCAATTCAACACACATATTTTCTAAGCTGTTTACCCTAGTTCTTTCTTAGATGTATTATTTGAGCATGAACTCTTAAGATTTTCTCTTAGCCCTGTACTGTTTCATATATTTTTTAGAATTAGCGATATTCCCCATTTATGAGTGAATTAAATAGATAATATATTTGTTTTAATAATTTTTATGATTATAAGGAGATTTGTTTATGGTATTTAATCAATATTTTAAAGAAATTAAAAATCACATAAATATTAAATACTTGCGTTTTAATTCACAAAAAAACATGTAATTAATTAGATTTAATTCATATTGAATTATTTATTGGTTAAATCTTGAAAAATATTACTTTACATATGCAATATAGTCTACAGGTAATAGTAATAGATTAACCATACAAAAAAATATTTATCTATTTTTAGATGAAAAGAAAAAAATTACATTTAAAGAAAAAATAGAGCTTCTTTAATTGTTAAGAAAAATAAAAATCAACTTCAAATGATTATTCTTTTATAAATTATTTAATTTCAAAAATATTTTGGTTTGAAATAGAAATATATTTACACATTTCAGTAAAAAAAAAGAACACCAACGTCTTTATCATAATAAACAATGTATTCACTTGGGGAAATGTTTAATTTTATGAAAAACTTAAAAGGAATACTCCTACAAAAAAGAAAAATAAAATTTAAATTTTCTGAGGTTTTTAGGATCAATAATAAGAAGAATATTAGACAAAAAATATCCACAAGTTTATAGTAAGATTAATGTTAGTACTTGTGAAAAACAAAATTATTAATTAAATATTCATCTCAATATTTGTTTTTCTTTATTTTAAAGATTTAATTTAATACATTTTTTATTAATAAAAGAAATTTACATTTTATAGGATGTAAATAAATATTCCATGTTTTATCTATGATGATTATGATGATGAATGAAAGTTATCGAAATCTCTGAATCAAAAAAATTTTCTCTTAATTTTCTTATTAGGGTGGTTACTAAGATATAAAAAACTAAAATCAATAAAAGTATAATGTACAAAATCTGAGTAAATAAAGAATATTAATAAAGTAAAGCAAGTTAAGAAGAATAAATATATTTTGTAGAACCATTTATCTATTATTTTTTTACAAAAGAATTTAATCTTCAAAAATGTTTATTTATATCAAATAAATTGATTATGCTTAACTTATAATATTTTTTCTCCAATCAATAAATTTAAAAAATTAATTTTTTTATATTAAAATTAATATATTTTGTTGAGAAATATAATAGATATCTCTGTATTTCTTTCTATTTTTTATATATTAATAGAAAGAACAATTTTAATGTTTACTTGTAAAAATGAATTGAAATAAATTAATTCATTTTTTTTTAAATAAAAAATTAATACTTAATATTTTTATTAGTTTTATGTTAGTTAAGTAGGCAGAAGGATATTAATAAACACTTACTTAACTTTTAAGAAAACTAACTATGCAGAAATAAAATGAAAAATTTTCTTAGTTTAAATTGACTTAATTTTCTGAAGATTTACTGTATTATATTTAAGGTTTATAGGAAAATAATTAAATACATTATTTATAATATAATAATACAAACTATTGACGAACTATTTATGGATTAATTTATATTTGAATTTTGTGTAAAAATTATCATAAATAAATTCAAATATTTATATACTATTGCATAACGAGTATGCGAGATATGAATTATAGTGTCCAATAAATAAATTAAGATTTCTTTAAAATTTATTTTTATTTTATTGTCGATTTTCTTATAGACTGATTGATTTGGTGTACACTGATATTTTAGCTGAAGCATTTGTCTAAAATATTTATAAAACTGGATAAATCAAATAGCTGTTTAGACTTTTAAAAATATATTAAAAAATAACTGAAAATACTTTTGAGAATTTTAGTAAGTTTTTGTTTCTCATCAAATTACTAACTTGTTGATGATGCGTTTGTTTAATAAAATTACTTGATTAAAAATAAATTTGAATGATATTATATTATTAATAATAGTAGGTATTCAAATGGACAATCTATTTGATTTTTAAGAAAAAGATAGTCAGTCTTTTAGGTCAAATGAATAACAAAAATCTTTTAACTAAATGATAAATGATAATTAAACATAATTTTTACCATAAACTGGTGTTCATATAATATTGAGATCTCATTAATAAGAAATAGAAAACACTCGTTTATATTATCAAGCCAACGAATATGATCAAAGCCAAGAAATAAAGATAAATTATGGGGATTACTTTTATGATGAGGTTGTCTAAACAGATAAAAAGAAATCATTAACTTAATTAGAAAACCAGCAAAGGAAATAATCTTTTGAACAAACCTCGCAATCTAAAATTGAAGAAGAATATTATGATAATTATTATTTGAAGATGATTTTTAAAAGATATAAAGAAAAGTAGAATAAATGGCATAATCCCCTTTATTATATGTTTTAATTTATTATCTTATATATTACTTTACCTTTTTATATTTTCATTAGCTATTTCTAAAAAGATTAATACAGTGAAAGTATACGAACCATTAAAAATAAGATTTAATATAAAGTTATGAAAGCTACTCTTTTCTTCTCATCTACTATTTTACTTTTAACTATTATTAATTTCATAATCTTGAAAGCTATTTAATTTGTTGATGGAAAATAGCTTGATTATTTAATCAGTGAACATGCTAGAGCTTTTGGTTACTTATTTTTAATATCATTAGGATTTGGTATTCTTGATGTTTCAGCATATAATAACCATGCCATTTTTCTTTAAATATACAAATTTCTCTCTCGTAAAAACAAAGATCAAATACCTGATTTCATGAAAAGCCTATTTATTTCTAAAAATGAATTTATTTTTTAATTCATATAACTTAGTTAAGAAGACCCTAAAAAGATTCAACAATCACATAAGATTAAAAAAATATTTTAAACTAATTAAAAATAACACTCAGAATAGTCCACTGTTTAAGTAAAAAATTTGTAAAATACTCTAAATCTTCATTTTTTAATAAAACCTTTATTTATTATTTTTTGGTAATTAATCCAAATATGAATCAAATATATCCCTTTAAAATTTTTTATTTAATGAATTAAAATTTTGGAGTTTTATGTTTATTAAAATATATTTAATATTTATTAAATAATTGAATCTCAAAAAATAGTAAATCAGTATTTATCTTTTCATCAAATATGTTCTTTTTCTTTCTTGGTGTTAAGATTTAATATTATTTTTATTAAAAAATAGTTTTATTCAGGCTAAGATTTGTGCAGAAAAATAATAAACTATTCAGAGCAAAGAAATGTTAGTTAAAAATCTATTTTATTCTTGAATGTAATGCTGACAGTAATTGGCTATTTAAAGTCATTCATTCCATCTATATATAGAGTATTAAGTAATGAAAATTTTATTATTTACAATGCATATTTTACTCTAATACCTATTTTATGCATTGCTACAATATTTAGTTTGTTTTGTAGAATGATGATTAATTTGAAGGATTTAAATTTTATTTTTGATTACAATTAAGCTTTAAGTGCCTTAATTTCTTATGATTAGTATATGGGTTTGAAGCCTAAGCATGTGATAAATACTCCCAGTATAAACTTTCTAGATATAAAAAGCCTGAAAACTTGGCAGTAAATGAGATTATTGCTTAATTAGTTAAAGAAAAAAGAAACAATTATGATTGATAAATGCACTCTTTTTCTTTTTATATATTTTATCATTCTTATATTCAGCGTATTTTTAAACAAGATTTTAAGCTATCCATTAAAGGTAACTTCATTAAGGTCTGAAAAATTTACCTTAGTTTATTTTGCTATTGATGTGTTGTTAATTAATAGTATGTTTTTTTATAGAATTTATAAACAAGCTAGTATAAATGGTTAATACAAAACTCAGTAGTCTTTATTTTAAATTATTAAAAACATGCTTATTAAATTTTACTTTTAAAGCTAATTCTTTATTCCAGAAAACGAAGATATCTTTATCTAAAATGATATTCAATGGAAATTTTATTCTTAGCTACATAAAAATTATAAATAGGCTATTGAATCTAACTATGATTATACAACTTAAAAAAAGTTCTCATGTAAAAACCAAAGAAAAATTTAATATAAATATCTATCAGATTCTTAAAAACTTGAAAGGCACTAATTAGATGATCAATACTTTAGATAGCTCTTCATCTGTATAGAAAACATATAGTAAGAAATATAATTAGAAGTTCTGTAAACACCTATGAAGTTTATGGGTATGCTTTCGAGCTCATATAAATTATTATGGATCTTCTTTACATTCTAGATAACATTTATGTATTTAGTATTCTACTTATACTTTTATAGTTGATTTGTTTCTTGTTTATCAATAATAAAATCTTTCCTTGATCGACATATTAAAAAAAACAATAAAAATGTTTGAGTTAAAAATAATATTTCTTGCAATAATTTAATTAGAAATTCTAAAATGACAAAGAATAATAAAAATAAATGAATGATTTAAAAGGTATAAAAGTAGAGAAAAATCTTATCTTCTTTATCTGGATAGTTGAAATTAAATATTTTGTTAATTTATAAATTTATTTTTTTTTATTTGTCTATTTCAATTTAAATATTAGTTTTTACCTGAATAATAATGTTGAAAAACTATTGTTTATGAGAAATTTATTACAAAAAGAACATTTTAATAATATTTGAGGATAGCAAATTACAAGCGAATTTGATTTCATTTTTTTTTTTCAATGTAATCTGTAATGATAAACTAGCATTAAAAAATATTAAGCTTTTATTAAGCTATTAATTTTTAGTTTAGATATTAATATATTTATATGTATCTGTCTGTTAATTGTAGATATTATTAAAGAAAAGAATGCTTAATTAATTTAATAAATCGTTTTGATAAACTTGATATAAATGGATGTAGAACTAACAAACAAGATTTAGTCTAAGTAAATATTTGAAGATTTAACTGTTGTAGAAGAATAAAATGTAAAAAATTACTCTTTTTAAGATTTTGGTGAAGACTAAAATGCTGCCTAAAATTGCTTGAAATAAATATAAATACTACCAAACCACATTGTATCATAAAGAGATATTTTATAAGATGTTAAAATTGATTTATAAAAAAAAAAATCCAGCAAGAACCATGAGATATATTCGCATTAGAATTCACTTGCGGCTAAATCATCACAAAATTCATTAAATTCTAAAAAGCTTGATGATGCTGATAAGAAGTTTTTGAAGAAATTATTAAAGTTAGATTATAAGTAAAAGAAAAAATGGTATGATTATATCATAGTTGCTTTCAAATTTGCCTTAATTTAGCTATGGAGCCCTGTATTTTTTATAATTTCCATTTTTAAAAAGAAAAGAAAATAGGTTGGCTAATCATTCAAAGAAAGAGCAGCTTTAATCTCAATATCGTTTTATTTTTTTGCTTCATCGATAACTTTATGGATATGTATTATAAATTTTATTTATATTTTATCAGTAAGACCGATCACTGATGATTAATATGAAGATTTTATAGGTGATTATGAAAAAGTATTTATGTACTATGCTATTATTTGTATCGCTTTTGCTGTATTAGATTCTTCTATTTTCAAAAATAGTTCTCTCTTTTATTTTGTCTTTAAATCATTGCATTTATATTCAAGCACAAATATTCCGAAGATAATGAAGCAGCTGTTTATTTCTGAGTCTGCATTTATATTTTAGTTTTTTGAGTATCCCTTCGAAGATGAGAGTAAAGTGAAGCAAAAACAATAGGTTAAAAAGATATTGCTGAATAATATTAATAATAAATCTTATTTCTTTTAGAAGAATGAATAATCAGTTAATTTTTGTTTTAATAAAATTTTATAAATAATTATTTTACTTAAAATAGATATATTACTCTGGGCTTCATTTAAGTGAAAAGATTATTTAATATGCTGAAAAAAATAATGTTTATACCAAGTCGTTGGTTGCATCTTAGCTTTTTCTGTCCATCATTCTATATGTTAAAGCTTTTTTTCCAGGTATTTTTAGACATTTAAATAATGAAGACTTTTCAAGTTACAGTACTTATTTTACAATAATGCCATTTCTCTGTATTGGTAATTTATTGTCTTATTTTGCTAGAACTCTTAATTCCTTGTAGGATCTTAATTTTATTTATGATTACAATAGAGCTCTATCTGCTTTAATAAGCTATACTTCTTATCTTAAAGATAAACCAAAGTATAAAATAAATGTTCCAAGTATCAACCCAATAGACCTAAAAAGTATCAAAACATGGTCTTAAATGAGAAGGTTACTGAATGAGCTTAAAAGAGAAGAAACAATTCCTATAGATCGTTGTACTATTTTTCTATTTGTTTACCTAATATTAATTCTCCTTGGTGTATTTATTGGCAGATTCTTTAAAGTTGTGTTTTTTGTTAACCTTGTAAACAAGAAATACCTTATGCCTTATTTTGCTTTTGACATTTTGTTAATAAGTTGCCTTTTCTGCCTAAGAGTATACAAATAAGTTAAAATTAATAACCAATTTAAAGAATAGTATAAACTCTTACAAACAATCAAAAACTTTATCATAAAATTCTTTGCGTGCAAAGAACATTTTATAGAAAAAGAAGATATTACTTTCTTAGATAAAGATATTTAATGGTTTTTCTATTCTTAAATCAATGTGAATTATATGAATTGTTAAACATAATTACTCTATCCGAGAGAATTTATTGCATAAAATTGTAAAAATTTAGATAAAAATGAAAATATTCAAAGCTAAAACAATCTTGAATCTGAGAAAAATAATGAAAAATAAATTAATACATTCAATAGTGAATTTGACTTCTAATATTCTTCTAAACTCATCTAATTAATAGACAATATTTAAGATGAATTACAATTAGATATCCTTCAAACTCCAATGAAATTTTTAGGTTTGATCCCTAGTACTTATGGATTACTATATACTTTCATTTCCTTTATTGCAACTTTTATTTACATAGCTACATACGTATATGAAGCAGAATAATGAACTTATTCTTTCTGAAGAAGTTTGTTCAACTAGTTCAAATCTGAATAGATTAGTTAGATAAAATACTTTTTAATTTTAAAAAATGAGATTAAACAAGACATCAATCATTAACAAATAAATATAATTTAGCATAAGCTGAACAAAGAATTTTAGTAATTGATCTGAATCAAATATAAGCAAAGGTAAAATAATAAAAAGAAGTGAAGTAACTGATAAAAATACATTATGTTAACTATTTATCAGTAATCAAAACACAAACAAAATGCTTCATTTTTCTTTTATTTGAATCTTTAAAAAAGATTTGGATAACGTTTATTAACGACTTAAGTAATTATAAAAAAATGAATTTTGTCCTTAAAAGATATTTATAAATTCATTAACTATATTATTGTAAATAATACTAATTTATACATAAAAATGAATTTAAAATTAGAAAGTTACATTTTTATATTTTTAAATGTATGATATTCATTCAATATCTATTTTTATTGTTTTTAGATTTTAACTTCTAGAATTAGTTATAGAAAAGACAAGAAAGAAACATAAAAAAATTTTGGTTGTGATTATTTTTAAAAAGTCTTTTAAGTGTAAGTTTTAAATGTAAATAAATTTCTGATGAATCAGTCAATCAATCAATGCTTAATGAATCACTATTTTGATCACATAAAGCAGAAATTTAATTTTTTTTCTTAAGCAATTTACAAATTCAAAATATAAGTAGATTTTGATTAATAACGTTAATATGATAAGATGAATGATACTCAATTACTTAGCTAAATACAATGTGAAGAAAAGATTAATATTTAAAATAGCCAACTTGATCATATGAATTCTTTTAAAAAAGATAATTCAGCAAATAATTAAAGTCGTAATGTGTCTCTTCAGTTGGATTTCTCAATAGGTTTATTATCACCATCTAACAAGTTATTAAAATAATAAGATTGGAATAATCTAAGCGAGGATGTTGTCTAAAGAAATGTTTAGAAAGAGGAAAATGAAGAAAAACAAGAGATAAAAAAAGAGTTATCTCCAAGCAATATTCATGTAGACATTAAAACTCCAAAATCTTAAATAAACAATTCTTAAAAGCCTAGTTCATCTCGAAATTCCTTAGATTCAGCTAATAATTTAAGTAATGATTAAAAATTTCTTTAATCTTTACTAAAAAGAGATGATAAGATGAAAGGTAAATGGTATTATTATCTAGTAGTCCTTCTCAGATTTCTTTTAATATAGTTTTTTTTTCCTGTTTTTATGATATGCATTACCTTCAAAAAGAAGAAATAAGAAAAAAAAATAAAGAAGACAAGATAGCAAACTTATCTTTTCTTGATATTAAAAATTTACTTTTGTATTTCTTCTGTTTTCCTTTGGATGGCTATTGTGAATTTTATTTATCTTAAATACTCCATTACTATGGATAAAAACGATTATGAAGAATTAAAAAGTGAATATAATAAAATTCTCATGTACTATTTTGTTGCTGGAGTGGGTTTTACTATCTTAAATACCACTCTTTTTAAAAATTCCTCCTTCTTTTTTAAGATGTATAAATCTCTCTAGTCTTAAACTTCTACCAATATCCCAAAATGTATGAAAGCACTCTTCATTTCAGAGTCAGATTTTGTATTCCAATTCTTTACCCATCAATTAGAAGATGAAAATAAAATCAAGGAAAGACAGAAGGTCAAGAAAGTATTCAACATAGATTAAAATTCTCCATTTTTTTAGGAATGCAATTTCCAAGTAAAAATCATTTATTTCTTGAACATAAAATTATTTACAATACAAACTTGGTATTCTTGAAGTATTTTCAGTTAACCAAGTAGCTTTTTAAAAGAGATCTAATCACAAATAGTTTATATCTATCTTAACCTCATTAGTAAGTTAGTGAAGAAAAAATTAAATACATGATAAATATTGTTAATCAAACAAGCAATACAGATATTTCATATCAAGTTCTCTCAGATTTTACTTCAGTCCAATTTTTCATAGTGAAAATAACTCCAGATTGTTACATACAAATAAACACTTTATTAAAAATAATTGTCTCACTTTTTCACTCACTTTTGATAATTTTAACAATCTGATAAAAATATTATGCTTTCTTGGAAGAGAATCATTTTATAAGCTGAATAAAAATATTTGATAATAAATATTAATTTTTTATTTTATATAAAATAGTAATATTATTCTGGTTTAGATTTTTGTCAAAAAATAGTTCATTATTCAGAAAAATTGAATGTCGATAAAAAATAATTCTTCTTTAGGCAGTTTATTTTTAGTTTTATTGCTTATTTGAAAGCTTTTATTCCAGGGATTTATAGATAAGTAACTGAAGGAAAATTTGAAATATATAACTCTTATATGACTGTGATACCATATTTGTGTATTGGGAATATCTTAGGTTATTTTGCTAGAAGTTTAAATTCGCTTTAGGATCTAAATTTCATTTACGACTATAATAGAGCATTGTGTGCTTTGATATCTTATGAACCCTATCTTAAATTAAAACCAAAATATAAAATAAACACACCTTGCATTAATCTTATAGATGCAAGAAGTATAAAAACTTGGACATAAATGAGAAGGCTACTGAATGAAATAAAATAGAAAGAGACTATTCCTATTGATTAATGCACTCTCTTTCTGTTTGTGTATTTGATTTTAGTATTTTTATCAGTTTTTTTAGACAAATTCTATAATTTTGCTATATTTTTCTCAATAAGCTCTGATAAATACTTAATTTTATATTACACTGTAGATGTGGTAATTATTTTTATTTTATTCTCCTCCAGAGTTTTCAAGCAAACATAAATAAATTATTTATACAAAGAATAATTTAAGCTCTTACAAAATATGAAGAATATCTTGTTAAAATTCTTCACCTTCAGGTAGTATTTCAATGACAGAGAAGACATTACTTTTTTAGATAAAGATATTTAATGGTATTTCTATAAAGAAATCAACACAAATTATGAGGCAACTAAAGAAAAAATTAAAACTATCTTTGATTAATTCAATTATAAATAGAATAATTAGAATTTGTTTCCTAAAATTTCTTAATTTCCTTTATCTTAGTCTGATCAAGACGATGATTTTGAATACTAACAAAAGCTATTTAGTTTAATAGAGTTTATATAAGAAGAAATACATATGGAAATTTTATAGACACCTATGAAATTCATGGGTTTAATGCCTAGCTCATATGGATTATTATCTGCTTTTTTTACGATAGTAGCTATGACTTTGTATTTAGCCTTTTATCTGTTTTTCTATTTGTGAACATTTAAATTAAATTCTATCTATTTTACAATTTATGATTTATTATCATTTTAACAGTAGCTTATTTAGTGCCTAGTTCATATGATTTATCATCAGTCTTTTTTTGAATAGTAACAATGATTTGGTATTTAGCCTTTTATCTTTTTTTCTATGAGTGAGCATCTAAAAAAAATAAAATTCTATCAATTTTACACTTTGTGATTTGTTATCATTTTGACAATAGCTTATTTAGTTAGTGCCTAATTGATATGACCCACTGTCAGCCTTTTTTTAAATAGCAACTATGTTTAGGTATTTAGCCTTTTATCTGATTTTCTATTAATGAAAATCTAATAAAATCAACTATTTAACTTTTTATGATTGATTATCCTTTAGGCAGTAACTTATTGCAAAAAGCTAAAATTAATTATTTTGTAGGAAAATTTGTTTAAGTGGCTAATAAACCTTTTGAACAATTAAATTATATTTAAATCTATGTTTTTATCCATAAGATGACTGTAATAAATTAAAAATACATTTTCTGATTTCTTCTAAAGATTATAAAAGTTTTTTTTTTTTGATTCTTAATTGTGAGATTAGCTAGCGATATTGTCACTCAAAATTTTATTAAAAATAATATAGATAAAACTAGAATGTAAATTTTAGTATAAGAAATTTATAAATATATTATCTAATTCCCTCAAATTTAGTGTAAATGCGCTTAGAGCAAATTTATCTATCCTTTAACAAATATTATTAATTAAAAAGGGTAATTACACAAAATTTCGATTAAATCTGTTAAGTAATTGAATTTTTTTTACTTTCTCTTTTTACAATTATTAAATAAAATTAATATTTATTAAAAGCAAAATCAAAAGATAAAATACAATACAATACATACCTAAATAAATCAATAAGATGGCAGGGTTTAGTATAAATGGTGACTTGGAAAAACAAAAAAGTATTGAAGAAGACTCTTTTGACTCTTTGAGTTAACGCCTAACTCGTCATTCTTATACAACAGATGATAATCATTAATTGTTACATAATTCAATCCAATTATACTAATATGAATAATAAAAAAAGAAGAAAAAATACTTTCTTTTTAACAACATTTTGACAATAATGAATTTAGTTTTTTTAGGCTTTTTGTTAGCCATGTATATTTTTTTATTCAAGATAAATTTTCACAGAGAATTGTTTATCCTTTTCACAATCAGTTCTGTCCTTATCACTTTATTTGAAATCATTTCTGTTTCCATGCTCAGCTCCCTTGAAAAAATAAAGGGAATGTACATTTCTATCTGCAGCTCTCTAACTTTTGACTTGTTACAAGTTATTTGTAACATTATGTGTCTCATCTTCCTATATAAGTCTAGTGTTTGTGGTAATTTATTTACTTAAAAAAATTTAATTATTTCTATTTAAAATTATAATATCTATCATATAAAATAACCCATAAAAAAATAAAGAAGAATCTTCTTATGAGGTTTAAAAGATTTGATAATGTATCCATTAAATAAGCAATTAATTAATTAATTTTTGTCCTTAATTTATAAATGTGATGAATATCTTACATATTAATTTAATATTTTTTAAATGTGAATATTATTTTTACAATAACTACCTTTTTTAAATAGGCTCTTTATTTTGGAACAATAATAACTGCTATTAAGATTCAGATATTCACGAATTCATTTAAGATTAATGTGATTAATAATAAGATTCCTAACAAATTTCAAATGCAATTTATCATCATTTTAAGACTTGTTTAGATGAATAAAAAATAACAAAACACCAATTTGAAAGTTAAATGACAATTATCAGCAATCAAGCATATTAAATAATCTTATATACTTCCATTATCTATAAGATGACTATAAACTTGTTTATGAAACTTCTCATCCTCATTAAATGTGTTAAATTTAACAAAAATATTATTTCCGCTCAAGGATAATTACAACCAATCATACAATATCAATACAAAGAAATATAAAAACAATTCCATAATTGAGTCAATTAAAAACAATTCAATCTAAATTTAAATAATAAATTTTCCAAACTTTTACTTAAATAAATTATAATAAATTAAATTATTAAATTTCAATTTAAATTACTCTCGTATATTTTGTAATACTTCCTTTTATATTCATATTCTTATTACCTTTAGTTACATCAAATGCTAAATATATCTTTTCACTTAAATTATTATTTGATTAAAAGCAAATTACATCAGTAATTAATTCTTGCTTCTGTAGTAGAAAAAATTCCCCACTAAATAATTAATTTACTTCTTTTATTAGATTAATAATAAATGTCTTTCAAAAAGTCTTCACAAATCTATGTATCTCCGCTTAGGTAATTTCTTTACAATTTTTGATTGCTTGGAAACTCATTATTTTTTTAGGTCTATTTTTGAAAAGAAAGTTAAAGCTTACTACTTCAAAAATAATCTACCTAAATAAGAACTTTTTTTCTCACCTAAATAGTGTAAATACCAACATGATATCCTATTTTCGACTTTAAAAAACTTATTTTTAATAAATATTTGAGGTTTCGTCTTAGCTTGATATTTTCTCATTTAAAATATTTTGATACTTTTTTTTTCTTATTTGCTATTCAAATTTAAATGAAAGACCAAAAATATGAAGTGTAATCCCATACATATTTAATTAAATATTTCAAAATAAATTGAAAACTTTACTTTGTTTTACTTGTAAAATTTTCCTTTTAAAATCTTAAGCTAAAAATGACTAACTTTAATAAAAATAAAATTAGCTGTATGATCTACCAAAAAAACTCTTATCAAATATCTGCTCTTGTAGAATATGAAGTAAAAAATTTTTTTATTTAATTGAGCTTACTAAATAATTTCAAAGTTGGACCTGAGAAACCAAACCTTTTTAAAAAAAATTTCCATAGAATAATCATCGAAATTTAAATTTTAATAAAATAAAGATTCCAAAAGTCAAAATATTCTTACTTAAAAAATAAGTAACATATTTAATTATTTCTTTGTGTTTCATTTTAGAATGTATAAAAAGGGAATAACACTCCATAATTATTATTTTAAGTTACACTTTGTCTGTCCTTTTTCCTTACTTTAAAAAACTTTTCCCATTTTATTTTATTAATATCAAGCCAATTCTATTTAAGTTTATAGACTCTACAATAAATATTTTGATTATGAAAAGGAACAAAACGAAATTAACATTGTAATGTAATTGATGTCATTTCAATTAAAGTAAATTTAATTTATTACAAGGCTGCATATGCTTTTGATTAATGTTGGTTTTTTATTTACTCCAAATAAATCACTTTTACTCTTCGGAATTGTTAATTTAAAATGAGAAATAAAACAAACTTAATTTTTTAGAAACATAATACAAACATTTTAATTTTTTAATAAACAAAGATACCCTATTTATCAAATCAAGGAAACCCCATTTCCTTTTGTTATTATCTATGATTAATATTTTGGATATTAAGAAAAACAATACAAATCTAATTGTTTTAAATGCAACAAATAACATAGTAAAAAAAGTATTAATTTAAAAGGTCTCAGTAATGCTTTTTTTAATTACAATTTATTATTTATTAATGATGAATAAAATTATCTTTCTTTTTTAGAATTGGTAATTCACAAGCTAGTAGACTCTGAGAATGATAAAAGAACAAACTAAAATTTTAAATATGTAACGAGTATCTTTTGAACTCAAATAAATTAAATTAATAAGGTAATTCAAATGTGTAATTAACTATCCTATTTTTCTATGCATAATTGAAAATAAATATAATGTAATTATTCCTTGTTTTTGTTTAGAGGATTGAAGATTTCAACACTTTTGTTAATTTTTAGAAGATATTTACAAGCAATAATTTATTTTAAATAATATCTAAAGGTTTTAAATAAACAAAGTGAGATAAATAATCAATCAAATTAAAACATTATGAAAGATCAATTATTAATAGATGATAGTCTTACAACATCTACATGTTCAGATACATCTATTAATAGTATTAGTTCAGGCTAAAAAATTATTTTGAAGATAAAATTAAGACCTTAATAAACTATTTAAGATAACTCTGACTATCAAAAATTAAAAAATGCTTAAAAAAAGTTGTTTAAAAGTGATAAAAAGAAAAGGGTGCTTGTATTATTTTTAGTTGGATCTATTATTCTTTAAACAGCATACCAAGGAATATTTGCTGCTTTAAGCACTCATCTAATAAATTTAAATTTTTTCATCTAGCTTTGCATTATTTCTCTTGCATTATCCATAATAATTTGTGCTCTTGATATTTTGTCTTTTTTCGTCTTTAAAGCAATTATGATTCAAAAGAGGAATTATAAAATCTTTTATTTTTCTAATTCCTTTCGACTGGTCTAAGCTATTGTTGTTTTCATAATTCTTCTTATGATAAATAAATTTAGCGTTTGTGGTAATTTTTAATAAAATTTATTTCTTTTTTTATTTTTAAATTGTCAACAAACACTTTTTAAAATTAATTTTAAAAATATTCTAAAACAATAAAAAAGGCTATTTTATTTGGAATTCAAGTTAATGTTTTCAAAATACAAACATTCAAAACCTGTATGATAACGAGTTTAGCAAAGGATGCAGTGCTTTTGAAAGCGAAATGTTTATTTAAACAGTCTATCAATTCAAAAAAGATTGTTTGACAAATTCTAATATATCAAAAGAGGAATTCTTCTTTGATATCAATCTTTAACAAAACGATATATATAACTTTATTTTGATATCTTTCCTAGTATTTAATATACTCATCAAAGCATTTTTTGATATTTTTGCCATCATAAAAGCTATTCAACTAAATAGAAAGCTAAAGAAATATACCTACATTCTAAACATCTGAGTTAACCAGGATTCTATATCTGAGTAATCATAAATTTCAAATAATAATGCAAAAACCTACTCTCATTTGAATCAAATTGAGTTATTTATTTACAAATCATATAAATTACAAACTAACCAAGTATTTAATTGATTGTCAAGAAGTCAAGTATTAATTAAAATATTTGAGTTTACCAGCTATACTAATAATTAGATACATACCTTAATTTATTTTATTTATTCCTTGAAAATCACCATAAAAATCTTATTCTAATTAAAATTATCTCTCATTACTATAAAATTAAATTAAAATTTCATTCATTTATTTAATGAAATCTGTATTTTCTTTTAAATTGTGTATTAATATATATTTTATTTCTAATATTAAAATCATTAACTATTAGTTTCTTTGATATTTTTATCAACAAATCTTAAACTACATAAATTATTGCATAGAAGCTCAAAATTTTAAATTAGTTTTTTCTGAAAAAAATAGTTTTAATATGATAAACTTTGCATAAATATATATAATGCCAAACTTTTAAAATTAATGGAATTTTTTGCAAGCAAAATCATTCAGATGCACATTCAGAAAAAATACTTTTGAGTAAATCTATTTCTTCTTTTTTGATAAATTATAATTAGATAGATATTTTAGGTAAATTTACTTAAATATAATTTATTACTCTAAAGCTTATTCATTCTTTCTTAATTAGCTAGCAAATAATCCCTAAAAACATCATTATTTATATTAAATAAGATTAAAATAAACGATTGCTTTTAATCAGAAATAATTTTTATTTTTGTATGATGAAATAATTTTCTCTAATTGATTAATGCAATGCTTTCAATATATTTTGATAAAATGTGTTATTGCCAAAAATTAAATTTAAAATCAACTTCATTAGATAAATACCTCGTTATTTACATTATTTGAGCACAATCAAAAAGATCTTTACTCTTAAAAAATTAACTTGTTTTTGGAAACTGAAGGAAAAAAATTAACAAGCAAAGAGAAATATTACTTTTACTTTTGATTTCTTTAAATAGTGTAAATTAAATTAGGATTTGTTTTATATTACACTTATTCTTTTGAGTTATTCCCTTAGTCTATTTTTAGGTTTTTCACTTGACTTTTTTTTTGAAAACAATAAGATTGTCTACTAATAAATACAATTTTAAAATAAAATTCAAACGTATTCTTTTAGTTCATTTATTTATTTTCTTTAATAAAAATATTCCATTTTCTGAATATCTTATCTTTTGACAAAATATTAATTTTATGTTATTTCACTCAATAATTCATGCTTGAATTCCTTTATTATATACAATTTGTGCTATATTTAAATAGAATGTATTTGATATGTGTGTTAAATTCTACTGAATAAAAGAAGTATGAATAGTTTGAAGACATTTTTCTGTAATGCAAATAGCGATTATTTTTACAATTTATATTTCGATTAGATTTTTAGTTAATTTTGATCTTTAAATATTTACCACAAAGTAAATGCAAGGTTTTTGTAAAACAAAATTTTTTCTTTCAGACAGGTTATAGATACTTTTTTATTAAGGGGAAATTAATTAAATAGAAACCACTATAAAAATTATTAAATTAACAAATAGAAAAGAAAAGAATTCATCAAAAAATAATGAAGATCTAAATTCTTATTTCCCTATTATTCATCAGCTTAGTTCTCTGCGAAAACCCTGGAACCAGAGTGCATTTAACAACTAACTTTTTAACTCATGCTAAAAATTGGGCTTTACCAAAATTCTTCCCTGGAAATAAAATAGATTTCCATGTTCCTGACACCAGTATCATGGGCGTAAAGTGTACTAACATGGATGGAAAATTAGAAGTTCCTAATAATTCTATTAACTTCTCCTTAACAAAGGGTGCTTTCCACTTGAATGCTAGAGAAATGCACATGGCTTTGGGTGCTAAGCTCAATTTAAGAATAGCTAAAGCTCACATTTCTCCTTCTGCTCACTTCTCTTTTGACTCTTAAACTTCTTTAGGTATTAACAGTGCTGGATAATTGTAAGTAACTTCAATGAAGGTTTAAAACTTTAAAATTCCTAACACCCAAGCAAGCATGCCTAAAGTTTTCAAGAAAATTGTAGATCATTTTATTCATATGATCAATGGCAAGGTTCAAGGCAAGATTAATTCTATTATGCCTGAAGTTTAACACAAGGTCAATGCTATATTAGCCACTCAACCAACTTCTGTTGCCTTTGGAAATTTACCTATTATGATTGACAGTACATTCTCTTCTGCAATTGCTTTTGAAAATAATTAAATGATTATCCCTAACAATCTCTTTGCATATAATAAGTAAAAACCCAAAGCAAGACCTCCTTTTTCCAATAGCATAGCTTTCCCCAATGAGCCTATCACCACTGATTTCACTTTATACTTCAGTGAATACTCTCTCAACTCTTTCTCATATGCTGCTTTTGATGCTAAGTTGCTTATGGACTAACTTGACTTTAATGAAATAGTCAAAGTTGCTAAAAAAGAAGTTCTTACTAGCATTTTCTCTGGATTGGATGAAATGTTGAAATAGAATCCCTAAGTTTAGATTACTGTTTCTGCCTAAAATTATCCTTAATTTAACATTGCAAATAATCTCTTTACTACCATGGTTGATCTTGCTATCTCAGTCAACCTTAAAATTTAAGGAAAAGATATTAATGTTCTCTTGCTCCATATTATCCCTGAATTCAGTGTCTCTGCTTAAATTTTAAACAGTAAAGATTTACACATCAGCTTAGCTAAGGCTGCTCTCAAGAATCTAGAAATCAAGCTTAGCACTTTTAAGACCATCGATAATGCAGGATTAACTAATCTTATCAATTAACTTCTAGCTTATTTCCTCCCTAAAATCAATGCCAAGCTTTTCAATGGTTCAATCCCTATTAATGGACCTAATTTTACCCTTTAATAAGCCTAAGTTAGCTTTGTTAACCATCACATTAAGATATAAGCTACCCCTAAATTTGTTTGAAATTTCTTTAATAAATAATTTAATATCTTCCAAGCATGTTTTTTTAGATATTTTATATTATTTTTAAATTTGTTTTTTAAATAAAAAATAATAAAAAAATTATTAAAATATTAAGTAACTCCTTTCCAATTTAACTTTTAAAAAATTGATAAAGAAGATCTATTTCTTTAAACTATTATATTATAAAAGAAGAATGATCCATTCATTTAAAAAGTTATTTTTTCATCCAAGCTATGTTTAGGAGAATTTAAAAGCTGTTAATTTATAGATAAATGTTTTATTTTTGAGTAAAATTATTAATCTTTGAATATTTATTCAAAATAATAAGGAAATTAATTATCCTTCCCAAAAAATTTTTTAAATATTAATTAAAGAAATCTTTACGTACATGAAATCTAAAATTTGATTGGATTATCCTAAAATGATATGATATATAATTATTATTTCATTTATCTCTTTTAGTATCATTTTTGTATGAAAAATTTTCCAAAAAAATAATTTTAATTAATTTAGTATGGAAAATTTTTTTCTTTAATTAAGACCTATTCCAAAGAAACTCCCTCACTCACATTTTTAAATTTGTGCTCCCACCTCACACTAGTTCGTTCACTCGTTTACCTAAAACAGTTCATACATTTGATACTTGTTTCAGAATTATAAAACAAAGAGCTGTCTCCAAAAAAAAAAATGTTTCTAAATTTTTTTTAACAAAACTGCTTTAAAAATTAGCTCTTATCATATATTAAGAAGAAGATTTCAAATGATTAAGAATAACTTACCATTAAATAGATATGAGTTCCAAATTCAAATATAGAATATTTTTTATAAATAATAGATAGTTTTTTTTTTGGTGGCACTGAAATTTCTTTGCATTTTTTTACGTTTGAGAAAAACTTTGAAAAATTAGACAAGTAAATTTAAAACTTTTAACACAAAATATGCGATCTTTCTTTGATGAGAAAAATATATAAACATTTTTAATTTAATTATTTGAGGTAAATTCACTATTCTCTACTTGTTTAGTTTTTTTAACTATCAAAATTTTAATAAAAATATCTTTTGGATTGAATAGGATGATGTCTAATTTGTGATTTAAAATTAAATTAAAACAGTTTTGAATTCAAAATTTTCTTCTTTTCTCAACAATAAAAAAAGTATCTATTAGTTTATTTTAATCATTTGGTTTTTATTCATTTAAAGTAAAGTTTTAAACACATCCTTAGATATCATTTTATAATTATGAATTTTTGTTTATTAAATTCAATAAATTACTTTAAATAAATAAATTTAAATTAATTTATCAACTGAAAGGAATTTAAATTTTAGAACTTAACATTATTTAGTAGAAATTAAATTAATTTTGTATTTCTATCATAAAATTTTAGAAAGTAAAATTAAATTATTGCAATTATAATTAATAGTTTTAAAAATATTAATTATTTGTTAAAGTGATTTAAGAACAATAGAAATTATTTTAAAAAACTGTAAGAGTATCATCATAAAATTAATTAGTTTTGGGGATTACTTACTCTCCAAAAATTTTTAAATCTATTTTAAAAGTTAAAAAAATTGAAGTAAAAGCAATTAAATTAATCAAAAGAAAAATTAATTTTTAGATTTTACAATCTAATTTTATATATTAAATTTTTAAATAAACTTATTTAAGATAGTATATATTAGTATTGAAATATTATTAAATATTTATAAATATTAAGGATCTAAAAATAAATCTTTTTCATATTATATATTTTTATTTTATTTAGTATTGATAAAGTAAAAATATCCAAAATAATAAGGCTATTTACTTTAATTTATTTAAAAATGTCAAAAAATATTCTAATAATAATTATTAAATCTAAAATCTAAAAAACCAGAAAATTATATCACCTTAACTTAGACCTCACCTTAAATTAGAAAACTGATGGTAATTATTATTAATTTTAAACTAAATATTTTATGAATAATTAAAATTAAAATCATTCTAGATTTTAGGAAATTGACTCTATAAATCTTAATTTTTAGAATATCTTGAATAAAATAATCTCATCTTAAAATTTAAAAGCTTCAAACATGTGTATGCATTTAAAATATGGGTAAACATTTTTTAAAGTGAGTAAAGAGTTCAATCAAAAAAATTAATTCAAAAAGAAAGAATTTAGGATGGAATTGAATAGTTGATACAAAAATTGAATAAATTTAATTGATAATAATTAGATTAATTAATTTTAGTATTTGTAATAATAAATTTAGTTTTAGTTTTTTTAACAAATATATTAGACACTATAAAAAATTAAGTGTTTATTTTGTATCTTCATATCAAAGCTTTTTCAAATGATTGGTAAATATTTTATTAATTATTTTTTGTTGAGAGAAAATTCTACTTTATTATAAATAACATCTAAATTCTGATCAAAAATTTTTTCAATAAATGAGTTTATTGAATATAAATTTGAATATTTTAAAGAAGAATAGGTAGGTACAAAATTATTGAAGCTACTTTTTTAAGGGCAAAAATATTACTAATCAATTTAGGTAAATATAAGTTTAAAATAGAAAAAAAGGAGATTTTTTAATTTCAACTAATTAAATGAAAATTTTTCAAAATAAGGATAATTAATGCTTAAGATATCAAAATCTTTGTGTTCATTCAAGTACAATACACTTAAATAATTATCTATATATGTCAATTATGTAAATGATGAAGACTTTTGACTAAAATTAAAGTGATTTTGTAGATCAAAACATGATTCAAGCTTTTATTGATGTTACATTTAATTAAATTTATCTGCAAATGATTGATTCTTGTAGATAATAATAAGTTTAAATTATTTTTGACAGCTAAATTAATTTTTGGTTACTAAATACTCAACTTATAAGATGGATGAATGAGTAATTTAGGGGTCTAATTTCTAAAAATTACAAAATTGTGTAATTACCTGAATTGTTTTTATTTTAAATTTATCTATTTTGATAAAAAAATTTAGAGAGCAAAAACAAAAAATTTTTAATTTCCTTTCTTAGAAAATTTGAAAAGGAGTGTTTTTTTGATTAAATTCCTTCTAAAAATGAAAAAGCAAATCTTCTCATCATGATTTAATTACTCTTTTACTTGCTTTATATTAAGAATTTTGTAAAAGAATATCTTAATTTTGATATTTTGTTGGAATACAATTTTATATGTTAATGTGAGAATTCTGTCAAAAAAACTTATCAGATTTCAAATTTGTAATTAAAAACAATTAAAATTATTTGATAATATAATTTAATGAATGTGCTTTTGGTAATGTAAAGAAATATAATTGATTAATTCTGTTTTATAGTTAATTAATATTATCTTCTATTTATCTGATTAAAAATATCTGTAAAGAATTTATTCAAAAGTACGTCTATTAATTAAAACCACACATTTTTCCAAAATTTTATAAGCTTAAAGACTATTAATGTTGAAACAAAGTTTTTACTTAATTAACTTTTTGTTGTGGTTACAATATTATCTGACAGCCTTTCGAGAGAATAAATACTCAAAGCATTTTTAATTCTTGACTGAGTAAAATATTACACAAGAAAGCAAATAAAGACATAATTTTTCATCAAACAAAACCATTTCCATTAAGAAAGACTGCATTTCTTTAATCAAAAAGAACTTTACTTAAGGCTAGGTAAAGGGAAGAAAAAATTAATTGAAATCAAATAAATTACTGTAAGTAGCCAAATTATCTAAGAGCTAATATTATATATTTGATTATGACTCTTGCACATTCATATGACTTTGAATTTTTGTTTACTCTTTTTAGGTCCTCTTTAAGTATTTTAGAATAGAAGTATAATGGACAACAACAACCATTCTCAGTAAGGTAAAAATATTAAAATTCCTGACAAAGAATTTGAAAAAAATTTAAAGGCTAATATTAAGAAATAACGAAAGAAAATCAGTCATACTCAATTGATAGAACAAAATTATTATGTATGAATGAATGATCAATCAACTAATGTAAATTAAAAACTCATTCAAGCATTATAATTTTTCAGTTGTTTAATAAGAATTAAAAATTGATGATGATAATACTCAACTTTTATTTCTAAATAAAGCATTGCAAAATGTAAATTTTTTATATAGAATTAGTATTTTTGGTTGAGTAGATGTAAAACTTTTTAAAGATTTGTAAGCTTTAAAAGAAATAACCAAGAACCTCTTTCGATTACCATGAAAATAATGTGCATACATTATTAAAATTATAAATTCATTACTGGTTTTGTTTTAGACTAAATTAATTGATTGAATGATTAAAAAGTTAAGCCTTCAAAATATTATAAAAGCTTAATTAATTTAATAAGAATCTCCAACAATTCCCCATCTTTTTTGTTCAATTTGATATTTTTAAAAGTTGGAAAGATAATGGGTCTACTAATGAATCATCCCTTTAAATTAATTTAAATGAATCAATAGTTTGAAGCCATTATTTATTAATAGAGAAGAGAACCAGTGAGAATCCAAACAATTATTTTTTGCTTATCATATCGAATAATATGAGCTTTTGCTCGTTTTGTAAGTTAAAAGATTGAGGGAGGAGGAAGCAAAATAACCTAAAGAATGTTTGGAAGAATCTTCCTAGTTAGTTTGTTTTTATGGAAAATAAGAAATATTTAATTAAATCGTTCTAATAGATAAACTGCTAAATTAAAAAATGGAATGAGTAAATATAGCAAAAGGAACTGAAAAAATTGTCAAGATATAATCTAAAATTTATTTCTGATTTATTTTAAGATTTGAGTAGGTAGGTAGTTTCAATTTTATCAAAAAGATAAAGATAAAAAGCAATTAGAAAGAAAGTGTAAATTAGATAACTAAAGTCACATATGTTTACAATATAAAAAATTTATTTACACATAATTTGCTTTCTAAATTATCATCAAATTTTCTATGTCATATTGTATCGTATTTAAATGTCAATTCTTTATCCTGTTTAAACTATTGTTCAAAATTGATAAATTGAATCTCCTTTTTAATTTGTTTGTAAGACTGAATTTTTATTTATTTATTTACATCAATCATTATTTTTATCAATTAATTTACTAATCTTGGAAATATTTTTATTAGCCTTACTTAATTTAGAATTGTTTATTCTATCAATTTGTATGAAGTATTCCATGATTTAATAATTAAATTGTATTTCTGGTAATAATTAGTCAACATAATAAGCAAGATTTGAATTAATCGCTCATTTTGACTCAAATTGCTAAAAATAAATACTTATTTATTTCTAATGTTGATTTTATTTGCATTGAAATACTTATAATCATAAACAAACTAAGGAAAATTATTCCATGCGTGACTAACTTTTGTCTAGATTAATAGAGAATTGCTGTAAACAACAGTCTAATAAATGTTTATTTATTTAGAGACTTCAGCTTTATTAGATTAATAGATAGATAGATATTTGGATTTAATCATCAACAGATCGTGATGTATTGATATAGTATTTTAATGGATCGTTTTTTTTAATATAGTAGTAGTTAATGAACTAATTAATAAGAAAATTTTTTTTCAAGCTTGTCTATTTAAAAATAGGATGTTTGAAGAAAAATGGCAAAGTTAAAAGAAAATTTAGTTGCTAAAATTTTGCAAAATTAATTCCGATATTTGACTGTGTAAAAGAGAGCTTCAGGTAATGAACTATTAGATTTTCCAATGTGAGTTTGTGGATAAAATATCCTTGAATAGCGCTCTATTAAAGAATTTTTATAATAATATAAAGATTGTTGGTATTTATTAAGATATATGAATGTAATTAGATTAGATAGTTTCATATACAAAGTAAAAATGATAACTAGTTATTACTTTGATGAAGTAAACTAATTTAAAGTATACCTAAAATATAATATTAACTAGCTCAACTTAAAAAGAGATTTGGGGTAATTTTTTATTTATCTCATAATAAACATGATCTTAGGTTGGCATTTCAAACATAACAATCATGCATTTTCATGTTTTATATAATTTATCAGAAATTTTAAAAAGGAAACCAGCCTCAAAAGCATAGTTAAATTGCTAAAAAAAAAGAGGAAAAGTTATCTATTAATTAGTTGATTTACATTAATACTCATAGCTAGAGAATAAGAGAATCTCTGCTTAAAAAAAATAATAATCCAGAGAATCTTTTTAACAAAAATGATTAAAACAGATGTAAGACTTGAAAATTTTCTTTTTCTTTCAAAGCAAATAGATCTTTTTTAAATTTGAAATTCAAGCAGATTTCATTCTAAACTTGATGAATTTTCAAAATGTTTCTTAGATTTTTATCAGAATGAATGGACTAATTTCTAAATTCAAAATTCACTTTCACTTAATTTTCTTAAAAATATTTGTAATCAAATTATTTATTTACTTCAAAATTTAAAAACAATCAAATGCTGAATTGGCGGATGAGCAATAGCTTATCCCGCTTTTTCTGTTTATATTTTTATAATATTAATATAAAGGCTAGTTTGAATTGTGAATATTCAAATTATTTGTTTGTTAGTTTGCTAGCTTATTTATGGTTTTATTTTTGAATTATTTTGAGTAAACCAAAAATTTAAATTACAGATAATTCATCGTCCCAATGGTAAAAAATTAGCTTTTTTGCGTTACGGTTCATGATTTTGCCAAAATTAAAAAATTGATTTAATAGATTGATAGAATGTTGATTCAATGTTTTTAATTTAAAAAACAGAAGAATTTTCATAATTTTTTAAATTTTTACATTCAAGCGACTGTAGTTTGTAGTGAGAATAGCTTTTATGTTATTAGTTCGCAGATGTATTTAGTAAAAGAAAAACCAAAACGGAATATAGCTTTAGCTGATAATGCTATTTATTTCTTGCATAGAAAATCTTTTTCTAATGAACCAAATAAATTATTAAGTAAGTATTTTAGAAACGGAAACTCATTTAGAAAATAAGTAGTAGAAATTAATATCTTGATGTTTTAATTTTTCAAAAAAAAATTCACAATCACCCACATACATACATAACCTTTAATTAAAACGAGAAAAGAAATGAGATAGAGCATATACATACTTAATGCTCATATTCATTCAGATTTGATTGATTTAATTTGAAAATTTGTAAGACTTACTTATCTTTTTCAAAATCTAATTTGCTTTCAAAATACATAAATACATACACCTCCTTTATCATCTACTAAATAAATTTTTTTGTAGATTTCTAAAAAAACATCATAAAAGAAATAAATGCTAAATGCTACCAGTGAAGATTAATCATTTTTGAAGAGTGTTTTTAAATCTACACCTTTAGAAAATATCAAACATCTAAATCATAATGTAATTCATATTCTTTTTTCTATAAATTATTATGCATGCAAATTAAAGTATTTTTGGAAAAGTATTTTTGTTTCTTTCAAATAAATTTAATCCAAAGTTGGAGAATATTACATATAACATAAAAATTAAATTGTTTTTATTTAAATTTTCATTTTCTTATATTTCCTGTAAATTACTCCAAAATTCAACTCTCTTCAAAATTTGTATTTGGAGAAAGCTATAAAATAACATCCAAGCATACAAGCTAGCCATCCATTCATCAATCTATCTAGACTAAATAAGTAATTGAGTCTATTAATATCTCAAATTCTTGGATTTTCACAAGAATGATTTGGGTAGATGTAAAGGATTATAAGAAGTATTTGAGATTTAATGGGTTAAAGATGAGAATAAAATAAAAAAAGCATAGAAATTATTCTTGTTTACATATTTTTTAACTAATATCTATGAAATGTCCTTAATAGAAGAATTCTTTTAGACTTTTTGCAATCAAATTAAAAATAATAAAAAAAAGTGTTTTCGGACGAGGAGTAGGAGTAGGGAAATTTTTGATAAAATGATCTAGATAAAGGATAGGGTGGGCGATTAAGCTGGTGCCTTGCTTTTTATTGAGTTACTTTTTTTTTAATTAATTTTAAAAATACAGCAGCGTATGGCTTTGAAAAATGAATAAGAGAGAAAAATACAAATTAAATTTCTTTTTGTTACTGACAAAAAAAGATCATTCAAAAGTTGTATCTTAAAATAATTGAGTATATTCATACATATTATTTCATAATAAAATTCTAAAGATTTTACATATTAAAATCAAACAATATCTAATTAATTTAAATATCCAAGCATTATTCACCAGCGTAATTTATAATTTAATTTAATTAAATAAAAACAAAAAACCAAAAAAGAAAACTTAAATACTACATTAAACAATAAACAATCTAACATTTATTCTTTCATTCATTTAAAAATGGGATGCACTCAAGCTAAATCTATGAAACTTAAAAATCAACATGAAGGTACTGTTACTGATATCATCCAAGTTATTGATGAACTTGACGAAATTAAGGAAAGATATATCTTCAATCAAGATCTCTCTACCAAGCACATTGACTGTCAAGTTATGTCTATAGAAGAATTCCTTTTAACTTCATATAAGACAAACAGATTTTCTAAAGATGAACTTTAAATGATATACTAATTGATTAATGAAACTTTCAAGAGAATTGACCATCTCTTGCGTAGAGTAGGAATTATTCTTGAATAAAAGGGTATCCATCAACTCAAACCAGAAGTAGAAGAATTTTTTAACGACTTCTTAAACATTTTCACAAAAATGACTAAGCGTATTCTAGAAATGCCTGCTATTAACTTCGATAACTACCAGCACTACGAAGTTTCTAAATGTATTACTAACATTGATTCTCAATCTATTTTAATGTGACTTGCCACATAAAATGTCATATTCTACCCTCTTCACCTATTCAATCAGATTTACTAAATCTAAATCTAAAAGATATCTTAACAAATAATTATAAAAACCTAAATTAAAGCTAGCTACTTACTCTCACACACATTCAATTAGAAATATCTCACAATTTAAATATACTTACTTGATAATATAATAATTATATTACTCTTAATTAACAAATAAATATATCCAACTCTCAAAAAAACAAACAATTTCTCTCACTTAATCCTAACAATTAGTTAATTACCAATCAATTGACTAATCAACCAAAAATGTCATTTGGAATTTTCTAAATAACATTCTTGACGCCTTTCTCATTGCACATACAACTAAATCTAAATAACTTATTCAATTTATCTGTATATATATATTCTTTTATTCACATATTTATAAACCTATTCTTGTCTCTTAAATAAAATTATTTGAATTCAATCAACTTTCCATGAAAAAAACTATGTTTGCTTTTAATATTTGTGCAGAATGTGTATGATAAATTTCATGTAAAAGAAATCAAACTATCATATAATGACACTTATTTTGTCCAAAATTTGTACTTTTTACAGTATTTTTTGTGGTATGAAATTCTTTGATAAACATAAATAAATTTTCTAATATCTTGGATAGAAATTGAGAAGAATAAGAAGTCTGTCTATTTTAAATTTTGATTTCTGATTTTCTTTTCTATAATCAACTAAATACTTTGACTCTCCCTTAAATTTTGATGACTTTTACAAGAAAAAAATTTAAATATTCTTTTTTTCTTACTTCTTTGAATAATTTTTGAAAACTCATTCAATAAAACTAAAATTTGATTTAATTACTCTGAAATTGAGTACTGTAAACTCTCTTCTATCAAAATATCTACTTTAAAATGCTGTACCAAAAGATATTAATCAGTTTTGGAAATTTGTTTTTTAAGTTCTTTCATTCCTAATTTTAAAAATTGAATGATCACATTTCGTATTTTTTGAACTAAAACAAATATGATTTAGTAAGAGTCGACTTAAAAAGAGAAGGTATATTTGTTTACATTAGTTTAAGTGAAATTTAATTTAGTTCAAAAAATTAACTTCTTACTTAAATCTGCTTTTTAAACCATTTGTTTGTAAATTTATCTCTTCAAAACACAAAAAACAAAAAAATTGATCAAATCAAATAAAATCCATTAAAATTTAATTTAATAAAATTAAGTCACTCTATTTCAGCCAACAATTTTTGTATCCCTTAGAAACTAAAACAAAGCAATGAATAATTTTCAAATTTATTATGGTAAACCAATCAAATAGGTTAAAAAAATATTTTAATAAAAATAAATTTTTTCAACGAAAAAACTCTCCAAAATGATCAAAAAAATAGTTTGCTAATTTGTTAATTTTTTAATTAAATACTTTTCTTATTTTTGAATAAAAATGAATACAATTTGATTAATTCATAAAAATTGAAAATATTTTATTTAAATTTTTTAACTGCAAAAAATGAATTGAAATGTGATTTTTGATGGATTTTGCTGAGGTAAATTTTTAAATGAAAAAATATTTTAATGACAATATTTTTAATGAATAGCCTTTTTAAAAATGAATGCATCTAACTATACATATATATTAGGCTATTGATTATGTTTGTCTAGACATAAGCAATATATTTATTTGTTTATTTTTCCTAAGAAAATTGAATAGAGAAGAAACTTGATGTTTAATTGAATTTGAAGAGGAAATCTCAATTCAATTTTTTGGATTTCTTTATTATTTATTTTGTCTATCTTTGAAGGTTAAATGGAGTGTATATTTCTTCTTTTCTTTATTCCAATCCTAGTAAAACTTTCCTTCATCCATATCTATTTCCATATTGGGTATTTTAAATGCTATATTATCATATGGCTCAGCAGCAAAAACTACATATTAATAATTTTTATCAAAAGGATCTACTTTCTACTCATAGGAACTCATTATTCTATAAAAGGGCTTCCAACTAGCATCTATTTGCTCATAATCTATTTCAAATGTTATTTACTTTTATCCAGTAGTTGGATCAATCATCTTAAAAATTTTATATCCAGGTCTTCCAATTTTAATTGTTTTCTTCTTTTGAAGCCCTTTTGTTGAATTTTGTTGCAACTATATATTTTACTCTTAGCGCTCCTTGCTTTATCTTCTTTATAAATTAGTTTGATGCTTTTTGCCTTATGTATGAGCTAAATAACTACCTTCATTTGTGTGAAGAGTCAAACACAATCTACACTCATATGTACCCAAGTGATTTGTCATGAAATAAGGATCTTTCTTAATATCGATTGTCTCCAAGGCTAGCTTTTTAAGTCTTTCTCTATGCTCAATATTTGCATCTTAAGAAGAAGCTGGTCCACCAGAACCAGTCTTGGCTCCTGGTCTATGTTGTCTATCTACCATTTTGCTAAATACTTATTCACTATTTCTTTATTTTGCTTTGTTATCTTTGATAACTAACTAATTTTTGAATTAATATAAATTTGAGTTATTTATCAAGCAAAAAAGCAAACAAACATCAAATAAATAATAAAATCTGCTTTATTTCTTTAGAATCAAATACTAAAGAATATATATCTTAAGCTTTAAAAAGTATTCATTTATCAAAGATATTTTAAATTAAAATGAAAAAATAAATTATTTCTTTTTTAAATAAAAAAAATGTTTTAGAAAAAAAATAAATTAATTAATTTTGTTTAATTGAAGGTAAAATAGACAATTAATATGAATATTATTAATTGATTAATTTGTTTCTCGACTGAATATTTATATTGATTACATTATCAATAGATTTAGATAGAATTTGTATTTTTCACTTTTTTTTTAAACTTTTGATAATTAATGCTAAAACTCTGAATTAAATTAAATTATTCAAGTAAAATTAGTTTGAAATACTTGTGTTTTGATTAAACTAAAATTGTAAAGTTTTACAATCTCAGTATCTTTCTATTGTTTGTAATCAAAAATAAAAGAGACAAAGTTACTTTTAAACAAATAATTTTAAGCCATCATAATTTATTTATTTATTATGGGTTTGAATTAATTCCAAACGCATTTTAAGGATAAGTAAAGAAAATACGTAATTTGTTCGAGAAGTTTGTTCATAGAAAGAATGATATGTCACTTTTAAAATAAAAATTAAATCATGTGATTATTAAGCAGAGAAAACATTTAAATGAGTTTAACAACAAATATCTTTATTTATTTCATTCATATTTTTAAAAAGACATATTTCTATTTACGGAATCTCTTCAAGTATTTCTGAAAAGAGGTTGATTGTTCTTCTAAATTTATATTTACAAATTATTCAAACAAAAGAATTTTTTCTATAATTTAAAGTAATTATTATATAAGTGTAAATAAGTTGAAATAGATCTCCATGATTTCATTTTTTAATTAGTCTATAAAAATATTCTTTAAGTGAGTTATTGATAGTTCAAACGCATTTGCACTGTAATTCATTATGCAATTAGTTCAGAATATTGGTATGATCTAATATTTGAAGTGAAATTTAGATAAAACTATAATTTTTAGTAAGCATTTTGTCTTTGTAATCAAATTCTTAGATGTTAGTTTCAAGCATGAATTTAGATATATTCCAGTTAAATTAAACTTTACATACATATATTTCTATTAGTACTCATAGTCAGTAAATAATTTATTTGAGATAAATGAATTGATTTAAAAAGTTAGTTTTTTATATCCGAAATTACATCTGTAAATAAAATTCTTTGTAATCAAATGCAATATCAGATTTTATCAATCTATTTTAAAACCAAGTTAAAATCAATAAATTTGTTGTACTATGAAATTAAGAATTTATAATTAATTTAAAATATAGAAAAAAAGTACTTTCCATAATAAGTATTATGGTATGTAATTGTTTTTAACTTAAGCTGTATTTTATCTAGTTGACTGATCTTGAAATTGATAAAAATTAGATGTAAACAAATGATTTATATTACATTTGGATAAATCATGGTAATAATCATTTATTTGCAAGTTGCCCGATTCATATTATTTTTATTGAATATTATAGATTCTATCACCAAGAGACCAAATATACTTCTAATTTTATTCTTTTTTCATAGCCAAATTTTCCCATCTATTATTAATTTCAATACTTTATTTACTAATATCAAAAATACAAAAAAAATGTATGATTTCAATTCTGTTTTTTATTTTTTAATTTTTTTACTCTGGCATATTCTATAAATATTTGCATATCTTATTAAGATTAATTCTATCTCACCCCTTATTTGATTTATTAGCTCAACTAACCAAAAATAAATGGTATTAAATAACAAATAGCAGTTTCTATTATTTTACAGAAATATATATTTCATTTTGTAAAATTTAAGACTTTCTACAAAAAAAATGGAGTCAAAAAAAAGTGATGAGACATTTCATAAATGAATTTAATAGAATTAAGCAGTATTTTTAAATAGTATTTTTTGGAAACTTTACTCTGAAAGTAAAGCAAAATATCTAAGAATTTTAATTCATGAGAAATATTAATTAAAAATAACCATTATCAGAATTATTTGATTCATTTATTTTGAGTGGATTTAAACATCAAATTATGTTTTTAATCAGTACTGAAAGCATATTTAAAAAAAGAAAATTTACCATTAAAAATTTGGGAAAATACTCTTCACATTTCACGAAAATAGATTTTTACAATGAAAACAGGTGAAATTAATTCAATTTTAATTGTTACCAAAGGAAATTCTCAAATAATTACCTGTATAAATCAATAAAAGCATCTTATTACATTAACAATATTATTATTAATTTGCTGGTAAAAAAAGAACTTTATAATACATTATAAATAAATATCTATTACAACAAAAATCTAATCATTATTTGGTAAAATATCCACATAAAAAATAAATACAGTAACTTTAATCTGAAAATGGCCCAAAACAAACAATAATCAAGAATTTTATAAATAAATATGAAATAATGGATAATTATATCAATCAATTTCTATTCTTATAAAAATAAAATTTGTTTAAACAGGGTACTATTAAGATGTAAACTAAAAGTATTTTGAATCAAAACTCACTATTTCCATACAAAAGAAACATTCTTATGAATGTATATTTCCTTTATTAAGAATAAGAATATTTAAAATATGAAAGTTTTTCTTATCTATTTTTAACAGTTTATGAAGTTTATAAAGAAGAATTTTTAATTTTGGTTTTCATATTATTTTTAACTACTCATTTGCTTACAATTATCTTACTGATTGATAGGATAAACTTTTTTTACTTGTAAAATGAAAATATTTTTTTGTTACAATTCCATTTGCTATTAGGCACGAGAGCTAATAAAGATTTTTCTTATGTTTGTTGTTTTTAAATTAAAGAATTTCAGATTTTCTTAGCAAATGAGAGAAGAAACAAAAATCAAAATTACAATCAATCAATTAATTAAAAACTAATCGAAATACAGAAACAGAATTTAATTAATTTTTTCAATATCTATTTTCACGAAGAGATTTGATTCCAAAGAAAATGTAAGCAGCTAAGTGCAAGCTAAGAATTTAGATGAGTAATTTAATAATTTACCTGGTACAAAGATTAAAGTTAAGATGCTTCTATTTTAAGATTTATATCTATCAGGCTATTTAGATTAATTTTTCTATTAACCAATCTTAAAAATATTTGTAAAATCAATATTTGATTTTCAAGAATTTATTTGTGAGTAATTCAACTTATTTGATAAAATATGTCTTTATAATCAAAAAAAAATAAGATGCTTGAATAATAAGAAGAAATGGCTGGTTTTGCTTGTATTTGAAAATAGAAAATTTAATGCTGAATGTAAATAAAATGCAATTAATGACTTTACCTTAAAATAATAAAATTATTGAAATTTTATTCAGTAAAAGTTATCCATTTCCTATTGAATTCTAAGAAACCTTATTTACATTAATTATTTATCTAAAAATTGTAAATTAAACTTTATTTTTTACTAGTTACTTTTTTATAATAAATGCAAGATAAATCAAACTCACTATTCATTACTCTCAAAAATGTGATAGCTTATATATTTTTTTTAAATAATTTATTCTATTTGGTATTCTGTAATAACATACATTAATTTCCTTTTTCATAATAAAATTTGCTTTTTCTTGATACAAATTCTTATTTCTCCAAGAAAATATGTTCTTATGAATGAAAAAATATCCCTAAATTTAAGAAAAAAATATTTTTGCAGTCCCAATATATAAAAAAGCACTCATAGATAGGATAGTGTATATATATTTCTTTCTTTCTTTGAAAATTCTAATTTGATTTTTATTGCTCATTCATTTCATAGCTTACTATTTAATTTCTTGGCTGGCTAAAAATTAAAAATAGTAAACTAGCTTATTAATGATAGTAAAGCTTAGAATAGATAACTTAACATAGTATAGAACAAATATTAAAGTATAAATTATTTTAAGGTAAGCTATTCAATTTTTGTGCGGTAGTTTATAGAACTAGATAATAATGTGTTAGTAGATAAGTTATTCATCAAAAATATAAACTAGGAGGTGTTTCACTGAAGAAATTTAAGTTTTGCGATGAATCATAACTAAATAAATGAAAACCTTTATACAATAAAAAATTATTTAAAGAAAACTTACTTTTTCTTGAAATTTAAAAAAAGGATAAAAATTTTGTTTGATTACCTAGTATAAATTTATTAATTTATTTTTTGAGATTCATGCTTTAGATTTTCATTCTTTAGAAATTAGCTTGCAACTTAAGTATAATTTGTTTAATCAAATCCAAGAAGAATAGATGAACAAAATCTTACATTTTTGAAAATCAAAAAATTACTTTTTAATTGCAAGATAGAAACTAATCTAAAATTAGTACTTTCTTCAAAAGAAATATTCAGATTCTTAATTTTCTTTTACTAAATCTAATAAATATTTGCAAGTTTTTACTAATGTTAAATCAAAATTATAGAAAATTTTTCCAGTAGAATTAAATACAAATTAAATATATTTTTTAGTGGTATTTAGATGATCAAAATAAAATTTATTCAAGTATTTACCTCCATAAAATTAACTCAATTACTCTTTTTATATTCTCTGTTTACAAATCAATTTCTTCTTAATTTAAATTTAAATTAAAGGATTTCTTTTCCAAGTAAATATCATGCGCTAACACATCTTTAAAAGATTTTCTTTTAAGATTTATCAAAATACTCCTGTATTCTATTTCATTTTTTTGAATTCTTTTTTAGATCTAGTTAAATGATAAAAATTACATAATAAAACTAAAATAAAGTATTTCATTTTATAAAACTATCATTCCTTAAATATATACTTTATATTTAGAGGAAAATTGAAAGGTATTTTTAATAAAGAAATTTAGACGACAATTTGTTTGCTAAAATTTTAGCAATTTTTTTATGTTAAAAAGTCACACTTATAAAAGAATTCTTTTCATATGATCTATTATCTGAAAATCATTGGTTTCTAAATTAAAAGCTTATGCTTTATTTGAATTTTTAGTGGCTGATTTTCTCAAAGGTTCATTTTATTTGTATGGCTAAATTTTTCTTTTTAAATATTTGTTTTAATTTTTGGAAAAACACAAAGTGAAAGTGGCAAATTCTTCTAGTAATTGTTTATTATTTATTCTGTCATGCAAAAAATCTCTTAAATTTTAAATTGCTTTACACTATTTTTAAGCTTTTCACTAAATTTAAAAATATAAAATTAAAAATATGTAAATTAGAAATAGACTCACTAGTTCTATCTATTAATATTATGATTTCTGATAAAGCCAAATTACAATTTAAAATATTTATTCATTTTTTGTGGTAATCCCATTTCTCTTTTTACATTTGTTTTAAAGCTTGAAATTTACTTATTTTTTTTCTGATTTACTTGAATTAATTTATTTTATCATTCTTACAGAACTATCTTTTTTTGGCCCAAAAATATATTTAACTAAATGTAAATTAAAAAAGTAATTATGTTTCTCCTCAAAAATGAAAAGCATTATTTCAGAATAATAGTTCATTTCTTAAAAACCAATAGGGTAGTATTTTAAAATTTTAATTCTTTTTTTTTTTCAATAGTTTATTTTAAAATAAATTAAAGTTTGTAATTTTTAAAAAAATATATAAAATTAGTTCTCTCTTGAAATATACTAGAATATTAATTAAAAATAAATTATTTTAACTTTATTATAAATATCATGTATTGAGAATCTTAATTTCAAAAAATATTTAAATCAGCAAAAATAAAAGAATAGTTGCAAAATTTTCTCTCTTTTCACCAATAAAATTTAAAAACAAATTGTTTCTCTTCAAAAAAATATTTGTAAATGCCTTAAAATCTTTAAAATTTATTTTAAAATACACTTTAATCTAAAAAAATATTTGAAAAAATTGTAATAGTTTTATATGATTGACATCTGATAAGTAAAGAATGCTTTAGTGAAAATAACTTTCTACAATAAATATATTTTTAAGGCTTTAGTATTTCCAAATTAAATTATCATTAATTCATGCCACTTTTTAATTTAAAATAATAGATTTCAAATTTCAGAATATGAAAAATTACTTCTTTTTAAAATCTTTAATAAATAGATTTATTTCTTTTAAATAAAGAAAATCTTACTAAAAGCCAATTTATCTGCCATAAAAGCATCTCAATGTATTTATAATTTAATTATTTAAATATTAAAACTCAAACGAATAATTCATTAAATTAAAATTATTCTTTTTAAATTAGAATTAAAATAATAGAGTTTTAAAAAAACATAACTCACACCTAATTAACACTTATGTGAAATAAAATAAAAAATAATTTTGTTTTTCTTGTTTTCAATCTTTCCAGTCCATAGATCTTTGTAAAGCTTTCTTCCATTTTTTATACTATTCTTATGCTTAATTTTAGAATTAAGGATTGTAGGAAACTTTAGTTTCTATTTCTATATATTTCTTTAATTCTTCAACATTTTTGTAAACATTTGATGAGAGTCCAGCAGCAAATGCTACACCTAAGCATGTGCTATCAACTACTTTAGTCTGATATATATCCTTTTGTAGAACATCTGCTTAAAATTACATTAAAAATTTATTTTTAGATAGTCCTCCATCTACCTTTAAAGAATCAATCTTATATCCTGCTGTATTTTCAAAGGCTTCAACAACCTGTTTATTCAAAATTTAATATAATAAAATTTTCAAAAATGATTTATTTTGTTTACATCCCTAGTTCTATATGCTATACCTTCCAGCAAAGCTCTTAAAATATGCTCTCTCTTAGAGTGCATAGTCAAACCTAATATGCATCCTGCAGCATCTTCTCTCCAAAAGGGAGAGAAAAGACCACTAAAAGCCGGAACAAAGTAGACTCCTTAAGTATCTTATGTTTTCTCAATTAAATCTTTAAGTTCATGAAAATCTTTGTATAATGCTATTCATTTATTTTATATTTGATGTATTAGATTTAAAGTAGTTTTTATGTAAAATAGCTAGCTTAAATGAGTCTAAAAATCAGGAGGATTTGATAAAAAGAAATATTTTTAATATTAAGCATTAGAACTTTGTTTATTCAAAAATGCAAATAATTAGCAAATATTTCTTCTATCACTACCAATAAATGAAAATTTATTTTAATTAGAAACTTTAAATAAATTCATTTAATCCTAAATTGCTTTATTTCTTAATGAATTTTTTTTTAATTTGCAATAAATATTAATTTAATATTAAAATCTACCCATGTTATCTCTAGCCCAATTAATTGAAGAGCCACCTGCTTCTATAGATCCCTCAAAGGCATAAGTAGTTGGTTCATTTTTTCCAAGTTTATATAATATAGTTGTTAAAAGGCCTCCACCTTCAACAAAACGAGGTTCAGCTCCTGTGTTAACCAAGAAGAAGCATCCTGTTCCATAAGTATTTTTAGAATCTCCAAGATTAAAAAGGCCATGGCCAACACTGGCAGCTTGCTGATCTCCAAGACAGGCATTTATAGGAATTCCTTATAGTGGACCCTCTTAAATTATACCAAACTCTTAAGAACTAGAAAGGACTTTGGGTAGACTTTCTTCAGGTATTTCAAAATCACTAATGTCATATTAAATAATTTATTTAACAAAAATGTTAAAAATATCTTTATACTTCAAAATAGAATTTTCATATTTGAGATTCTTGATATTGAGAAGTGATGTTCTTGAGGCATTTGTAACATCAGTAAAATGATTTCCCTTAGTGAGATTCTTTTTTTTAGAAATTAATTTATTTGTAAAAGTTCTACTTGTAAAAGAGTAATATTAAATTATTTAAAGAGGGAAATACCCAAACTAACCAGGAATCCATTGTTCCAAATATTACATCTTTGAATAAATCTTTTCTTATTTGAGGCACGTTTTCAATTAACCTATGCATATAAAATTGTTTTAACTTATTTTTAGAGATTACAAAGAATAATACCATCTTATTTTATATGAGGAAAAGTAAGTATTAATTGGTAATCCAGTTATCTTTGAATAATGATTAACATTTCCGTTATTTTTCTCTAAATATTTCCTGCAAATATCCCTTGTACGGGTATCACTCCAAACTAGAGCATTATTATAAGGCTTACCTTTTTTAATTCATTAAAATTTAAGATAATTATTGTGTATTTTAACAAAAAACCTGTTTATTTATTCCAAGCAACTACTGTTTCTCTCTAATTGGTAACTCCAATACTCTTTAATTATGAAACACTAAATCCATCTTATTCTAATTTTTTCACTGTATTGAATATAGCTTTATTTGCGTTTTCTAATATTTATTCTGCATTGTGTTCTAGCCAGCCTGGTTTTTATGTAATTTGCTCATGAGGAATCATATCCTATTATAATTAATTTCCCAATGAATCAAATACAACAAATTTGGTTCCTGTTGTACTTTAATCTAATGCTCCTAAAAGTATTCTTTCTTTCTATAATTATTTAGGTATAGATTGAAAATGCTATTTATAATTAATTGTATTACCTTTGAAGAAAATTTAAATTTATTTAGTCCTTTAGACAAGAAATTGTAAGACATTTTTGCTAATTTTAAGTAAACTACTTTTAGAAATATGAATTATTTTGAAATTAATAAAAATATCTAAAATAATAAAAAAGATATTGATCAATTTATTCTCTACATTAATTGTAATATCACTAAAAGTTTATTTTTATCAACAATTAATTGCATGAAAATATTAATTAAACATCTCATAATAATTTATTTATTAAAAAAATATTTTAACTTTTGTTCATTTTGTTATAGATTACTAAACAAATCAATTGTATTATTTTATTTTTTCATTTTAATAAATGAATCTATTATTTTCTCTTAAAATATTGGTAGCTCGATTAGCTCAGCTGGTTAGAGCATGCGGCTGTTAACCGCAAGGTCGTAGGTTCGATCCCTACATCGAGCGCTTTTTTATCATAAGAAATCAAATTGATCATAAAACATATAAACAAAAATTAAATTAATTATATAGAACATCGCAATTTTTAGAGTGAAATAATTATTTGAGACAAATTCATTAATTTAAATTCGATCATCGAAATCAAATATTTTCAAATTAAAGTTCTAAAAATCCTTTAATTTTTTAATTAAATAGATATTTAAAAAATTTTAGGTGGGCATAAAGAAATTATAATTATGCCTAAAATTTATGTATCAAAAAATACAAAGTTTAATAAAACAATTCACTATTTACCATTTAGTTAAATTGATCAATAAAATATAAAAAATGAAGTTAATAGGACTTATTCTATTCCTAATTTTATCAATTTAAGAGTAATCTGTATATGGATCTTGTCCTACAGTAATACCTTTACTAACTCAATTTACTTAACTAGGCTAATCAGAGAGAGGAGCTATCATATTATAAGGATAGTCATCTAACATTTTTTAACTAACAACAGTTAGATGGTTATTAATAAATATTGTGCCAATATTTTATTAAAAGTAATTCAAATTTATATTAAGTAAATCTATTTTAAAATTTATATGGAGATGCCTTAAAAAGGATAAGTTTTATTCTTCTGTGACCAATTAAACTGTCTGTCATAACTGACTATTTATACATAATGTATTTATTAAACTATTAGTGAATATTTGACCAAATAATTTAGTTTGGTATGTTTATTAAAAAAACCTTTTTCAATTTTAGAAATACTGTGATTTTAACCTAAGATATTTTATATTACCAATAGTTGATTTCACCTAATAGGTATTAAAGGAATATCTGATAATATCATAAATTAATCAATTTTAATTAATAGGTAGAAAGAAAGAAACAAAGATAGGTTTTTAATATTCTATATAGCACTAAGTCAACTTTATGAAAACGAAATTCAAGAAACAGAAGATATTTATTATATTGATTAAGAATATGAGTCAAATAAATAAAATATGTCAGAAGAATATGACTTTTTCAACCACACAAAAAAAGACTAATTATTTAAGATTTAGATGCAAAAAATAATATCATTAAATTAAGAAATAGATAAGTAACTGAATGAATAGTAATATACAAAAAATTGAGGAAGAATTTAAATCCTAAGGAAATGGGCAATTGCTTAAACTTCAAAGATATCCCATTAAAATTTATGATGGTAAAACAAAACAAAGTAGGCATCCAAACCAAAGTCATTAAAATAAAAAAATTAAATTACTTCATATTTTCAATATTTTAAGAAATTGTGATTTTAAATATTTAAATTTATTAAAACTTTATGAATAATGTTACTATTTTTTAAATTCTAAAATTACATTACCTTACAAGCTCAAAAACTTTTCCTTACTTTCAAGCATAAATTTTACTTGTAAATATTAAATGAAACTTTTCTAAAATAGATAATATGAATGAAAACAAACCTCACTCTCTTAAGTATTTTTAGAGCTTACGAATTAAGAGTTAACAAGGGATTAGGGTAATAAAAAATAAAGATTAGATTATTTTTATTTTTTCATTTTAATAAATAAATCTATTTTTTTCTCTTACAATATTGGTAGCTCGATTAGCTCAGCTGGTTAGAGCATGCGGCTGTTAACCGCAAGGTCGTAGGTTCGATCCCTACATCGAGCGCTTTTTTTATCTTAAAAAATAAAATTGATCAATAATGAATTTGATTAAATTAATAATATTGAATTATTACAATTTTTAAAATGAAATAATTATTTGAAACAAATTCATAAATTGAATTAGATGTGATGTTATTAAAATATTTTTTTGTATTTTTCAATTAAATTATTCTAAAATAAATAAAGATATATAGAAATGAGAACTTTTTTAAGATTTTAAATACAACTTACAACACCTTTAAAATACTTAAGATTTATTCTGTTTTAATTTTTTAGATTAAAAAAAGGTATAGATAAGTAATTCTTTATATTTTATAATAAAAATGTAATCTACTTTTTTAAAGTACTTATTTTTTTTTAAATTGATTGATCAAATGAAATAATTTAAAATCAAATTCATCTTTTATTTTAACTTTTCAGATATTTAAAGATTTTTAATAAGTATATTTAGAGAAAAAAGAAAAATATTCAAAAAATTTGATAATAATTGTTTGAATACATTTTCTATATATTGAAGTTCTTTGTGGCAGAGTTTGTTTTAGTTAGTCGAATATACAATTATCTAAAACTACTAGTTGATAAACAAATTATTAATTGAGTATTTAATTAAAGTTATTAAAAAATTATAGAAAATGAAGTTAATAGGGTTTATTCTATTCCTAATTTTATCAATTTAAGAGTAATCTGTATATGGATCTTGCCCTACAGTAATACCTTTACTTACTGAAGTTACTTATTTTAGCTGTGAGTAATCTTAAATAGGCTAATCAGAGAGAGGAGCTTTCATATTATAAGGATAGCCATCTACCATGTTTTAGCTAACAACAGTAGGATGGTATCGCTTAATAGGAAAATCTAACTAAAACTACTTATTGATTCAAGCTAAGAATAATGCGAACTAAAATTTAGTAAGGATAGTTTACAATCCTGTAGAAAAGAAAATAAAATGCTTAATGCTCAATGCTTATTTATGTTCTTAAGATATATCTGAATAGTTAGAAAGCGAAATATTTGATAATTGGTTTTTTATTAGAATTGGAATTAACTTGAAAGATTAAAACCTGACAAATTAAAGCTATATTTATTTTTGTGTTATTACATAATCTTCACAAATTTCTCAAAGCAGCTAATTAAATTCCCCAATTTAATCTTTCGATAATTAGGAATTTGAATATATTTATGGATATTAAATTGATTATCCTTTTAGCAGATCGTGTGCTGTTAGTAAATAAGTAATTATTTGGTCAAATTTACAAACACTTTTTTTACTAACAAATAATTTCTTAAAATAGATTTTAATTTTCTTAGGAGAATCAAATTCTTCAAACTTGGGTCCTTACTAACCTATTTCATAATAAGAAATGTCTATGCTGCCTAAATTAAAGTATCATTTTGATTTTGCTAGATCCTCTTCTAAAAGTGGATAATTGTTTAATTTATCTCCACAATATAGAACTTGTTATAAATCTAATTCTCTTAAAATGTTTTGGCCTTATTTTTAATTTAAGGCCCCACTTCATATTTTTTTAGAATATTCTATTGATTTTTAAGAAGATTAAGGATTGATATTCTTTTTTGATTTCTTTTTAACTGTTGCTGGCACCAGCAATCAACATAATTTTTTTAATCTTTTTTAAGAAGAGATAAGTTAACCTAAGGTAATTTATGAAATTGCCGTAAATGAAAACAATTTTTTATAAGAAGTCATTTATGATATTGATTATAATAGAATTGAAAGTATGTTAGTTTCACTTTCAACAAATTAATAGTATCAAATAGTTTGTGTATTTTAAAAAAAATTTAATTTACTTGAAAGATAACTATACATTAATGGCTAACTAATATTCAATTCTTCTTTTGCTAATATCTCATGGAGATATTTATCTCTTTGGATTCTAAATTAACCTAATACGACTAATAGATATTTTGAAATAAAATCTTTAAAATTATATTCAGGAGCATTTTTCTAGTCCTGTAATGATTGTATGATAAATATTAATAACCAAGATTGTTTTTTATGTCTAAACTAGGCTTAATATTTAGATATAAGTTATTAATTTACTTGCTAATCATCTTGCAGCTTCCCAGATAAAGTTTCAAACAATCAAATATGTTCATATGACACTTCTAATATCAATAATATCAAACAATGTTCATATGATGGCGAAGATTTTTTTCAATAAAAATGTAGTTGCCCCGATGGCCAATATTTTGATTTAAAAGAATAAAAATGCCTAAATTGTCTTTACTATTGCAAAACATGTAAATCACTTGAATCTTGTGATGATCCTTTGTATCCTGAAGATTATAATGGTAAATTTTTAAATCCAACTCATTTTTAAATTTTCTAATTTAAATAAAAATAATCATAAAGGATAATGTAATAATGATAGTTTTAATGATGAGACATAATGTATTTAATAATATATGAAAATAATTAACAAACAAAATTAAAAATTTTAAATTGATTCAGGCTCAATAAACTGTTAAAAATCTTCAGGAAATATCAATTCTTAACCCTTTTAAATTAGAGATAAAGCATTTAAATTAGGATGGGAATCTGATTCATTTTTTTTTAGTTTGAACCTCAATTTGTAAATTTCGATAATATCTTAACAAAATGTCTATACTATTTGCTATTTGGAGAATAAAAATGATCATATATTTTCTTTAGTTGCTTAATTTAATTCTTCAAATATTTTATAACTCAAGTTTATCGATTCTGAAAACAATGTCCTATTGTTCGCAAATATTTAATCTCAAATGGAAACTTGGTTAGGTTTTTATTATGATTATCTTGGAATCTATCTAATTTTAAAATAATAAGGTATTTATTTGAAATTTGCATAATTTATTTCATTTTAAAATCTTTTTCTAAAAAATTTAAACGATTAGGAGAGTAGATTTCTTATTACAAATTAAATAAAAAGAATATTATAAAACAAAATTTAGATGATCCTTATTTTGTTGTTGGAATGTAGTCACCTTTATTTTCAGACTAATTTCCTTTGTGTGGAAAAATTGGAATGAATAATTGGATCATTCAAGGTAATTACTAATTTTGATAACATTTGCTTAATTGTTTAATTATTATTTTCAAGACATTTTGAAAAAATTAATTAGTAATTAAAATATTTTTTTAATAAAGGTCATTATAGTATGAGAAATTTTATAAATTTACTATTAGCATTTAGTGAGATTGATCTAATTAGAATAGCAGATTTTAAATTTATAGATTATAAATTCGAATTAGAAAATAAATAATTATTAATACAAAATAAATTAGATTCTAATATTAATTTTAATTTTCTAAACTTATCATATGAATTTGATCAAATCAAAGGTATTTTACTCTTTAAAAATAATGAATTTTAAGTTAATTTAGGTACTACACTAAATGATTTTCCATTCATCATCTCATTGACTATAATGCCTATTTATTATAAATAATGTGAGAATTTTTACTATTTAATTTTTAGAATAATTTACTCTGGTACAATCCATATTGCTTTTAAATTACGTTCTGACTAATACTTAAAAAACTAATATTTTCTTGAAGTTTGCACTACAAATTCCTATTGCAAAAGATTTTAAAAACCTTTGATTAAGCATAATAAACCTAATCACTTGTGTAATTAAATGTTTTACCTTTTTTTAATATTATTAATTTATTTCAAACTAAAGTAATAAAGATTGATTGCATAGAATATTCAGACAAAATGATTTTAGCCAAATTCAATGCTGTTATTAACTATATAACAGAAGATATTGAAATCGAATATCCATTCTTAAAATCTAATAAGCCACCATATTACAATTTAATTATGGGAGATTAGCCTACTTAATACGTTCTTATGAATATTGATACAGAGCCAATAATTTATGTTAGTAGAATCTAAATATTTAAAGGAGGTTATTACTTTTTAAATTATGACAGTTAAGATCCTTGTTTTATTTATATAAATCGCTCAGATATGGAGTGCATTTTTCCAAAATAAAATTATGCTATCTATAATAGAAAATCTATTCCAATAAATGATTGCAATAAAAGCAATGAATTAAATTCCGCATTAAAATATTTTAATGATTTCACTAAGACATGCGAAAATTCTGGTTTATTTTTTACAAACTGCATCAATATTGATTTTGAAAAAAAATAATGTATTAAATGCATAGAAGATAGAATGATTTTATCTAAAAACTGTTCATGTCCAGATGGGATGTATTTTGATGAGAAATCTAAACTTTGCCAAAGTAAAGATTTTTAAATTTGTTTATATTATTTTTATTTAAGATTTTAAACAAATAATTTTATGTATTCAAATTCTACCAAACAATTTAAAGGTGTAGAAATTGAAATTATTTGTTTGACTAAATTTTTTAGCAACTCAGAAGTCTTTTTATTGTATTTTTGTTAACATAATTTACAAACTCACTTTTATGATTATTAATTACAATAGCTTGCTCTCCAAAGTGTTTGAGTTGTATTTTTAGTTAAGATAATTGCATAGAATGTAAAAATAACTTATAAGGACCTCCTCTTTGTAATTGTAATTCATATGATTAATATCAAGACGAGAGTTTTATTTGCTCAAGTAAAAAATTATTTTCTAATTTATTAAATTAAAAAAAAAATTTGAATTAATTTAATTGATAAAAGTTAATCATATCATGATACAAAATAAATTTAAGAGGATTTAGCTTTATTTTTAAGGATTTTTATTATAAAGTATCTTTCCTTTCCTACTTTGAATAATTATTTCAGCTAATTTTTTAGATAAAAAATGATTGAAAAAAAAATTACCTCTTTTATAAAATTGTGTATTTTATTTTGTTAATAGGAATGCTTATCTACTCATAACTCGTAACTCTCAATTATTAATATTTTTAAAGAAATTTAGCCTGATATTGCATTTATTAATAAACAAATTAAAAATTTTACTATTTCAGTTCATCAATTAAAATTTTTATCAAATTAATTAATAATCAATATTCTAATAAATAATGAAAGGATCATTATTAAATAGTTAACTTATTTAAATATCATAATATTCATATTATCTAATTTTTTAGTCTTTCTTTATCAAATTGTTAATAAAGCTTAACTAACCAAAATTTATAACTTTATAACAATAATAATAATTTTATTTTAAAAAAATAGAATGTGATGTTTAATGCTCTTCTTGTATTGAAAATTCTCATTTGTGTTTGACTTGTAGCTAAGGAAGAGTTAGTCCTCCTTTATGTTACTGTAATAGAACTTTATATTAGAATAAATTATCTGATCCTATTAGTGATCCTTGCAAAATTAAATAACTTCCAAATAAATGTAAAAAAGTTGATGAAAATAACATATGTACTTAATGTGTAGGAGATAGAATGTTTCCTCCTCAGTGTATTTGCCAAAAGGGATTTTACGATGACCCAACTATGGAGTTATGCCAAAAATGCTAAGAAGGCTTCTATTTTGATTAAATAGAGTAAAAATGTCTCAAGTGCTTTTCTAGGTGCTCTTCATGTTTTGGAAAAGAAAGCGATAATTGCAATACTTGCTTATTTGGATTAGAGCTAAATAAAAAAAATGAATGTATTTGTCCTAAAAATTTCCTATTTATGGATATTTAAAATCAAAATATGTGCTATCAATATATGAATATTACTTTCAATACTAATTTTTTAAACAATCAGTATTAGTTAGAGATAGAATTTGAAAATGAGATAGATTAATTATTGTAATTAGTCGAAAAATAACCGATTAGTGAGTTATTTTATTTACAAATTAACTAATTAGATGAATCAATTTACAAAATCTAAAATTATTAGATCAGTGATAACAACAAAAAATTAATAATAATAATTGAAATATTGAAAGATATTTAAAAAACAAATGGATATTTATTATTTAAGTAGACAAGCACATTTTATAATAGCAAGAAAATGACTATTCTTAATCCTGCTTATAATAAAATACCTTTACATTTTGATATTGGCCCATACTTTTAAGAAACAAATAAAAAAATTCCACTTCATTAAATAATTCCTTAAAATAAAAATCTTGTTGCCGTTATAAATGAATTTTAGATTTTATTTTATATTTTAAACTCTATTTAACCTACAGCTATTTACTTATTACTTAACATATAGTATCCACCTAATTTATATTAATATTTGGCTTGCTTTGGGAAGTTTGTTTTTAGAAATGTCTCAGAAACACAATCATTTATTTATAATTAAAACTACAATCTCTTCAACCTAGATTTAAATGAGTATGTTTCAGAAAGCAAATAAATTTACCTAAAAAGAGTTGGATTTAGTAATTCTATTATAATAAATTGCACAGGTATTATTTGCAAGTATTTGATTATCTTTTTACTATTATTTATTTTCAAGAGCTTAGAAGAAACATACTTTAAAACATCAAAATTCGAAAAAATCATTGATATATTGATCAAAAGATTGAGCATTGAAAATGAAGTTAACCTGCTAATATTAACTTAATCTATCTTCATTCAATTTAATGAAATAATAGAAGAAAACAGTATTTTGAGGTGGAGTTTCTATTTAAGTATTATTTTAGCTTGTTGTTTTATAATTTCTAGCATATGGTTTATCAAAACTTTAAATTCTTAACTATTAAATAAAAATAAAGTAAAGTTAGAAATATTTTACAGAAGAATGAAAATAAATAAAGATAGTAGCATTTACTCTTTGATAATGAAAAACTATTACTTTATAAGCTTTACAAAAAAAATATCAATGTTGTTGATAATCTTCTTAATTTCTGATTTTCCTATTATAGTCTGTTACTTAGGAAGTATAATAACTTTTGTAATGGGAATTTTAACTCTATGGATAAGACCTTACAAATATTATTTTGCTTCTGTCATCAAGTACCTTGGTGAAATATTGTAGTCAGTAGTATGGATAATGATGATTTTGATAATAAATTTTAATAAAACACATTAAGCAAATATTGTTTTGAGTGAGGAAGGTATTGAAGAATATTTAATTTTAGGATATATTTCTTCAATAGTTCTAACAATATTTAATTTATTGTTTTTATTAAATTTCATAGCTGAGGATATTATATTCCCTTTATCTTAAAAAGTATGTTAGAGATATCTAAAATCTAAAAAAAAAAGATTAGTATTCAAAAAAAATAATTATTAATTATCATAAAAGTGAATTTTTTCATATTTGTATTGAAAATATTATTATTAGATATCTATTTAATCTTTTAAAAAATATATTTTTTTTTAATTTAAATAAAACTCTGAAATCAATATTGTATTTAAATATTTTATTCGTTAATTTACAGTTATGAAAAAATAATAGACTTCAAGTTTACAATTTAAAATTATGAATTATTATTAATTGTATTTTTTTAGAGTTTTTAAATATCTAATATTTCACAATTTTAATATTTTTGAAAGGATCTTAAATAAATCTTGTAAATTCTTCTTATTTTATCTAAGCTGCATATTTTGCTAACCTTTTGCTTTTCTTTAATCAATGAGAGCTAATTTTAGCACTCATTTATTGTCTTCCCTGCCTCCTTGTTAGAGTAAATGGAGAATATGCTCTGGCATTTTTATTCCTTTATCTTTTTAATTTTTAATGATTTAATCTACTTAATTAATTATTTGGAGTAAAAATAAACATTCAAATATAGTAAAGAGAACTAACATAGATTAAAATTTATTTATATTTTCAATATATACAGAGGGTATGTATGTATTGATACATATACCTCACAAAAATAACTCTTTGAATTCAAAGTGATTGCTCAGAGTTGCAAATTTTATTCAACATATATTATATGTAATCAATCAAGCATATAAATGCGCTCAGAAATACATCTTAAAATTAGATTTATTAATATTATTTTAAAATGATTTTATATTTTTTTTAAAACAAAAAAGCCTGCAGTTTGAGGGTGAACTAAGCATGTAAAAGATTGATTATTTAACAAAAATTTTTATTTAGGCAACCCCCTATTGAAATTCTCCTGTTTCTATGTCTATCTATTTGTTTCTTTCATTTCTTCCATTATATTATTTCTTTTTTTTCTATTATTTGAAATATTTCTAATATTATTTTAAACAATATGATTGCACTCTTATTTCATTTGATTATTTTTAGTATCACTATTATCAAATTTTAATTTTTTATTTTCATTATTTAATTAAGAGCCAGTTAGTTAGTTAGTTAAACATTTTATTTTCTTTTTAAATAATATGATTGATTCATCTTTGGAAGCTTGCTTCATTATTTGAAAAGTATTTTTAATATATATTTTCTTAAATTATTAATTCTATTATTTTAGTTTATAATTTAATTTATTAAATTCTAGAATACTTACTATTGTAATATTATTTAATATTTTGTTTTTTAGCTCAGATTAATTCATAAAAATCGTTTTAATCTGTTTTTAAATATTTATCTTTTAATGATTGAATGAATTGCAATCAAACAAGTGTGAGCGGTTTATATAAATAAAACAAGGATCTTAATTGTGATTAATCTGCGAAAACAAAATGTATTGGTTTATTTATTTTCTTTTATCTTCCATGATAAGAAAGAAATTTTTTAGTTTTTGAAGAACTAACTTGTTTTTTAGTGTAATTTGTTTATTTCAATTCTTTTCAAAGAATTTTTTAAACAAAAATTTTGAATATCTACCAACCTTGAATTTTCTCAAAATTATTAAATCATTTTCACAAAATTTTCAGTTAAATTTGAAATTAGTTATTAAAATTTTCTGTCAATTAAGACTCATCAAAAAATTTTAATTAAGATAATTTTTGGATTTATTTTTTTTAAATCAGTTTATTTATGAGCAATTATATTAATATTATTTCTCTTCATTAAATAAGCCAAATTTTCATTTAAAAAATGTATTCAATTTTGATTAATTATCAATCCCTCTTTTGATTAATTGAATATGATTAAAGGATTTAGAGCTTAGAATATATTTTAAAAAAACAAATCATCCTTTCCTTAATTAATTGAGTAATGATGGTTTAAGATATATATACCAAAACCAGACTATAAAGATGAATATTTTTAAAAAATGCTAAATTAATCAAAATGTACTTTTGTTATACTGGGAAGTTCTCTAAAATTCATTTATTTAGTTATGTTTTTAAATTATTTTTTAGAGATTATATTTACATAAAAATAAAAAAAATTAGAAATTAGGTCTTTTATATCAAATCTATTTTTTTTAAATGTTATTTCTTTTTAATTCATTGATAAAAATCAAATATATTTCAAATCAAGCTCCTAAAATCTATTATTTTACTTTTTTAATTCAATATATAGCATAAGAGATTTTAAGGTTGCTATTCAGAATTTTAATGGAAATATGAAAAATATCTAAAATTGGTAAGAAATTATTATTTGATATTCAACTCTTTCTTTATATAAGAATTTAGAGTTAATTAAATTAGTTAGTATTATTAGTATATCATAAACAAATTTATCTATTTATGATTTAATTAAAAAATTTATCAATCAATTATAGAAAATGTATTTAATAGGATTCATTGTATTCATAATTTTATCAATTTAAGAGTAATCTGTATTAGGGTCTTGCCCTAAAGTAATACCTTTACTTACTGAAGTTACTTATTTTAGCTGTGAGTAATCTTAACTAGGTTAATCAGAGAGAGGAGTTTTCATATTATAAGGATAATAATCTAACATTTTCTAACTAACAACAATTGGATGGTATCGCTTAATAGGAAAATCTAACTAAAACTACTTATTGATTCAAGCCAAGAATAATGCGAGCTAAAATTTAATAAGAATATTTTACAACCCTGTAGAAAAGAAAATAAAATGCTTGATGTTCAATACTTATTTGTGTTCTTAAGATATATCATCATAGTTAGAAAGTGAAATATTTGATAATTGGTTTTTTATTAGAATTGGAATTAACTTGAAAGATTAAAATCTGACAAACTAAAGCTATATTTATTTTTGTATTATTACATCATCTTCACAAATCTCTCAAAGCAGCTAATTAAATTCCCCAATTCAATATTTTGATAATTAGGAATTTGAATATTTTTATGGATCTTAAATTGATTATCCTTACAGCAGATCGTGTGCTGTTAGTAAATAAGTAATTATTTAGTTAAATTTACAAACACTTTTTGTATTATTAAATAATTATTTAAAAATAGATTTTAATTTTCATAGGATAATCAAATTCTTCAAGCTAGGGTCCTTACTTGCCTGTTTCATAATAAGAAATGTCTATGTTACCTAAATTAAAATATCATTTTGATTTTGCTAGATCCTCTTCAAAAAGTGGATAATTGTTTAATATATCTCTACAATCTAAAGCTTGTTATAAATCTAATTCTCTTGAGATGGCTTGGCCATATTTTTAATTTAAAGCCCCGTCATAATTTTTTTTAGAATATTCTATTGATTTTTAAGAAGATTAAGGATTAATATTCTTTTTTGACTTCTTTTTAACAGTTACTGATATCTACACTTACTAAAATTTTTTTCGTCTTTTTTAATAAGATAGTGATTAACCAGTAAAGCTAGTTTATGAAATGGCCATACATTCAAACTATAATTTTTAAGATTTCATATATTAAACAGATTAAAATAGAGTTGAAAGTATATTCATTCCAATTTCAACAAATTAACAACACCAAATAGTTTGTGTATTTAAAAAAAAATTTAATTTACTTGAAAGATAACTATATATTGATGGCTAATTAATACTAAATTCTTCTTTTGATCACATATCATGGGGGTATTTGTCTCTTTGGGTAGTAAATTATCCTCACTCACAGATTCCTACTAATAGATATTTTGAAATCAAATCTTTAAAATTATATTCAGGAGCGTTTTTCTAGTCTTGTGATGATTGCATGATAAATATTAATAACCAAGATTGTTTCTTATGTCTAAATTAGGCTTAATATTTTGATTTAAGTTATTAATTTACTTGCTAATCATCTTGCAGCTTCCCAGATAAAGTTTCAAACAATCAAATATGTTCATATGACACTTCTAATATCAATAATATCAAACAATGTTCATATGATGGCGAAGATTTTTTTCAATAAAAATGTAGTTGCCCCGATGGCCAATATTTTGATTTAAAAGAATAAAAATGCCTAAATTGTCTTTACTATTGCAAAACATGTAAATCACTTGAATCTTGTGATGATCCTTTGTATCCTGAAGATTATAATGGTAAATTTTTAAATCCAACTCATTTTTAAATTTTCTAATTTAAATAAAAATAATCATAAAGGATAATGTAATAATGATAGTTTTAATGATGAGACATAATGTATTTAATAATATATGAAAATAATTAACAAACAAAATTAAAAATTTTAAATTGATTCAGGCTCAATAAACTGTTAAAAATCTTCAGGAAATATCAATTCTTAACCCTTTTAAATTAGAGATAAAGCATTTAAATTAGGATGGGAATCTGATTCATTTTTTTTTAGTTTAAACTTCAATTTATAAATTTCGATAATATCTTAACAAAATGTCTATACTATTTGCTTTTTGTAGAATAAAAATGATCATATATTTTCTTTAGTTGCTTAATTTGATTCTTCAAATATTTTGTAATTCAAGTTTATTGATTCTGAATACAAGGTCCTATTGTTAGCAAACATTTAATCTCAAATGGAAATTTGGCTAGGTTTTTATTATGATTATCTTGGAATAATTCTAATTTTAAAATAATAAGGTATTTATTTATTGTATTTTTTTCTTTCATTTTAAAAATATTTTTCTAAAAAAATTAAATTATTAGGATAGCAGATTTCTAATTACATATTAAATAAAAAGAATATTATAAAACAAAATTTAGATGATCCTTATTTAGTTGTAGGAATGTAGTCACCTTTATTTTCAGATTAATTTCCTATATGTGGAATAATTGGAATTAATAATTGGATAATTCAAGGTACTTTCTAAATTTTTAAAACCTTTTAATTTTTTAATTATTTTTTTAATAAAGGTCACTTTAGTATGAGAAACTTTTTAAATTTATTGTTAGCATTTAGTGATATTGATTTAATTAGAATAGCAGATTTTAAATTTATTGATTATTAATCTGAATTAGAAAATAAATCATTATTAATAGAAAATAAATTAGATCCTGCTTTTAATATTAATTTTCTAAACTTATCATATGAATTTGATCAAATCGAAGGTATTTTACTCTTTAAAAATAATGAATTTTAAGTTAATTTAGGTAGTACACTAAATTATGTTCCATTCATCATCTCAATGACTATAACACCTATTTACTATTAATAATGTGAGGATTTTTACTATTTAATTTTCAGACTACTTTATTCTAACACAATCCATATTACTTTTAAATTACGTTCTGATTAATATCTAAAAAACTAATATTTTCTTGAAGTTTGCACACAAAATTACTACTGCAAAAGATTTTAAAAACCTTTGATCAGACATAATTAGCCCAGCCACTTATGTAATTAATTATTTTACATGATTTTAATTTGATAATCTCTTTTAAACAAATAGTTATAAAAATTAATTACATTGAGTATTCCAACAAAAAGATTTTAGTCAAATTCAGTGTTGTAATTAACTATATAACAGAAGACATTGAAATGGGATTTCCTTTTTTAAAAGTTTATAAGCCACCTTATTACTATTTAGTTGTTGGAGATTAACCTACTTAATATATACGTATGGACATTGATGTCAAACCAATTATTTATTACAGTAGAATCTAAATATTTAAAGGAGGTTACTACTTTTTAAATTATGACAATTAAGATCCTTGTTTTATTTATATAAACCGCTCAAATATGGAGTGCATCTATCCAAAATAAAATTATGCAATTTATAATAGAACAGCTATCCCAAAAAATGATTGCAATAAAAACAATGTATTAAATTCCACATTAAAATATTTTAACGATTTTACTAAGACATGTGAAGATTCTGGTTTATTTTTTACAAACTGCATAAATATTGATTTTGAAAAAAAATAATGTATTGAATGCATAGAAAATAGAATGATTTTATCTAAAGAGTGTTCATGTCCAGATAGTATGTATTTTGATGAGAAATCTAAACTTTGTCAAAGTAAAGCTCTTTTAATTTGTTTATTTTATTAACTTTTATTAAAAATAGATTGCTCTCCAAAGTGTTTGACTTGTAATTTTAGTTAAGTTAATTGTAAAGAGTGTAAAAGTAACTTATAAGAACCTCCTCTTTGTAATTGTAATTCATATGACCTATTCATAGACTAGAATTTTATTTGCTAAAGTAAAAAAATTATTTTCTAACAAAATTAAAGTTATAAAAAAATTTTGAATTAATTACATTGATTATTTGATAATAATAAGTCATATTATGATTCAAAAATAGGATAAGACTTTAGTTTTAAGGATATTTATAAATAAAATATCTTTCTTACTTTAAATAATTATCACATACTAGCATTAAAGATATTTCCCCTACCATTACATTTATTAATAAACAAATAAAAAATTCCTATTTTTCTTCGTAAATTACATTTTTTATCAGATTAATTATCAATCACTATTCTAATAAATAATCAAAGGATAATTACGAATATGAAAACACTTTTTTTTTAAATTATATTTTATTTAAAAAAAATAGAATGTGATGTTTAATGCTCTTCTTGTATTGAAAATTCTCATTTGTGTTTGACTTGTAGCTAAGGAAGAGTTAGCCCTCCTTTATGTTACTGTGATAGAACCTAATTTTCAAATAAATTATCTGATCCTATTAGTGATCCTTGCAAAATTAAATAACTTCCAAATAAATGTAAAAAAGTTGATGAAAATAACATATGTACTTAATGTGTAGGAGATAGAATGTTTCCTCCTCAGTGTATTTGCCAAAAGGGATTTTACGATGACCCAACTATGGAGTTATGCCAAAAATGCTAAGAAGGCTTCTATTTTGATTAAATAGAGTAAAAATGTCTCAAGTGCTTTTCTAGGTGCTCTTCATGTTTTGGAAAAGAAAGCGATAATTGCAATACTTGCTTATTTGGATTAGAGCTAAATAAAAAAAATGAATGTATTTGTCCTAAAAATTTCTTATTGATGGATCTTTAAAATATAAATATTTGCTATCGATTTATGAATATTACATTCAATACTAATTTTTTAAACAATTATTATTAGTTAGAGATAGAATTTGAAAATGAAATAGATTCATTATAATAACTAGTAGAAAAATAAGGGATTAATGAGTTATTTTATTTACAAATTAACTAATTAGATGAATCAATTTACAAAATATAAAATTATTCGATAAAAAATAAAAATAAAAAATTAATAATAATCATTGAAATATTGAAAGATATTTAAAAAACAAATGGATATTTATTATTTAAGTAGACAAGTGCATTTTAAAATAGTAAGAAAATGACTATTCTTAATCCTGCTTATAATAAAATACCTTTACATTTTGATATTGGCCCATACTTTTAAGAAACAAATAAAAAAATTCCACTTCATTAAATAATTCCTTAAAATAAAAATCTTGTTGCCGTTATAAATGAATTTTAGATTTTATTTTATATTTTAAACTCTATTTAACCTACAGCTATTTACTTATTACTTAACATATAGTATCCACCTAATTTATATTAATATTTGGCTTGCTTTGGGAAGTTTGTTTATAGAAACGTCTCAGAAACACAATCTTATATTTATAATTAAAACTACAATCTCTTCAACCTAGATTTAAATGAGTATGTTTCAGAAAGCAAATAGATTTACCTAAAAAGAGTTGGATTTAGTAATTCTATTCTCATAAATTGCAAAGTTATTCTTTGTAAGTATTTGGTTATCTTTTTGTTCTTATTTATTTTCAAGAGCTTAGAAATTATCTTTAAAACATAAAAGTTTGAAAAAATCTTTGATTTTTTGATAAAAAGAGTGAGTATTGAAAATGAAGTTAACTTACTGATGTTAACTTAATCTATCTTCATTCAATTTAATGAAATAATAGAAGAAAACAGTATTTTGAGGTGGAGTTTATATATAAGTATTGCTTTAGCTTGTTTTTTGATTTTTTCTAGCATATGGTTTATCAAAACTTTAAATTCATAACTATTTGACAAAAATAAATTTAAATTAGAAATATTTTACATCAGAATGAAAGACGATTTAAATACTGGTATTTGCTCTTTTCTAATAAAAAATTATTATTTTATAAGCTTGACAAAAAAAATATCAATATTACTGATAATTTTCATAATTTCTGACTATCCTTTAATAATATGCTACTTAGGAAGTATTCTAACTTTTTTGATTGCAGTCTTAACTCTAGGTATCAGACCTTACAAATATTTTTTTGCTTCTGTCATCAAGTGTCTTGGTGAAATTTTGTAATCAGTAGTATGGATAATAATGATTTTGATAATAAATTTTAATAAAAAACATTAAGAAAATATAGTTTTGAGTGAAAAAGAAATTGAAGAATATTTAATTTTAGGATTTATTTCTTCAATAGTTCTAACAGTATTTAATTTATTATTCTTGTTGAATTTCTTAACAGAGGATATCATATTACCTTTATCTTAAAAAATATATTAGAGATATTTAAAATCTAAACAAATAAGATAAATCTTCAAAAAGAATAATTATTAACAAAAATAAAAGTGAATATTTTCAGATTTGTATTATATGTTGGTTGGTTGGCTTTTTATATTTTTTTAATTTTTCAAAGTTAAAGATGAATTTATTTTTTTTTGTCATGTTTGACACTTCGTACCTCTGATTTCTTTTAAAATAGAGGTTTTAACAAGAAACATTTATATAACAAATAATTTTTTAAAAAAATGTTATGTTTTTTAAATTTTTAAAATTGAAGTAGAAGATATTTAGAAAGTTTTGTTAAAATCTGAGAAAATAAATTTGATAAAAACAATAAACCAAAAGGAAATTAATTAAAAATACAAGAAAAATAATTTAGAAGAGGAACAGCTATGTTCGCAAACTTTACAATATTTCTGTTTATTTTATTACAAGAAAGAGTTGTAGAAAAGCAGATAGATCGAAACTTAATAAACTAATCTCTTAGTTATGATTAAAAGAAAAGAAATAAAAATATTTAATTTCTGATACAAAAATTAAAGAAAATCTTGAAAAATTATTAGTTTCCTCTAAAACTCAATTTCCTTTTTAATATAAGAGAGTTGGAAGGAGTTTTTATTAATGTAAAATTTTATGTAATTTAATTTATTATTATTCATTTCAATTACCAATTCATAACCTCATTTTCATTGTATGCAAAAGAAACTGTGAGATCAAATATAAGATGTGATGTTAATCTTTGACAGAAAGCAATATCAAATATGAGAGAGAAAATTATTAATTTGAATGATAAATTGGAAAAGCTAGTTTTAATTTTATTAATATTTATAATTAAGTTCTTTGTATACTTGTGAGTTTTCTTGTAATCCTCCATTTTAAAGTTCAACAAATTAAATTTACTCATATAATATATCTAATATCTAACAATCCAAAATAGATGGTGAAGATATCTTTAATTAAAAATGTAGCTGCCCTGAAGGTCAATATTTTGATAAATAACTTAAATAATGTCTTAATTGCTTATATTACTGTCAAACATGTTCATCAGCATAATCTTGTGATAGTTATCTTTTTTTCTAAAATTACAATGGTAAATTAAGAATTATTACATAATAATGAATTTTAAATTATATCTTATAAGGATCATGTGACAACAATAGTTTTAATGATGAAACATAGTGCATTACTTATAAATAGAATTAGAAATTTTCTATAGACAATAATAAAATAGTCTGCTCAAATTCATTAAGCAATATTAATTATTCAGATTTTTAAATTTGAGATAAATTCAAATTTGGATGGGAATCTGATTCATTTTTCTTTAGTTTAAATTTTAATTTGTAAATTTCCTCACAACCTTAACAAAATATTTAACCAATTTGCTCTTTGGTGAATTAAAATAATCACATTTTTTGATTAATTGCTGAATTTGATACATGGCTTGGTTTTAATTATGATTATCTGGGGATTAAACTAATTTTAGCATATTAAGGCTAATAAATTTCCTACTACAATGCAGATATCAAAAATATTATTAAAGAAAACTTAGATAACCCTTATTTTGTTGTTGGGATATTGTCACCACTATTTTAAAACTAATTTCCTTTATGTGGAATTATAGGAAGTCATAATTGGATTATTTAAGGTATTCATTATTTAGATTATTTTTCCTATATAATTACTTTCAGTGGATTCTCACATATTAAGGTACTTTTCAAAACAAATTTTTCCAAAAATTTTGGCCCTCAATCATTCTTTTTTTGATAGTTTTTAATTAATTAATGAAGTCATTTGTTTATGAGAATTCTCAATCTTTTTATTTAATTGTAAATGTTAAATCTCAAATTCTATCTTTAAAAAAGGGCATCAGAGCTTGAGAAACTTTTAAAATTTGCTGTTAGGATTCAAGGATTTTGATTTAATTCAAGTAGCAGATTTTAAATTTATAGATTATAATCTGAATTTGATAAGAAATTATTATTGATAAAAAATAAATTAGACTCAATCAATACTTTAAATTTGCTAAATACCGAATATGAATTTGATATTACTTGAAAGGTATTTAGTTGATTAAGTCTAATGAGTTTTAAATTAAATTTATTTTACATTAAATAATTTTTCAGTCAATTATTTTTTTCAAATTTTTTATGATAAAATATAAAAAATTTGCAATAAAATCATATCACAGGGTAGAAATTTCTAAATCCCTCATTTGAAAAAAACTCTCATTCAAGTTAGAATGAGCAGTAGGAATATTTTAAAAAAATTATATTTTGGCTCCAGGAATACCTTCTCTCCTCACTAATTTTGATTAAAAAAAATTTTTTTTAATAATAGAATGTAATGCTTAATGCTCTTCTTGTTTGTAAAATCCTAATTTTTGCTTATCTTGTAGTCAAGGAAGAGTAAATCCTCCATTTTGTTTTGGTGATACCACTATTTATCAAAATAAAATGATGATCCATTTGAAAATCCTTGTTAAATAAAATGATGTCCCTATAAATGCAAAAAATGTAATAAATATAATAAATGTATAAAGTGTTTAGGAGATAGAGTTTTTCCTCCTTATTGTCTTTGTCAAGCAGGTTATTATGATGATCCCAAAATGGAATTGTGTTAAAAATGTTAAGAAGGATTTTATTCTCAGTTTATAAACAATCAGTATTAGTTGGGGATAGAATTTGAAAATGAAATAGACTCTTTTCGATATAATAAAAATTGAAGGAATTAACAAGCTATTTAATTTATAAATCAATTAATTAGATCATTCATTTTACTCAATTTAAACTTCTGAGATTTAAAATAATAATAAATGAAATAGACTTTTTTCGATATAATAAAAATTGAAGGAATTAACAAGCTATTTAATTTATAAATCAATTAATTAGATCATTCATTTTACTCAATTTAAACTTCTGAGATTTAAAATAATAATAAGAAATTAATAATTAAGATTTAAATATTGCAAAATATTAGAAAAACAAGTGGATATTTATTATTTAAGCAGATATTTTAAAATAATAGAAAAAAAAATATTCTTAATCCTATCTATGCTAAATTACCTTTAAAATTTGATATAGGTCCTTTCTTTTTAGATACAAAAACTCAAATTCCTCTAAATCATGTTGTTCCATCTAATAAAGATCTTGTTAGCTTCATAAACAAGTTTTAGATCTTGTTTTATATTTTAAATTCAATTTAACCTACAGTTATGTATCTTTTACTTGATACACAATATCCACCAAACCTTTATATGTATTTAGCATGCTATGGGAAATTTGTTTTTAGGGATGTATCAGAAACTTAATCCTTTATTTAAAGTTAAAACTATAATATGTATGGCTTAATAGACTTAAGTGAATATGTTCAAGAAAGTAAGCTTAGTTCTTTCAAGAGAGTGGGATTTAGTAATTCTATTTTAGTAAACTGCTAAATTATAATTTTTAAGTATCTATTCATTTTAGTTTTGATGTTTTTATTAAGAAGCTTAAAAATTATCTTAAGGATCTAAAAGTTAGATACAGTTTATGAAGTACTCATTAAAAGAGTGAGTATTGAAAATGAGGTTAACTTACTGATGTTAATTCTATCAATATGTATTCAATTCTCTGAAATATAATAGGAAAATAGTATTTTGAGATATTTAATATTTTTTTTCTGGTTTCTTGATATTTTCTAATATTTGGTTTGCAAGGACTTTAAATTCAGACCTATTTGATAAAAATAAAGCCAAATTAAAAATATTTTACATAAGAATGAAAGAGAATTTAGATAGTAGTAGTTGTTCTTAACTAAAAAAAACTGCTATTTATTAGCTTTAAGAAAAATCTGTTAATTTTGCTAGTTATTTACATAGTATCTAACTATCCTTTAATAGTCTGCTACTTAGGAAGTATTTTAACCTTTTTAATTGGAATATGTACTTTATTTTTAAAGCCTTATAAATACCTTTACATTTCTTTAATAAAGTGCCTTGTTGAAATTCTGTATTCGATGATTATGATTATAAAATTTAATAAAGCACATTAGGGAGATATTGTTTTCAGTGAACAAGATATTGAAGAATATTAGCTTTAGGATATGCTGCTTCTATAGTTTTAACAATATTAAATTGTTTATTTTTAGTTATTTTCTTAGTTGAAGATATAATAATGCCTTTATCATAAAAATTGTGTTGAAGGCATTTTCAATCAAAATAAAATAGTAATATATTAACAAAAATTAATTTTAATGGTGGAAAATGAGATTTTATATTTATTTATTTTTATATTCTTTAAGTATAAATTGATAGTATTTTATTTTTAAAAACCATTTTTTTTAATTTTATTTTATTGATTTTTTAAATTTATTTATTTTCTTAATAATGTAATCATTCTTTCTAAAATTTACACGAAAAATAAAATTTTAACCTTTATTAATAAATTTCTCAGTTTTAATTTTCAATGAGCCTATTATTTAATTATAATATAAATTGAACTATTTCTTAAGAATGATGGATTATAATTTTTTTATTTAAAGTTGTAATATTCATTTTGATCTAGATATATTTATAATTTGTTAACTTTTAATTTATTATTTTAAAAATAGAATCTTTCAAAATAAGTAAACTACTATTAAAAATTCTACTTTGATTTTTATTTATGAATATTAAGTCATTTTTAATCAATTTTTATTAATTAAATGTATTGATAATATTTAGGATATTATTTTACAATTAATACATATTTACTATAAATAGAACAAAATTGAATTTCATCACTAAATATTTTTTTCATTTATGTAAAACATAAAGAGAATCTAAGTATTCACGTGTAGAACCACCAATACTAACAATATTAGGATGTCCCCATGGAAGAAGATTTTTGAATGGTTGGCCACCATTGCCACCAACTTCTAAAGTCTTTCCTCTGCTTGTCTTAATTATTAAACGATCAATTGAGTCTCCTGCACGTCCAGATATTTCAGTGAAATTTTCACCAAAATCTAAGGAAATAGTTTAGGATTAAACATATCCTTGATAACTACCTTTGTTTGTTACGGTAGCTACATTGTCCTTTCCTAATGCTTTGTAATGGCACTCTAAACCTATAACTATATTTTCAGTATAAAAGACAGTGATTTTATCAACTTCGGGAGTATGGAATTCGTTCTTTAAAGTTGCTGATGATTCTAATTGGTCAAAGTGAGTAGAGTAGTAGTGAGTGTCTTTGCCTACCTTTTCACTTTTCTTAACCATATGAGGTAGCTTTCTATCATAGTTAGGATTAGGTTATGAAGTTCCTTGTTATTAGGGAGCAAATTAGGGAGGACCAGGAGGATAGAATCCTTAGGCAGGTTAAGGAGGATACTAAGCTTAAGGTTGGAATCCAAAAGAAGGAGGACATTAATCAAAGGGAGGAGGTTGTGTTGGGGGGAATTAACCTTAAGCAGGTGGGTAAAAGCCTTATTGGGGAGGATATTAAGGAGGGTATTAACCTTGTTGAGGAGGATTAGTACCAATGGAAAAATTGAAGTTCATTGAATATTAGAAACTAAGCTAGTTTTTTATTGGATATGATATTTAATTACTTTTTTACTTATTTATTTAATTTTAATTTAGGAGTTAGGATACACTCAATTTTAAACAAAAGTTAATATCCTTCTAGATCAGCTAATATCTGATTTCAATAGATTATTGATATTTATTTCCTTTTTATGCTAAATCAACCTGTATCTATCCATTTATTTTCTTCTTATCAGATAAATCAAAAAAATTGTGGCTTTTCCTTTATTAAATGATAATCTAAATTATAAAATTATCTCTAACCTTTTCTAGAACAAATAAATTTATTTAGTTTTATGTTTTTACTTTAAAATAAATTAATATAAAATGAAATGCTATTCTATGAAACATAGCCTTTGCTTTCTGATGATGAAAAATAATAAAACTAATTTTTAAATAAGATGTTTTTTTCTAAATTTGAAACACTAAAAATGAAAGCTAAATAATGATATTCTTATTACAATATTTAACCTCAAACAAAATAATCTTTGTAAAAAAATTAAATTACTCAAAATCTGAAATATGATTGATTAGATAATTAATTAATTATCAAATCAGTGAAATTCTAAAAGATTTAGGTTACAAATACTTCTTTGATTATTAATAAATTAAATAAGAAATATAATTATTCCCTTCAGGTATGATTGATATTTTAATTTATTTTGAAATGAAAACATGAAACATAATTATAAAAGTGATTACAAATAAATGAAAATATTATTTATAAAAGAATTAAATATTTTAGCATACATTTTGACAATTTAAAACTAAATGAAAAGATGAAGAAATTTACTATATTTTGATACATCATATTTAGCCATGGCTTAAAAATATTTCATTTTTTAATTATATCAGGCTTAAAAATTTTTAATTGTAAAAGAATCTATATGTTTAGAGACATGTAATTTTGAGAATATTAATTATCTTTTCTATATTATTTACTTTTTTCTGATGAGGAGTATTATTCTTTGATCTATTTAAGAAAGCTTTTGATCATAAAAATTTGAGAATAAAAATTTTATTGATTAAAAAATCCTAGCCAATCAAAAACATAAATTTAAATTAAATTTTAATTCAATCTATCTTTTCAATAAAAAATAATTTTTTCATGTAATTAATAAAAAAAATTAAAAATTAATTTGAAAAGCTATTCAAAAAAAAAGAAGATCATCAATTAAAATTCACGAAAATATTATTTAATGACTAAATAAATAGATATTTGGCTTACTTTTCTTTATCATAAATTTTTGAAAATGCTTTCTGTTACTATCAGAACAAATGATAATCAATAACCCAAAATTTTTATTGAAAAATATCTTTATTTATTTTATTTATTTAGTATAGAATAAATCTTTTACTAATTTTAGCTTAGGTTAGGAAAATAAGAAATGAATCATAAAACAAAATAAATCCATACCAAACAACTTCAATTTGATTTTTTAGTTTTTACTTTTTCATGAGAATATCATAAATCTCATGTTTTTTTATTTATTAATCATTAGTATTTATTTTTTACCATAATAAACCAAAATTTCAGCAAATAAATACACCAACTTAAACCAAAAAAATAAAACAAATAATTTTTCTTTTAGCTTTTTTGAGGATAAAAATTAAAATTAAACACAGCTACTACTAAACTTTGATAAACCTAATTTATGTTATTTCTATAAACCTTTAATAATTACAAATAATAAAATCTCAAACTTTAAATAAACTAAATAACATAGCTCTTTAAAGTAATCCCTTACTACAAACTAAAAATTATTATTTATAACATAAATTAGAAATAAAATTTGGTAAAAAAAATGAATTCTTTTGTTAAATAAAACTTCTTGGAAGAAATTTCAATTTTTATTTTCTTATTATTCTGATTTATTTTGATTGACAATTTTCAAGTAATCTTCAAAATCAAAATTAAATGCTTCATGGGCTACTGAGTAAGAGGATTTAGTAAAATCATTTTGTTCTTAATATTTTTTTTATTCAAAGTTAATCAATATTTGTTTGATATCTACAAAGGGGAAAAGTTCATTTTGTTTGTACTTAATAAATTTTTTTTACTATAACTCTTAAGTGATTCTATCTCTTTAGATTTCTTTTTAAATTAAATTTTAGTTATTATTATTTTAGGTATTAATTTTTATTCTTTCTTTTTAGATAACTTTATAAACTTAATCGTAATTGTTACCCTTTTCTGTTTTAAGATCTACTCTTTTGCTTAATTCTTCAATATGGTATAAAATATCAGGATTATTGAATATTTCAATCAGAAGTTTCTCTGTTAAAGCAATTGAATCTTTTGATTTTATTTCATATTTTTAGTAAATCCAATCCATTTTTCTAGATTCAATGAAAGACTCAATTATGCTGCAAGATTAATAAAACAGATTATTGAGTTCTTCTTCAGTCAATCTTATGTGACAATTAGGGATCTTAGGGTAATTTTTTACTCTAAGGCCAATTTATTCATTCAAAATATCAGTGTATAAATTAATACTTGAAGTTATTATTCTGTTATCTGCATACCCAATCTCATAAAATCTAAATAATTCTTTTGATAAATCCTCATAAATTTATTTTGGTTCATTTATTTTTTCTAATAATCTTTTTTTGTATTCTTCAAGTTCAATCTTCTCTAAATGGGCTCTCACTAAAAACTTTGAATCTTCTATATTAATATAATAAAATTATTAAGGTTATTCCCCTGTTTTTCCAACCTTCCAAGCTAAGAAAGTATCTATTTCTGGTTGCCTACCTACAGCAGAAATTAATCCACACATTATATTATCTCTTAAAGTTGATAATTAACGCATCAAACTAGATGTAGCAAATGACAAAATTGATAGAGATGGATGAATGGTTAAAGCACAAGCTAAGCTCATAGTTAATTAGTAAATACCACTAGCAATATCCAAAATAATATTGACTAAAGGTAAAAATGCTTTGGTTTAATATCTTTAATATTTACCTAGATTTAAATTAAAAGGATGATCTAAATCATAAATCAATAAATTAAAGATCTGTCTCAGTAAAAGAAAACATGGAACCCATACCCAAGAAGTAATAGCTAATAAGAAACTTAAAGTTATGTTAGTAATAATAACTACAGGCATGCCTATTCCTTTAAAAGTTAAACTAAAAAATAAACTCACCAAAGATTCTATGTACTTAAAAATTCTTGCAAAGCTTTTTCCAAGTATACCTCTATCTGGAGAAGCTTCAAAATCTT
>JH720326.1:349345-361264 GCA_000231825.2 Tetrahymena elliotti 4EA
CCTTACATCTTACCTATAAAAGAGCTAATCTCCATCCTAAAAAGCTAGTAGGTGTTTGATGTGATTTCATTTAATCAAAGTAATAGAAATTTTCTCCATTTTATTATACTTAACTTAAAATTTTATAAGGCTTCTTGTTGTATTCATAGGTTTCAAAAACTCTGGAAGGCTTTTTATTACTATTTTAAATCCTTTCATAATTTTCTTGATAAATTTTTTCCTGATTAAGTTAAAATTCAGCAAATCTTTAAAATTAAATAGTAAAAGACTCAAGTTTATTTTATTCTAGTTCTTTTATTATTTTCTCATTGCATATCTTTTGTAGTTCTGCTGTTTTAATCTTCATTGATTGTTTTATTTTGTCTTATTTCCATGAATTTATATTATATTTTATAGGATGATGTTCTTCTAAGTCCTTTTCTACTTTCTCAATCTACTCTTTGAGATTATTTAAAAGCTCATAATAATGTTTCTCTACAATTTATGTTGCTTTTATCAACTCTATCATGTGATCTTATACTTGTTTATCTTTTATGTAATCTGATGATTAAATCATGTTAAAAAGAAGTTATTATTTCTCTTAAAAAATCTGAAGTAAAGCTTCTTTTTCTTCCACATTACTTGACTAAAGTTAACTCAATCTGCTTTTTTATAGATCATCTGCAGCAATTAAAAATTATTTATTGAGAACATTTAAATCTGCAACTGCGTTCTTCATATCTAGCTTTTGTTTTTCACTTAATTTATTTAAGCTATAAAAATCATAATACTGTTCATTATTTTTTGTGATAAATTCAAAAAAGTTTGTTTTAATTGAGGATTGATTCTATTTAATAGTTTCTTTGTTCCTCTCTCTTACTATTTCACCTAAAATCTAATCCTCAGTGAAATAATTGACTGATTTAGTTCCAAGAGTAATAGCTAATAACTTTGCTGCAACACAAGAGATACTAATAAATCCATTAAAAAAATTAGGTCTTGTTATTTGTGATGCCAATCCATAATTTTTTGCATATTTCCATCCAAGCCTTTTTCTAATTTAAAGCAGCTAGCTATAAGAATTGCTGATTCCTTTATAAAAGCGTTTGTTGATATAGTCTCTACCTCTAACAATCCAAGGATTTATCTTCCATTCTTTAGATGAGTCTTCATTCTTGTTATTAATAGCAAATTTTCCTGTTTTTTTAATTGAAGCCATTTATTGAGGAGTTATTCTATTCATATCTTAATCGCCATAAGTTAAGCCTGGCTTAAAGAATTAAATTGGAGATTACTCTTCTTAAAATACTGTTTTTGGTAGATTGAAGGACCATTTATTGTCTTCTTCCCATGAGTATAAATGAGATTCAAAAGATTTATCAATATCTGTAACTAATTTCTATGCTTAATCTGAATAGTAGTTCTACTTTTCAATAGATAAATGTTTTCTTACTGAATGGTACTGTTCATTCATTATCAATTTAGTTTTTTAAGGTAGATTATAAAGCCTTTTGTCATCTAAGCTAGCTGGATTATCTTAGTCTCCAGCTTTTTTACCCTCTTCTATCTTTTATTTATCTTATTATTCTTACATTATCTAAATCAATAAAAATTAAATCTGATTGCTTTCTATCTAAATAATTATAAATTTGCAATTAAATTCAAAAAACTATATAAACCATAAATAAATTGATAATGAATGGTAAAAAATCATTGATTTTTTTGAAAAACGAAATTCATAAAATTATAAAATAGATAAACCTATTTATTCTCAGTTTCTTGAATGTTCTAAAAATTTAAGCAAATTGAAACATGTTAATAAAACAAAGTATTTATATTTATGCTGCTAGCTACTCAACAAACTAATTAATTAATCTACCTTTCAAATTTAGAAAATATCATTAGTAAAATTTAAATTAATGTTCATCTTAATAAATTATTTTAATTTGTATAACCTATTCATTAATATTGAGCAAAGTCTTAACAGTTTTTCAAAAGATGTGTCAATATAAATTAATGACATAAGCAAATTGAATAATTAATAAAAGACGATATTATGAAATTTATTTAATATTTTAAGGGTCTCCTTTAATAAATAAAGTAAAGCAAGCAATTATTATTTATTTTTATATCTTAAATAAAAAAAGTTAATGGAGTTTTCATTCAAATATATATGATTAATAAATTTATATCCAAAACTCAAAATTGAAAAAAATAAAATAAAGGAAGTAAGAAAAATAAATTATTTTTTTGCTCATCTGAAAGATTTGTCAATTTCAAATACTGAGCACTAAAATCTAAAATTATTTATTTATTTCTAGAAATTGATATTTAAACTTCTTTAATTTAGGATCAGTAAAAGAGTACAAATTTTGTTATCAAAATTTAAATTCTGAGCAAAATAGACTGTTACTCCTAAAGTATTATATTTCTAAGTCAATAAAATTGTTTATTTGCTTAAAATTAGATGAATTTGCTTTTTAAAAAAGATAGGTTTTTAATGAGAATAAAAACTATAATTTTAAATGATAGATCAGACTATTTTAAATTAACTTTAATATTTATCTAAATCTTCGTCAAGTAATTTTTCTATCTTATTAAACTAAAAACTTATGACCAAACCCCAAAAAATACTGGATAGAGCATACTTTAAATTGTTATAATAGATTTTAACAAATTAAATTTAATAGAAGGTATTAAATAATTTGACTCTTTAAATTATTATTAAAAAATAGAAGGTATAAAATATTATATTTCTATGTCTAGTAACACTAAAGCCTAGATTTAATATAATAAAAGTAAAATATATCTCATTAAATTTATCTAAAAAATAATTTTTGTAAAATAAATTTAAATAGATTTAGACATTAGATATTGAAAAAGACAAAAAAAACACAGAAGAAATTATTTTAATATTGTTAAGAGATAAATAAGAAATTTATTGATTGATTTATCTTATATTATGTTTAAAAGTAGTTTTTGTTAAATTAATTATGAGAGTAAGGATTATAAATTAAGTCAGTATAATTTACTATTAAAAGAAATCTATTTTTATCTAAAACAAAATTACTTTTTAAAAATCTTAAATCAAGTATATTATTTTTATTAAAATATGATGGAAGTAAAAGTAGTAAGCCATTAATAAACAAAAGAAATTTACAGGTCAAATTACAGAAAGCGGATGTTGTAACCTATAGGTTAATTACTCTAGACGAAATAAAAGACTTGTATTATATATTTAGTGAGCAATAGAAGTAAATGCTTGAAAGTATGAGAAGAATTAAAGAAGTATTAGATTGGAGTGGTTCAAGTTACTTATAAATATATTTTTTTATAAAGATAAAAAAGAAATCAAACAAAAAGCTGAAGATATAGAAAAGAATATAGATGATAAATAAATAATCTATATTAAAAAACTGAATATACAATATTTCTTAAATAATCATCTAAAATTCGATTAATCAATATCAAAATTATAATGTGTTTTTAAAAGAAAAATATTTATCTTAATTTTTTAGAATTTAATTAAAAAATCTAAGTTTTAATTCCTCCTTAATATTACCATATTGCATTTCTCATTCTATAATAGTAAAAATCCCATATAGAAAATAAATTAAATTCTAAGGTAGCTACACCACTTAGTTTAGGAGTTGCATTCTAGTCTGGATCATTTGTATTTACAATAAGATAGTAAAATAGCGCTTTAACATTTTATAGCTAGGTATAAGTAAATAGAGGAAGCATGAATAGGGTTAATATTGATGCTCCAGTTGTAGTAAGGTCAGATTATAAATAGAAGATAGAGTTTTTAGGAAGATACAAAGTTATTAAGTAGATAGGATAAGGAACATTTGGTACTGTGTATAAATGTTCTACTTACAAGGGATATGAGTATGCAATCAAATAAATCAACAATGTTAAGATGAAAAAAATGATGAATAATGAACTTGATGCATTAAAAAGTGTCAATTCTAAGTATGTCGTCAGATATTATGAAGTATTTTATGATAAATAAGACCATCCTTGTATTGTCTTGGAGCTTTGCGAAGGAGGTACCTTGTCAGATTTCATGAAAAAGTTCAATAATCATTGTATTCCTGAGAAGATAGCCCTTAATTTATTTGTGTAGATTTTAGTTGGATTCAAAGAGATTCAGAAAGCAAATCTTATTCATAGAGATGTCAAATTGCAAAATATTCTTTTGAAAAATGATTCACCAAAAATAGCAGATTTTGGTTTAGTTACTTAATAGTAGAAGGACAAAGTAGATGGATTTGCAGGAACACCTATGTATATGGCACCTGAAATTTTAGATGGAAAAAACTATGATTAGCAAGTTGATATTTGGAGTTTAGGTGTTTTGCTTTATGCGATGTTGTTTAATGATTTCCCTGTTTGTGAACAAACTCCTTACATGTAATTGTAGAGAATACAGATGGTATGTACTCCAGAATTTAGCTTTGAGAAAGCAAAAAAAAGTAGATATTAAAGCATAAGGTAAGAAACAGTTGATCTACTATAAAAAATGTTAAATATAGATCCAATTAAAAGAATTACACTTAATTAGCTATTAGAATTACCTATCATTAAGGAACATGATCTACAAGGAGATTTAGCTCCTAAAGTAGAGCCATAAATTTTAGATGAAAATTAGAAAGTATACAAGCAAAAAATGCAGCTAAAATCGCTTAATAGCTTGCAAGTTGAAGCATCACCAATAGTAAAAAAACTGAAATTATTTGATTTCTCTTCATAGATTTAACAAATTTTACCAGAAGACTCGAGAGAGGAGGATACACCTTCAACAGATAGACTATCTCCTATAGATAGTATTAAAAATGAAAATGAAAACGAGTCTTCTAGTGATTCTTAAAATGAAAAGCAATCTTCAAATAAAGTTGAGAAAAATGTTCTAATTAGTTAATTAGGAAATAATCCGAAGCATATTTATGAAGTACATCTTTTGCCTTACAATTAAATTTTAAATAGAATCACTTAGTTGGTTGATGTTTATGAACTTTTTGCCAATGGTGATAGCATTATAAGTTCTGTATTTAGTGCAAATGAGATAAATTTAATCCTTTATTTCCTTTCTAGGATTATTTTATTCTACTTCCAAGGCTTGAATAAAATCCTTGATGAGCGTGAAAACACATATAATTTAGATCATTGGTCACAATTTATATTCAGTAAATCTTATTTAACTATATTCTCTTAGGTCCAAGTGGAGATGTAAATCTGGATGGAAAAATCTACTATCCTCTATGACCATCTAAAATTAATAGACCTCATTCCTATTTAAGTTAAAGAAATTGAAAATTTAGAAAAATCATCAGAGAAAGAATAAGATTAAGAATTACAAGATGAAATTGAAGAAAATACTGAATAAGATACTAAGGGATAGTCAAATAGTGAAGAATCCAAATCAACAAAAGGATCAAATAAGAAATCTGATAAAGGAAATAAAGATAAAAAATCAAAAAATGTACTCAAACTTCTCCCAGATATCATTGAAAATATTATTTCTCCTCTCGAAACATCAGTTCCATAGGATTTTTCATTTTTATAATCAAACTTGCCTGATTAGTTGAAGATAGCCTTTAGAGCTGTTATGATGACTGCATACACTCGTCTGTAAAACTCATATAAAGAAGATAAATCACAATTATCAGGATCACAAACAGATACAATTTCTAATTAAGCCACACTCTCAAGCTTGTCTCATATAGGTTCTCCATATTAAAGTTAAAATATAATAGGTTCATCTAAAAGTCACTCGAATCTCAAAACAATCAAATAGAATCCTAATAGCCTAATTATTAATTAATCCTCTCATAATAAATCTCCATCAATAAGTAAGCAAATAAGTTAAAGTATAACAAACTTATCTAGCGTAAATAAAAAGACAATATAAGCAAACAGTATTTAATTAGGCAACAATAACAAAACTTTACCAAGTAGTTCTCTAGCAAGTACACCATTAAATTCTCAATCTAATTCTAAACCTAATAATTTAATTTCAGCAACAAAAACAGCAAATAATTCTCCATAGGTTGTATCGTCTACGTTAAAATCACTAACCACCTCCACAAAAAATACTAAGAGTTTTTCTAATTTTGCAACTAATAAACAACTTCAAGCAAGTTCAATAAATTAAACTTCAACTGCAAGTCTTGCATCTCCGTCTTAAACTTAGTAGAAACAATTTACATTTTAGCAAAATAAAACATAAAATTAACCAAGCAATTTATAACAAAATCAAACAATAAAGGCTGTCCCTTCTCATACAAATAAATCCATAACTTAGAGTTAATCAAATTTAAAAACAACTATAAAATCAAGTAAAGTAGTTGGTATAAAGCCAAATAATTTAAATTTACCAGCTTCATCTTCTTTAACTTTACCTAAAAGTAATATTAAAATAGCTTAATCTAACTCTAATTAAAAAAGTAATAGTCATATTGAAGAAGGTTAAAATGAATATTTTGAATAGTTTGAGAAAATGAAATACTCTCTCAGAATTTTGTTATGCTGCACTCTTAATCACTTTATCCTCTTAGATGATTAGAATATTCAACTAAACGAATTTTAAAAATATCTAAGAACCAAATATTAAAATTAGGATTTTAACAATGAAACACTTTAAAAAAATTTCTTTTTATGGTAAAGAGAAATAGATGAAGAATCTTTGTAGGCTTAAATAGATTAAATATTCAAAAGCTATCTGCCTAAAATATAAGAGTTTGATATATCCTTTTTTTGATATATTAATTAATTATAGTATTAAAAATCTATTTCATAAATTTATATTATTATCAAATTTTATCAAAGTTTACATTTCTACATTTTTTATTGTAAATAAAATATATTTCATCTAAACTTTCAGAATCATCTTTAGTTTTATCAAATATTTTCTGAATAAGAAATTTCAAAAGAATATCCAATAGGTGGTCATTTTTTAGTATAATTTAGCTAAATTTCAGAATTCGAATAATAAAAAATTCTACCTGATCAAATTTTGCAAAATTTTCATAATTTTAAAAATATTATATGAATTCTAACTTTCGTTGTTTTATTTTTAAATAATTAATGTTCAAAATTAATTAAAGCTGGGAAAAATTTTATTTGAACAAGAAACAAATATTATTAATTTATAATTTAAATTAAATCATGTCATTTCTGAAAAAAAATTAATATTTTCCCTAAACTCACAAAATATTTCAAATATTCTTAACTCTTCACTGAAAATTACTTTTAAATAACTCTTAAATATTATAAGATATACTCTTGGATGGTTGGAAATTCAGATCATCTGAGATCCGAGTAATCAAGATATTAAGTATATATACCATAATTCCTCTGGACCTGACGATGACGAGGTGGCGAGGAATTATAAAAAAAGTGAATTTTTTTTAACATCGTCTCATCTACTTACAATTCCTGCGCAGCTGACGAAGTGACGAGGAAGTACGGTGTAATATTTATGATAAAAATAAATATTTTAAAGTGTGTTCTGTTGTATTTCATAATTTTTATTAGACAAAGTAAAATTAATTTATTAAATTAAAAATATTTACATATGAGAAAAAGGATTCTAAAAAAAAACAATAAATTCAAAATAAAGTGTTTAAATAATTTTGTTTGATTTTTATTTTATTTAGTATTATTATTTAATTTGTATGATTTTCTTTTTATGAGTAATTAAAAAAAATATTTTTACAAAGTTTTTAGCCAGTTTTATTGAGGAAATTAAAAAATATTCTTTTTTTATACAAATAATTTTAAATTCAATCAAAATAATTAATTTAAACAGATAAAAAAAATTCTGATTAAGATGGATAAATATGTTTGAATATTCTGATAAAATTTTTATTTGTAATTAGTTTCAATAAGAAGATGCTATTAATTGTACTTTTATGATAAAATAATTTTAATAAATTATATTGTGTATGATAGCCATTAAATTATTTAAAAGCAAGTAATGCCTATAGTTTCAAAAACTATAGTAAATAATGTCAATTGATAATTTAACTAATCTTTTTACTTTAAAAAGTTTTCGTATTGTTTTTTCTACATAGCTTTTATCCAAATAGTTAAGCTTATGGATCCTTTTAATTATAAAAATAAATATTGAATAAAGAAATATTTAAAAGAATGAGATAAATATAAAATTTGTAAATAAATCTTAAAGTAACAAATAGGAATTAATGAATGAGCAATAGAACTGAATAAATATCAAGTAAAGCCTACTAAAATTTGTCAGTAGCTTTTAAATAAAAGTCTTCAAATTAAAAAAAAAATTCATAATTAATATTGAAAATTATTTTTACTAAAGGCTAAGAGTCAAAGTTTAGAGATTAGAGCGCTATGCTAAAGATACTAACCCTTATGCACCAATTTCACCTAAAATATTGTAACTTTTAAAGAAATGTAAAAATAAAATATATTGAATACACATTTTATTAAAAGAATGAGAAAAACATAAAAATTTGAATTAAATCTGAAAGAAACAAAGAATAATTAATGAATGAGCAATCGAGCTGAACAACAAATATCAAGTAAACCAAAAAACATTTGTCAGTGACTCATAAATTAAAATCTCCATGAATTTTTTTCAAAAATGTATAGTTAATATTGAAAAACAATTTTTACTAGAGGCTAAGAGTCAAAGTTTAGAGGATTAAATACAAATATTTCCTTCATTAATTTTAAGTTAAACGAGAGATTACAGCACTATGCTAAACCAGATACTAATCCTTATGCATTTATTAGATACCCACTTTAAATAATTATAAAATTAAATATTGAATGAAGTAATGACAAAAACATAAAAATTTGAAATTAAATCTGAAAAAAACATATAAGAATTAGTGAATGAGCAATCAAAATGAACAAAAAATATTAAGTAAACCAAAAAACATTTGTCAGTGACTCATAAATCAAAATATTTGTATATTCCATGTATTTTTTTCAAAAATAAATTATTGATATTGAAACACTATTTTTACTAAAGGCTAAGAGTCAAAGTTTAGAGATTAGAGCACTATGCTAAGCCTGATTCTAATCCTTATAAACCCACTTCACCAATTTTATTATCACTTTTAAAGACTTATAAAATAAATATTAACTAAAGTAATATTTAAAAGAATGAAAAAAACATAAAAATTTGAATTAAATCTGAAAGCAATAAATAATAATTAATGAATGAGAAATTGAGCTGAACAAAAATATCAATTAAACCAAAAAACATTAATCAGTTTCTCATAAATCAAAGTCGTTGTATATTCCATGGATTTTTTTCAAAAATGAATAATTAATATTGAAACACTATTTTTACTAAAGGCTAAGAGTCACAGTTTAGAGCTTAGAGCACTATGTTAAGCCAGATCTTAACCCCTAAATACCTATATCACCAAAATAATTTTCACTTTTAAACAATTATAAAAATAAATATTGGATAAAGTAATATTTAAAAGAACAAGAAAAGAATAAAAATTTTAATTAAATTTGAAAACAAAAAATAAGAATTAATGAACGAGCAATCTAGCTGAACAAAATCTTGCAAACAACAACCAAAATTTGCCAGTCACTAATAAATTAAAGTCTAAATTAAAAATTTTCCTAATCCAAAAATCCCACTCTCCAAAAAAATTAAAACTAAAAAAGTCAATATTTAACAAAAAATTATCAACTTAAATAATAAAAATGTAGAGTAAGGTTAATTTATTAAGATTTTTAAATACTTTTAGGGTAAGGCACTTTCTTGCTAATAAAATTGGCAACCCAGTAGGTCTTAGTAAATGAGCTTTTACAGTAAACATTTTTTTATTTTGAAAAAACAAAAATGTGTTAATAATTATCACTCCTGACTGAGAAAATACTGAAATGATAAAAAATATTATTTTCTTTGTACTGCGTCATTAATTTTAAAAGAAGCATTACTTTGAATAAGATTAAATATTTAGTTTTTAAAATTACTATTCTAATTAATGTATTTAAAATTTTTTAAAGTAATTATCAATAATTGAGTTAGATTTTTCTTATAAATATTTAGAAAATTAAATTTTAAATATTGATATTAAATAACTCTTTCTTACATAAAATATTTGTTTAATAAATAGATTAAATTGAAAAATATTTACTTTATATAATAAAAATATCCTTTGGAACAATATCCTTGTAATATATTTGGCTTAAAGGTTAATAATATACCATATTCATAATTAAAATCCATTTGTAGTTAGCCAGAAATTCATACTCAGTTTTAGTAATATGCTTTTAATTTCTAAAATTATAATTCTGTAAAAATCTGTTAATTAATACTAATAAAAAAAAATGTTTTAATTTTAGCAAGATATGATTGAAATAAGTTATTATTTTTATAAAAACAGTTTGATAATTCTATTACTTTTTTATTTAAAAAGTTTGAAATTTGGATATGAAATAGAATTTTTTTAATATTTAGATTTGATAAGAAAAACTTATGAAATTATGTAAATTTTGTTAGGAATTTGAATTTAGTTACAAACATCTAAATTTAATCTTTTATTATCAAATTAATATTAATCTCTATTAATGTAATGAATACTTTAGAGTAAAAATAACTACTATTTAATTCAACTGTTTAAAGGTGTTCTAAAAAGTTAACTTTTATTAACTTTTGTAAAAGATTTTCCTTAATAATCAAATTCAGATTTTATTATCTAATCACATTAATTTGCTTTAGTGAATTTCTTTGACAATAAATTTTATTTTAAGCTCAGAAATAAAAAATAATTTTTTATCAAATATTCTCAAAATTGTAAAAATAAAAGGAACTTTTTGTAGTTAGTTAGTTGGTGAGCTTTGATAATTTTTTGTCATACAAATATCAAATTATATAATGTTCATTAACTTATTTGGATTAATATAAATCCTTAGATATAGTTAGATGGTTACCATTTTAAATGATAATAAAAAATGTAACAAAATTTAATTAAAAAGATAATTTTATGAAATACAAAAAATAGATATTATATTAGATTAAGAATTATTTCTGATTGATTATCAAATTAATTAAAAAAAAATTAATGCACTAATGTTAATTTTTCAAAATAGACAAATTAAAATAAGACCCAATATGTTTAATAGTATGATAAGGGTTTGAAATTTAATCAAAGCAAATTGCTTACTTCATTAAAATCTTTCTATTCCTATAAATCTTATTCTTTTGAAATTGATATAAACATTAATACAAAATTAAAATAAAAAAAGATGATTTCCTAAAATAACAATTAAGATAAAATCAATTAAATCTAATTGAATTTGATCAAAAACAATAAAGTTTTGTTGATTCTAAACAGTTTAAATACTCTTTTGGCCATAGCAGGAGCTATTCTAGCTATTACATCATCTAAAAATATATAAGATAATGATATTTAAACTGGTTTACAGACAGCTATTATAATATTTGCTTCTTTGGTTATTTTATTCAGTTTGATCAATTCTGCAATTTGGTATTACTATAAATTATAAAGATGGTAAAGAATAGTAGTAGCTATTTTGATTATGATTTGTGTTGGAGTTATCGGAGGCATTATAGTAGCTAATATAATAATGACTAACATGTAAACTTTTTGTGGTAAAAGATTTCTTTTAATAATAAAGAAAAATATTAATTAATTTTTACATTTCAAAATTAGGATACTATATTCAACATGATTACCCCTATGATGGTTTTAATATCAAGACAAATTTAGATAAAACTATTTCTAGTTGCTCAGCTTTAGATAAAATTCCCTTATCCAAATCAGATGCTATCAAATTCTTATGTGTATAATATATTACAAACTCTTGCTAAACTTATGATTTCGAAAAAGGTATGGAGTGTTATTCTTTTGATTCTTTGGTAGTTGAGGACTGGGACAGTCTATATACAAATCAAATAGTCAGCTTAGTAAT
>JH720326.1:365607-447700 GCA_000231825.2 Tetrahymena elliotti 4EA
GTAGTTGAGGACTGGGACAGTTTATATACAAATTAAATAGTCAATTTAGTAATTTTAGTAGTATATAAAATTGCTAATACTGTATTTACTATATTAAAAGAAAAAAAATTAAAAGAGCTTACAAACTAACAACCTTTATCTTAAAATAATTATTGAAAAAAAGAATGGTAATATATATAATATTTTTTATTTTTATGTTTTTTGTCTATAAAATGTTATATTATATAATTATAAGTAATTAATTAAATCACATAAAGCTTTTATTTCACAATTATTAAAAATCTCAATTATTTTTTTAGTTTTTATTTATTATTTTAAAAAAAATTATTTAGAGATACAAAATTTTTGGTTTTGTAAATTAATTCCTATTGTAAAACTTTCAATTTTATCTAAAGTTTGATTAAAATTCAACATACTCCTTTGAAATTATAAAATCTAACTTAATCTTCAAAATGGAAAATTAAAATTCACAAAAAATCAAATTTATTTAAAATTTATTAAAAATTAGAAGAAGCTTATGGGTATGAGAAGCCTTCATATTATTGTATCAAGCGCTTCTAAACTTTTATCTTCTACCAAAGTGATGAATTGATTGATTTATAAAACCTAATATGATTAAAATAATAAAATATTTATGTTAATAAAGAGTAAAAACTAAAATTAATGAATTTAAAATCAATGTCATTGTTTGTATTTAAAAAAACTTTTCAATTAAATCTATTTTAAATGAAAAAGAAGAAAAAAATTTCTTCAAACCAAAATTCACCAAAAATTCAAAAATTGCAAAAAAATAAATAGTCTTACCCAAACTAATTAACAATTTAATATAGAAAACTCTACTTAATTTTTAATAATTTGAAAGATTTAAAAAATTTTTAATTATTTTCAGATTCTATTTGTTTAAAATAATTAAATTGAAATATTATAATGATGCATAATTTATTGATGCAAATGATAGAAACATACAAATATGATGTAAGAAAAATAAGTTATTATACACATTTGTAATTTTAATTTATATTTTTATTATTTTATAATATTTTATTTTTAGGAATTAATAATATAGTCAGTCATCTGAGAAAAATACTTTTATCTCTCAATTTATAGGATTAGATTTTTAATTTTTATCACTTTTTTATCAGTCATCTTGATCTTCATCGTTATCTGGCTCTTACACATTTTCTTCCATTATATTTTCGAAATTGATTCCATATTCTTCTTCATTGTTTTCACTAAAATTTTTAAACATAAAAATGAATCTTGTTAAAATGAATTAATTTGAATTTTTTACTTTTCAACATCCATTCCTTCATCTTCATCTTCTTCTTCATCTATTTATTCAATGTCTTTATTTTCATCCTTTTTATCTTTTTTGGATTTTTTATCTTTTTTAAAAAATAAAGAAATTATTTAATATCAAAATTCTCTAAACTAATTTATTTACTAGCGCCAACTGGTTTCTTTTTTTCTACTTTTGGACCAGCTCCATTGGTAACTTTATGTCTCTTTGGCATGAACATTTAAGTCTTTTCCATGTCTGACTCATCAAGTAGCAACTCCATAACTTCTTAAGGTTTCCAAATATCTGCCTTGAAAGCACCTCCTGAATAAACTGTTGATTGAACCATTTACTTTTGTTGAGCTCTCTTTAAAATTCTTTCTTCAATAGTTCCTTTAGTTACCAATCTGTAAACAAGAACTTCTTTTGTTTGACCTTTTTTAGAAAATAAAAACAAATTAATTTAAGTATAAATTTCCTTCCAAAAGAATATTTTAGAATTAATTCTTTACCTATTCTGTGAGCACGATCCATAGCTTGAGCATCCATGGTAGGATTCCAATCATTATCATAAAAGATGACAACATCTGCAGCAGTTAATGTAACACCCAAACCACCAGCTCTTGTACTCAACAAGAAAGCAAATGTTTTATCACTTGTCTAAAATTCATTAACCATATCTCTTCTATCTGATATGTTACAAGAACCATCAAGTCTGAAAAATTTGTATTTCTTTCTTGTCATAAAATCTTCTAAAATATCAATCATTCTTGTCATTTAACAGAAAATAAGAACTCTATGTCCTTCTCTCTTCAATTTTGCAAGCAACTTCAATAAATTATTATCAAATATTTATTAATAAATAAAAACCTAAAAATATAATTTACAGCATCCAAATATTTAAGCTTGGCACTATCTGCAACTAAACTTGCAAAATCAACGACTTCGATATTTGAGAAACTTTCTTAATTGTTAAAGTTTAGCATACCTTCTTTAAAGATCTATTTAAAATAAAATATTTTGTAAAATTTGATTTTTTAAAATATAAATTTACAGATAAATCAATTAGTGATCTTCCTTTTGTTGGTGCTTGCTAAACTTCACTTGAATAAGGAAGCTTTTAGAAAAATGCACCATTAGCTCTTGCGATGAATCTTCCTACTCTGGATTCTTCCATGTTGAAGCGATAAGTCTAGAAACTTGAGGAAGAACAGATAAGATTGATAGGAGGAGAAATAGTTCTCTTAATTATACAATATAACTTAACAGGTTAGAGACAGTTGTGAGCATCTTAGCAAATGCTTTTCCATCTCTTAAGGAATTTATTATTTTATTTTAATAGAATACCATCATGAGGTTAAATAGAATTAAGACTTGCAATTTAATCGATAGTAGTGTTGACTCTTAATAAATTGAAAGATTGAACATAATTATCATATTTAGAGTCATCCTATCCATGCAAAATATTCTTAGACCACCAAAGATTTTTACATTCATATTTTTCTCCACTTGCATTTACCATTTTAAAAACTTTTTATTATGTATGAAGCACGTGAGCTAATATTAAATAAAGATAAAAGTTATCAGTTCTTGAATATATTTCCATTATATTAATAGGTAAATCAAGTAATCTAATGAAGCTAAAAATAGAGTTCTTATTGCTGAAAAGGTCTTCTCTCACATTCTTAGCACTTAAAAACCCAAGTTTTCTATGTATAAATTCATTCTTTGTTTCTTCCCTCATTACTTCATCATAGTAAAGTTTAGGCAAGTGATAAAAGATAGGATTGCTCACATTTGATTAAACTTATTTTATTTCTCCCATCTTCACTGGTAGATGTCCAGTATAATAATAGATATTCTAAAAAATAAAAGAACTTCTGCAAGGTCTTCTTTCAAAAAGTTCAGGGTGATTACAAACTTTTCTGAATTGCATGACTAAATTCATCAAATTATCTACCTATCATATTAAATTATTTAAAAAACTAAATAAATTCTTCATCAAAACAATAATTCAAAATAAAAACTCTTTCTTAAATTCAATTAAAAAATGTTTAGCAATTTTTTCTAAAATCAATTTGTTTAAATAGTTCAAAAGTTATTTCTCCAAAAACAAAATGATTTTTAATAGAAAAATTAGTTGTTTTTTTCTGGGTTAATTTAAAATTTTCTATTCAAATTTTTTAAAAATGACTAATTAATTTGTAAAAAAGAAATACTTTTTGTTTGGATTCAAACATCTTGAAGAAATCTTTAAGTGACAGCTTTGATTTAATATGGTCATAGAATTTTTATTATCTCTTAGTCATTTCACACATAATTTAGAATTCTTTTTTGGCACCTAGTTCATGTTCAACATCTTTTTTTACTCTACGAAGCATAAAAGGTTTTAAAATAGCATGGAGACGTTGCAATTAGTGCTAGTTTAACTGAGATTTATCTTAAGAGGATGCTTCGATATCTTTAGAGAACCATTCTTAGAACTAATCGTGTGAATCGAATAATTTAGGCATGATAAAATGTAATAAAGCCCACAATTCTGCCATAGTATTTTGAATAGGAGTACCTGTTAATAGTAATTTATTTCTTGAGTTAAATGAAAGTAAAGTCTTCCATCTCATAGAGTTGATATTTTTAATAGCTTGAGCTTCATCCAATATCATATATTACCATTTAATTCTTTAAAATGTTTTTTCATCACTTACAACTAGTTAATAACTTGTAATAACCAAATGGAAAGGTGAGCTTTTCAAACCTAAATTCTTGGCTGAAAAATACTTTCTAATCATTTTTCTCTATTTCAAACTACCCCAATAAGGAAGAACTTTTAAGGAAGGGAAGAACTTCTTTAATTCTTATTGCCAATTATCTATTTTAGTCAAACAAAAATAAATTTTAATTTTATTCAAATTGGATTGAAAAAAATGTGTAAATTTTTATTGAAACAAATCTAGAAAGTATGTACACACAAAAAGAAGCATCATTCAATTGAAATTTCATTATGAAGAAAAGAAAAATAATTGTGAATTACATAAAGTGGATGATGGGGCAATAACTAAGAAAGGACCCCAAATATTCTTAGTCCCAGCAATGTGAGTAATTAGTGAAATAGCTTAAATAGTCTTACCAAGACCCATTTCATCTGCTAAGATACCATTAATACCTTACTCATATAAATTATCCAACCATCTAAGACCCTTAAGTTAATATTCCTTTAATGTGCCTTAAAAGTGCTCAGGAGGTTTAACTAAACTACTTTAAGTTTCAGGTTCGACTTGAGAAAAATCTAATTTTGCTGCTTCTTATAGCTCTTGTACAGTTGTCTTTTTTTATTCAGTCAAGACGATTCTGTCTTCTTCGTTACCAACTAATTAAAATAATTTAAGATAAAAAATAAAATACAAACCAATTAAAATTACGAAAATGTCTTTCATGAGCAGTTTCTTAGTCAAATTAAATTAATTCTTTTCTTCTGTCATTGATCAAAGCTGATACCTCCTAAGCAGCCTCTCCTTCATCAATATCAATTTTTTAACCTTTGAAAAGAAGTGGATCGTATTTATACTCTCCCTCTCCCTCTGGTAAAGCAAGAGCTTCTAATGCAGCATTTGTTTTATCATTCATGGCAATACCTAACTTCTAAGCCATAAAGTGAGCGTATAAATCAGATTGTTTCATCAAGAATTCTAATCTTTTTTTCTACAACAAACTTTCCTTTTCTTCTTCTTCTCTTCTTCTTAATTCTGCCTCAAGCTTTTCTTTTCTTCTCTTGATTTCATTTAATTCTCTTTCTCTTTTTCTCCAATAACTGACCATTTCTCTGTGCATTTTCTTACTTCTTAAAGCCCAATCTTTCTATGTTCTCTAACTTTTACCATATTTCTTTCTAACTTCCTTTGAGCACAAAATAGCGAATTTTCTGCTATTCTATTCATAATCTTATCTTGCTCTTTAAATAAAATTTAAAACAAATTCAATATTTGCAAAAAATGTCATTAAAATAAAAAGAAATTATTTAATTTATAAATTACTATTGAGCAAATCTGTATATTTTGAGAACATTTCTAACAACTTATTACCAAGCTTTCTTAAATAAAAGTCTTTGATATTTTTCTCTATCTTCAGCAGACATTTTATTAAGTTTTTCAAGCTTTCTCTTTTTTTAAATATCTCTTTCTTGATTGTTGGTAGAGAGATTAATTTCGTTCCAATCAGCATAGCTTTCATTTTAAAGCATCTTCATTTTTAAAGGAGATGTTGTAGGTTCAGGTTGACTACCTTCATTGTTATTTTTTTTAGATTTTATTTACAATTGAGCTTTATTAACACCTATTCTAGGAATTATTGGCTTACTTAAGAGCTATTAATTTTATAAACAAATTCATTTATAATTTATTATTTCTTTATTTTTTAATTTACTCTATTAAAAGGATCGGATTAATCATTATAAACAGCATGATATTATGGAACCAAAGCTTTCTTAGCTTCATCAAAATTACTACCACAAAATGGCATATTTTAAGGATTAAATCTGTATCTTTTTATTTTCCTAAAGTCAGATGGCTTTTATATAAAATTAATATTTTGTAAAGAAATATTGATAGAATATACAATAATTAATTACCTTATAACCAATAACTTATTAAGTGCGTGTTTAAAGTTTATCTTTGGTGACTTTGAATTTTTTAAAAATTTGATTTTCAACATAATCATCATGGCGAGGACTTTCGATAGCCTAACTGAGTCTCATAAGCTAATGTTCAATAAGCTTAGAGTTTTTTGAGCTTTATAATTTCATGCTCTCTTTTATAATTTATTCCAAAGTTTAAACATTAGAGGAAGAAGACACCTATGAAGAAGCAGATGAAGGTCCTGTACTTATATTATTATTCCCTTATTACCAACTTTATATTTTTTCAGCATTTAAATTATTCTAATTAATTGTCTTTGTATAATTTTTAAATAAATTCCTAATTTTTTATTAAATCAAAATTAATTATTAAATTATATTGATTTATTAAATTTATTTAAGATAAATGATATTCATAGTTAAATATTTGGTAACATTTGCATAATTAAAAGACATTTCTTTCTTTAAATAGTTACTTTAAAAATTAATTTAAATTAAATTAAACTTAGCTATTGATAGGAAAAATATTTTTAATTTCAATTTTCAATTTTTTATTATTCCAATTTATTTTATCAAATTTATTAATTAATTAAAAATCCTTAAAATACTAAATTTTTCTGTTTACTTTATTTAGTTAAATGTTTAATCATTTTTTTTATCAACTTTAAATTTTAAATTTTAATTTAATTAACACTTTTAAATCTTTTTAACTCTATTTTATTGCTTTTGCAAATATAGATTTCTCTTAGAATGAATAAAGGGTTTTTTCACTCTTTTATGGGATTTTTCTCAAATAAAATTCATTTTAGTTTATTTTTTTTAATTTAAAAATACTGTGTTACTATCATTACTTTTTAACAAAGCAGATTTCTTACTAATTTAAAAGGGTTTTTGAATGATAATTAAATATTTTTAAAGGTATTAATCATTTGCTATGAAACTATTTTTAAACGTTACTTTTGCGTAATAATAAATTTTTTACTTTGATTTGATAAGTAATAAATGAATATTTATTAAATATTATTTGAAGATTTGTGGAAATAAGAAGTAATTACTTTCTTTTGTTTTTAAGGAAGGCTTTTTTAGATTCTAAAAATGTACTACTTGTGTGAGTGTTATTAATTTTTTACTTGACTATGTCTAGCTCTTTATCAATAATAGAAGATTGCAACCTTTTTTGATTTATTTAGAAAAAATAAGAATATTAGAATAAGTAGGCGGGAAAGGAAAGAAAGTTTGTATAAATAAAATAAATATATTTTTATATCTTTATTTATTAGTTTAGTAAATTAGATAATAAATTGATAGGATATTCTACAGCTCTAATCGTAGAGAAACACATATAAAGAATATAAGTTCTCTTTGATAAAGCATATAAATAAATAAGCACCAAAGCTAGCAAGCAATTAATAAATTTTTCAATTTTATTTAAATCGTTTTGTTTCTTTTTATATTTGGAGCGAAAAGGTTCAACAAAAAATTGGTGCTTATTGTAGCTGCTTTTAGATTCGTTATATGAGTTTTAGACAAAAAATACTAAGAAATTCAATTTATAGACAAATTTTTTGTTTTTGGACTTACAATTTATCTATTTCTTCATCTATGAGCTGATTGTATTTTTGATTCGCAAGATCAGATTGGCGCAATTAGTTCTCAGGATCGAACTCGAAATCATATGAATCTTCTTCATTCATTTCATCATCGCTGATTTCAAAATTGATTTTCATTTCCTACCTCCATTGATCTATCTTTCTAAGATTTTCATCGTATTTTTTATTTTGCTTCTGTTCATTTTTTTAAAAAAAGCTATCTTAAAATTAATGTCAACTTAATTAGCAATTATTTTTTCAAAGATTCTTCTGTGAAAATGGTGATTAAAATTGCTTTTTTCCCTCAAAATATAACTTAAACAGGCAAATAAAATACCATGCTGCCTGCCTAGCTCCTTTTGGTGGAATTTTTATGGAAAAAGAGAAAATTAGAAGTTTGGAAATTACATCCGACTCGGTTTTTATAGTATCTAGTATCTTCTTGATAGAGTCTTTATAAGAATCTTGATTCTTTGAGAGATTTGTTGAATTCTGTTCATAGGAAATATCAGAATTATTCTTGTAATTGCGCATGGAGCTGCTCAGCCCCTGCCCATCGTTTTCAGTGCTGTTCATTTGCTTTTAAACTTATTCCTAAATTTTTTTTAATTAGCTACCTATTTATTTTTTTCTTGTAAAAATTTTTGTCAAATAAGAAAGAAACAAATTTCCTTCAGCTCCATAATATATTTAATAAAAACAAATATAAATTAAAATTCACACAACTCCAAGCTTTTCTAAACCTAACAAACAACCAAAAAAAATAATAAAACAAACAAACAAAGAAAACAAACAAACAAACACAAAAACATTCGATCATCTATCTAATCCAGAACAATAAATAAATTAAGATGAATGAATGAATGAATAAATAAATAATATTTTTATGAAAACAATCTAACAATAAAAATGAAAAAAAAAATCCTCTCACAAAATAGTCTAAAAATTTAAATAGAAACATTACCATTTGCTTGGTTTTTTTTAGTTTTGATAATTTTTCATTTTGTTTGATTGATTTTCTCTTGGATAGACAGAAAAACTACAAATTTTTGGACATATTGTAAAGTATGAACACAACTTTATTCTTATTTTTATTATTCTACATTCTAAACAATTTTCCATCTATTTATACAATTTCATTAACTTTGGTTTTATTTAATTAATTTCTATTTATCTACTCCATTTTCATTTATTTGTTCTATTCATCTTTAATTAACAAAATTAATTAAAATATACTAACAGATCTTATTTATTTCATTCATTTTCTTCTTTCTTCATTTTTTTCTTTTTAAAAGCACACAAAATGACAGTATTTCCCATCTTTTTAATTTTAAAAAATAATGCGTATTTGCTTTCACCTTAAAAAATTTACATGAATAACTTATTTATTCAACCTGTTTTCTTTAATCATCAATCATCATTGATTTCTTAAATTCTTATCATGTTAAATTAGCAAATTTAAAATAAAAATGTTTGTTAAAAAAAAGCTGTGATTTGTTTTTGAAAAACTTAAATTTTAACTAAAAATTTTAATAGCTAAAAAAAGCTATTTATAATTATATCCAAGCAAAATATCTTTAGCTTTTAACAAGTAATTTAAAAATAATTTAAATTTTTAATTTCACATTTTAATTTTATTTTTTAGAGGGTTAGAATGATTAAATGAATTAAAACAATTTATTTTAGGTAATTAAATTTGTTTTTTGTGAGTGATTGAAAATAATTGTTTATAAATTTGATATATATTTTTAAGATATTTTTTAGTTGATAATTATTAGATATCTTATAAATAATTAATTACTTGTTTACTTATTTTTACAAATATTGACCATGTATATAGCTAGGAGATTATAGTACTTAAAAAGGTTTAACCAACCTAATTTTTTGGCTCATAGAAACATTGCTTAATTTTCTAGCTTTAAGGAAACTTTTACCAATTTGGTGAAAGGCAAAAAAGAAGAAGATGAAGAAGAAAAATAAATTGTTATAACTTAATAGGAATATAAATTGCTGAACTTAAGTAGCACATCCTCCATCAAAAATGCTTATTTATAATACAAAAAACATAGTAAAGCAATAATTAATGTTGATAATAGATATCCTAAAATATTTTTAATATTTTAATAGTTAGTTTCTATCATCCAAATGTCTATAGAGGCAAAGATGTAAACTTAATTTACTTAATTATTTGCAAAAAGCAATATGAATAAATGATGAACTTGAACTTGTTTTTAATATTTAGAGAGAAGAAAAATTGAAAATGATGAATGAAGTTTATATGAAGATTATTTAATAAAGAGTTCAAAATTATGACTTGCTTACTGAAGAAGATAAATTAGGTACAATTTTATTGATGAATTTAGTATTTGTATATAAACAAAGTATTTGTTAGTCCTACTTAAACTCATATTATTAAAATAGAATTGGAAATGCTAGAAAAATCTAATTTTGGTATCATAAACCATGAATCAAAAACTGTCACTGACTAACTTATTGAATATGGTTCTAATTATTTCATTAATTCACAAAAAATTAACTTTACATTTCTATTTATTAGATGATAATAGATATGAGTGGGAGCCCCATGAGCCAAAAAATTATATTTTATTTTTATTTTCAGCTTGGATCTTTTTAGGAGTTGTAAGCTTCTCAATGGAGAGATGGTGAAAAAATAAATTTATTAAATCTAATTAATTTAAAAAAAGTATTTATTTATTTTCTAATATTGAAAAAATACTAAATTTAATTAATCTATTTCTTTATTTTATATTATCATATTAATTAATTCATTATTAAATCAAATATAAAACATTTGTTTCGTAATAAATTTTCACAAAAGCAATTAAATCCTACTTTTATTTATTTGAAGAAAGAATAATACAAAATTATTTAATATTAATTAAATATTATTAAAATAGTATTTTTATTAAGACATAAATAAATGCATTTTTTTCTTTAAAATAAAATAATTAATTTCTTATTTGCAATTATTTGCTTAAACTAAAAATTTATTATTTAATTTTATTTCATAAAAAAACAAAAAAGATTAAAATTAATATTATTTAAAAAATTTTTTATATTAATTTAAATCTTTTCTGTTTTATTTGAATTTGAATTTTAAAAAAATAAATAGTCTGATAATTAATTAAAAAACAAAAAAATAATTTCAATCTTTTTGTTGAGTTTTTAGAGAGTTGAATAAAATTATTAGAAATCCTAATATATTTTTTAGAAATTATTATGATTAAGACGAATTATTAATAGAGATTAATTTTTTCTTTTCAGAAAATTAAGCTTGAGGAAGAGTAGAAATACTTGATGTTTTTATAAAAATTATAAGAATACAAGAAATATTTAAACAAAATAAAGAATAAAATCTTTACAGCAAAATACTTATAATGCCTAAAATAAACTAATTGGAGATTTTTATATTGTGAAATAGATATTTTCTTTGTACTTAAAATGAATGCTTCAATAAGTTTTCTATCAATGGTTTATTTTTATCAAATCTTTTTATCATTTAAACAACTTTTATTTAGAAAGGAAATCCAAACAATAAAACAATAGTGTGGAAAATTTGATTTATTTATTCAAGTATTGGGAAACTTAATTAAGAATTACTAGCTTACAATTTTTGAAGTAAAAATAAATATGTGTTTAAATTTTTTTAAGCAGAGAAAACTTGAATCTTTTAATTAGCCATTAAAATTTGGCAATTTTTGCATGAAATAAAGTTAATAGATAATTTTAATAGTAATAGTCCATTTTATAGAAAATCATTTAATGAATTAATAAATTTGTTTAATTATTATCTATATATCATACTGAACTATCTTACCAGCTTTATACAAAATAAAACAAAAAGTACTCTTACCTAAAAATAAAATTTGGTGATAAAGATTTTCAGTAAGGACAGTGTTTTTTTAAGAATACTGGGGCTGAATGGGTTTTAATAATTAAACTATATTGAAACCAGGTAGGTAGATAGATAAATGAAAGAAAGCAAATAAATAAATAAATTAGACTGAAATTATTCTATATAAGTATAATGGAAAAAGTGTAAATTAAACATGAAAATTATTAAATTGTTTCAAATAATTTATCTTTTAGATTGATTTTTATTAAAAAATATATAGAAAGAATCATTCAAATTACATTATAAATCATTGATTCGTGGTAATAAAAAAATTCAGTAAATAAACAAATTACTTCAAAATCACTGCTAAATTATTTGAAATTTACAAAAAAAGAACCTTTTAAGTCTTTAGCCTTAAACTTTCATAAATAAATTAGATTAACTAGGATTCGTGTAGGTGAAATATGCAGCAGAAGGTAGTTGTAACAGAGAGGGGATTAGATAAAAAGCTAGAATTTTAAGTAGATATGGAGTCTCCAGAAAAATTGAAAGTTTAATTTAATGAGCAATTCTTAATATAAAAGTAAAAGATGAATGAAAGTCATTCTTATAATAGATCAGTTTTTTCTGCTAAGCCTTACTTTCTTGAGTGTAAAGATGTATTAGAAAAAACTGTCATCATGAATGAAGTTTTACCTTTAAATGAGAGCAATATTCATAAGCCTTAGTATCCAGGAATACTTCCTCCTTAAAATATATTCTCCACTTACAGTAGAAGATTTCCATATGATTAACCAATGAGAGCGACGACTTCTCACTAAGAATTGAGAAAAAAAATAATTCAATAAGGTGATTTAAAATCTATTTATGACATATTTAGTCCTCCTTCAAACTCTCATCAAAAGCTAAGAGTTAAATCTCTTTTTAATATTCCTCCAATTAAGAATGATTCTACTTCTAAGTTTATTCCCAATGAGCCAGTGCAAGAAGAATAAAAAGAAATTAAGGCATTACTTAAATCAATGGAAAATAACTAGAATAACGCTAAGGTCTAAATGCTTTCTTCTAGTTAATTTTACTTAAAATAAGATGCAGCTATTTCTAAAGTTGATAAAAATTCTTAAAAATATAACAATATTCAATAGACAGCGGAACAGTAAATTAGTATTAACTAAAGTAACCATAAAAGCAGTAATAACAATTTTTAATTAAAGAACGATTTACGCTAATCTTTGGATCCTCAAAATAATAAGCAAAGTAAACTCGATAATATAGTAGCTAATGACAATTAAAAGAGCAGACCATCTATATTGAATTAAATAGGAAACTTCACTCCATAAAACAAAAGAGTAAATTAGCAACAAGTTCCTTTAAATAGCAACACAAATCTTAACAGACAAATTGAATATTTTGATAATCCTCTTGAAAAAGCCTCTTCGGAACATAAATCAGAATCAAAGAAGTTCATTATAAATAATATTAGTCCTATTAAAGGAGGAATGCACAAATTCTTCAGTGTTCCTAACATTTCCTAACTTTAAGCTTCAACAATCATGAATGAAAGTGTCCTAAAAAATAAAATTAATAAATGGCAAATGATAAAATAAACTCACTAACAACAAGATAAAAAACTATAGTCTAAAATATAAGAAAAAGTAACTGTAATTATGGAGGAAAAATGCAATAAACCAGTTCATGTAGCAACCAGTTTTATAAATGAGCTTAAAAATGCAGATGCTGAAATAGATGAGCTTTATGATGGTACTACAAAATAAAAAAAGAGGTACCAAGAAAGACTAAAAATTTTTCACATTAAAAAATATAAAAATTTTATGTCAGATGTTAAAATGCACACAGCGTAGCTAAGCGATAAGCACCACTAAAAAGCTCATTTGGAATAAAAATAATCAGATAGCTCTAAAAATGAACATCTCTGATTTTCAACAAACTTTTAAACAAAAAAATAGAAAATAAAACATTAACATTCAGAAAAACATAATAATTTCATTCTAGCTATTTCTTACTTTTCCTCTCTATATTTATTTAAAATGTTTTACATACATATTAATATATTTATTGATCATAAGTTTATTACTTTAATATATTCAAATTAGCTAAATCCCTCTTCAAATAATTCAACAATAAAAATGAAAAATAAAAGAGATTTTAAAAAAATATATTTTAATTATCTTTTTTTTTATTAATTAAATTTTTTTAAAATCTTCAAAAATCTAAAAAATATTTCTTAAATCGGTTTAGATTTTACTGTAAAGATAACAAATAAAAAAATAAACAAATACTAGTTAGGTATCTATTTCCTTAAAAACTCTTCTTGATAATTAAATACAAATTTAATTTGTATTTCTTCTAAAAAACTATGTTTAAATAAAATCCTTCTTTTTTTATTTCTTCAATTTTTGCGAATTAAAATGTATTAATTTTTTGAGTTAATTTTTAAATTTATTTATCCTTTAACTATACATATTTATCTAAAATATTTTAAAATAATCTTTTATTAATTAAAAAATATATCTGAATTCAATTAAAAATAAATATTAATAAAAACTATAGTTAGTTATATATACCATCAATCCTCATTAATTATCACTAACCCTCACTCTTATCTTAAGCATAAAATGGTGAAAGTCATTCAAAATTTAGGAGGAAAAAATGGTGAAAATTAAATGGGGTGAGTTATTGAAAATTTAAGGTATTTTAATAAGATTATTCTTTTTTAAAAAATTTGTTTATTTGTCATTTTGATGCTAATTTTTATATTTGATTTACATAATGATCTTGTATATTCTTACTTATTATTGCCTTAATTAATCTTCAGAGAGAAAGAATATTTATGAGAAAATATTTGACTATTTTATTTCTTCAGTTTCTTATAAAATGAAGATTGAAAAAAACTAACTTATTAATTATTGTGCTCGGTAAAGATTTTTATTAAAAAAAGTTATGAATTGTTAATGAAAATGGAATTATGTAAGCTTGTTACTGATTTTTGTATAAATAAGAATATTTATTTGGTTTTTAGATTGATTTAAAACTTGAATAGTAGTTTTAATGTTTATATAATAAAAAGGTTTTATTGTTGAAATATAGATTAGATTTTATTAGATTGAAATAATAAAAATAAAATTTCTTTTGATTTTCATTTATTTTTAAAAACTATTTTTATTTGAGAATTTTTGATTTTGTTTTTTTACTTAAATATGACACTTCATTAAGGATGCAAGTTAAAGATTAAATAAAAAGTTTTTATTTCAAATTTTATAGTGTTTTTATTTTTTTACCTAAATGTGGTTAATCAGTCAGCGAATGTTAAATTTGACAAAACCTAACAAATTTTTAATAAATTAAAGTTTAAGATAGATCTATAGATAATTAAGAAACAAATTTGAAAAAAATACATTTACGCGTAATTAATCTACTATTAATGCTACTAAGTAAGATTATTTACTATAATACAGAATAATGCTAGGATGGAGATTCTTGTGAAATTTTTAATAATAATAGTCTGAATTGCTTTAACTATCATGATAAAGGCGTGAAAAGAAGATTTCCTTACTCTCTAAGCCAAACTGGATAGTACACTCTTCTCTATATAGATGAAATGTGTAAAAAAAAATGCATGAAAGATGATGTAAATAAAATTTTATTTAATTAATGATCTCAATTAAATTTTTGAACTTCAAAAGTGCCCTTTTGCTCACAATATTTAAGAGTAAACATACCATCCCATGAAAATAAAAAAAGAAGCCTGCAAAGATAGATAATATTGTAGATTTAATTTATATCACTAAGTTGATGATTAGAAAGAATAGTAAAAGTAATATGATAAGATTTGCTAAAATTACTGCTACAACTATCACAGACCTGACGAATAAGAATACTATAATTAATTGAGAAAAAAACTTTAAAACCAATATGAGAAAATGAAAGAAGAATGTAAATTGCGTTTAATTTATCTTTGATTCATACATAATTCTTTCTAAAAATTATTTTTTTGGAAGAATAAAGCTAAAAAATACATCTTTTCAAATCCTATCTATTTGTTTTATCTTGAACTATATCTTTTATTTTACTGTTAACTTTAAAACAATGTTTTGGCCTTAATATCCCATTTAAACCACCAAAAAGAGTTCATTTTGTTGTTCATAAAAGTCTATTTTTATTGGCTTGAGTAATTATTGAGTTTATAAAAATATTAATGCTACTTAATAAATCAAATAATTATTAAAAACTATTTTATTTATTGAATAAAAGTGTTGAAAAATTAATTCGTTGTATAAGGAGTAGGAAATGACAGTATAAGAAAAGATATGAATCAAACATAAAATACCACTCTTTTAGATTTTACTGGTTTCGTAAATGAAGAATTAAATATAGATTAGTAGGATACCTTAGATCAAAATTTTAGAAGTAACCTTGCGGATACTAGCATTTCATAGATTTACTAAAAATCACCTTTTGGTATAACAACAATAAATGAAAAATAAGATTAAATCTTCAATAATAATGATCTTTTAGAAGAAACCGATGATGAAATGTCAAGCAATTAAATATAGAAAAAAGAAGTAGAATAAATAAAAAATAAAAATAAATCTAATACATCTAAAAACTAATAAAGTAACAACACAAAAAGCAAAAAGAATAACAATATAGTATCTAATTCTAGCAAACAAATAGAAGAAGAAAAATCAGAAAAAAAAAGTAAAAAAGAAAGATAATATTCTCCTATACTAAAAGACATTTAAATCAATGAAGATAAACCTAATTAGCATCAAATAAAATTTAGCTAACAGGAAAATAATAAATAAGAGGACGTCAAAGATTATAATTATTTTAAAAGAAAAATATTGAAATATGAGTATTTGTATAACGCTCAATTTGATGAAAATGAAGGTTTGTTCTTAGAATTTAAAGACTACTACTTTAGCAACAAAGATGACAATAATGGTAATAAAAATCAAGATATTGTTATTAATAAAACTATCAGAACTATCCTCAGTTTCTTGAACTCTTATGTAATTTTATTATTATTTACTATTCTATTCATTAATTCATTTCATATTCATCAATATTTTCATTGTTACTACTTTTAATTGAATTTATTTTATGAAGTGTTTTTTATGTTATAATATTTAAAGGCTTTTTAAATGATAAAAATAGGGTGGATTTATTGTTTTTGGAATTAATGATGAAAAATATGTTAAAGGATCAAATATGAATATGGATTAATTTGCCAATTCAATAACTCCATTATTAGTAAAGTGCCAGCCCTCAGTCAATGACAAACATTATATGTTTCATGAAATTAATTTGAAAGATAATTCTAAAAAAAAAATAATGGTTATATAGGTTTACCCTTAAAATTATAAAATATTTTTGAATTAAAATGATAATTATTTCAGAAGAACTAATGCAAGTGTTATCTCATACGAAACAAGTGATTTTGTGTAAAACATATCATATTTTTTATTCTTTTCATCAAATTTTTTCATTATAATGATAGAGATATTGTTAAGAGTAACTACAAATCAAAATACAATGTAAAGTTTGAGTAAATCAAAATTAAATTAGAAGAACAGAGAAAGAAGAAAATCTAAGAAGAAAAATAAAAAATAAGAGATCAACAAAAGAAAGATTATATTAATCTGTTAGAGTTCATCAAAAAATAAACTGATATCAACAAAATTATAGGAGCTATTGATTTTAAATTATCTGAATTATAAAATGAATGACTTTTCCTCATTATTTATTAATTTTTCTATTCTTTTCAATTCATCATTATTTTCTTACTCCTTAATTTATTTTTGTTTCTAAAAAATGTATTTTTCTTTTTCAATAAAACTATTCTTCATGATATCTCAAGTTTTGATTCTTTTATTTAAAGTTAATTTAAGTTTTAAAACAATCTCAATTTAATATTTATTTTTTTTTTAAATTACTTCATAAATATTTCTAAAATTATTGATTTTTTTCACTACAATTAAATTATATTCTAATAAATGCTATCTTTCAACTAAAAATGTATTCATTTTTAAATCTTAATATTTAATATCAATCATGATAATATGTAAGAATTTTAATGTTAAAACTCTTTTTGGAGATTTAGAACATAAACTAGAAAATTTAACAGAAAAATAAATATTAATTTTAGTAAAATTTTTTCATAAGAATTAAAAATTTCAATTTATATTTGAAAAAAAAAACAGAATATAAAAAGATGTCAATTCATTTTACGGAAGGCTGAAATTTTTTAAAATATTTTTTTGTCAAACAAATTTAACTTTTATATGTTACAAAAGAATACAAATTTTAAATATACAAAGAGACCCACCCAGAAATTAGTGATTTAAGTTAATTTAAAAGTTAATTTTATTTAATTAATTTTTTTATCTCAAATTTTTAAATTAATTTTAAAATTAAAATCAAAAACTGAAAAAGGGTAAATATTTCAAAAACTAATTTGAACAAAACTTTATTAATATTAGAATGAATGCGTATTACATTCACATATGAGTAAAATTTAGAAATTCTAAAAAATATTGAAATTATTTCAATAATCATACTTTAAAAAATATGAAAAATTAAAAAGATTGATATGAGATTATAAATTTTTAATCTGGAATAAAATATATATTTAAAGATATAAAAAATGATATGTACCCTACAAAATTATTAATTTTATCAGTAAAATCTATTTACAAGTAAATGATTCTTTTAAACTTAATTTAGTATCATTATTTAACTAAACTACTAATTTAATATTGTTTTCATTTTTAAAGAATGAAGAACTATTTTTTTCTAAGCTCAATTAGCTATTATATTTAGGGTAATCTAATATATCAAAAACTAAATCCTTTATACATACCCTTACTTCTATTTATTTTTCTTGAAAATAAAGAGAGCTGCCTTTCTTGTAATATTAACTAGAACCTTTCTTTATTGTAATATAGTCTACATTTTAATTATTATTAAAATCATAGCCTATTATATTATTAAGTTGTATAGAAAAATTTTTTGATTGCGAGAGAGCTTTTATTTTAAATCTGAATACATATTTTGTGTTTTAATCCAAGGAGATATCTGAAAAAGCATATAAATATTCAGAGTTAGGTTGGTGTATTAGGATTTTATTTTGATTATTTTTTTCAAAAATTTTGACGATTTAATCACAATTGTTTTTTCCTTCAAAGAATGAAATAATATTAGTTTTCTACTGATTTGGGTATTACCTTATTTGAAATACACTTAATTAATTTATTTATTTTAATATTTCATCTTGTGTGAATTTACCTGATTTGGAATCAAATTCAGTTTACATATTGTTTGAGTTAGTATTAATAGCAGACACTATTTAAGAACTAAGATTATTTAATTTTGATGAAATTCCATCAATAAATTTTTTGTAATTGTCTTCTAATTAAGTTATATTTGCTTACGTATCTTTAAAAATAGATTTTAACTCTTTTATTCTAGCTAATTTATGATATTCTTATATTATTTTAGGCATACTCGCCTAAATTTATTAAGGTTTTTATATTGTTTATTTCTAGCAAGCATCAATTTGGTTGTTTACTACACTCTTTAATTCTACAAAATAGCTTTCTATTTGTTGCACTAAAGTTTAAGCATTCTATTCTTTTATAAGTTTTACAGCTTATAGAAGAATTTAGTTATTTTTAAGAGGTGGCCACTTTGGGATTATAGTATCATTATTAGATTCTATAATTTATTTGATTAAGACATAATTTATAGATAAATTGAAATTTTCATCTTCTTCTACACAAGCTAGACAATATAAAAGCTATTGATTTTATTTATTATTCTATATACCTTTCACTTGCATATATTCTATCTAATATGTAGGATGATTCTAGCATTATTATATTTCTATTTTAGAATCCATTTATTTATTTGATTTATTTATTATTTTTAATGAATATAAAAATATTCTTTTTTGGAAATTTAATTTAAAATGAAAATTTTTTTATTTCACTTAGATTATTTATTTTTAAAATAGTAGAAATTTAATAAAAATAGTAAATAAATATTGTGTTTTGAATACAATTTAATATTAATTTCATTAGGAATTAGTAAATCTAAAAAATTATTTAAAGTAAACATAAATTTATTTAAAAGATTGTGATTGAATAATAAATAGATTGTTTAACAAAATATCTAAAATATATTACAAACAAAGTAGTGTAGCACCATAGTATAATAGGGATTAAAGAAATAGCAATGGCAAGTTAAAATTAGATTATTGAGATATTTAAAAATCTCAAAGAAAGTAAAGTTAATTTAATGATCAATAGATTTGCTAATTTGGAATCTCTTTCATTGGTAAGTTAGATATAATTATGAATAACTGATTGCGAAAATGATTTTTAAAATTTTGATTTTAACCATTTTGTTTTAACCAAATAGAATGAGCGTGAAAATTTGATGAAAAATGAGCAAAATATTAAAGAGCAGATCAATCAAAAATTTGAAATAGAGGAAATAGATGAACCATTTCTCAATTTTTTGTTTTTGTATGTCAAATGGCTAAATGATAAAGATCAAACTAATTACTATGATCCTTATAAGAATCTCATCAAGGCATTAGATTATCTCAAAAACATGATTAGTATTATGAAAAGCACTCATGAATACCTTATGAAATTCATCACCTATTTTATTTAGGTTTCTAAGATTATATCCAAAAAGGTTCTTGATTTTGCTAGACAGGTAAATATTTTAAATAAAACAAAGATATCTTATTCAATTTTAGTTTTATTTTTCAAAAGTAAAAACAATGAATTAATATTCTTGTTATTTTCTATGTTATTAAATCTTTTCTTATAAAAATAACTATTCAAAATAAATAAATTAAATTAACATTTTTAGTAAAAGTGAACATTTTTAATATAAAATAGAATAGAAAAGATGAAAATAAATTTATGTCTGATTTAGAATAGCACTTCTAAACATGGATTTCTACTATTAACAAGGAATTGAAAGATAAAGATAGTTAATTTAAAAAACAAATTATTTTAAAGATTTATAATATTTAATTGGGTATACGTTTTTAGAAGTATGATTATCCCGGTTGTTCAAGTATTCTTAATCATACAAAGAACTATTAGGATCCTTCTAATAGTTACTTGAATTAAGAGCCAATTAGTTAAAGAATTTTATTTATGTACTACTTTGGTAGATTATAGATTTTCTCTTAAGATTTCAAAAAAGCAAGTCAATGTTTGCAATATGCTTTAGATAAATGTCCAGCTAATGCTTTCAAATAAAGAAGATAAATTTTAAAGTACTTAATCCCTGTAAACATGTACTGTGGAAAGTTCCCTACCTCAGAGCTTATAAAAAAGTATGAATTATATGAATATTCAGATTTGGCTATAGCTATTTTAGAAGGTAACATGAAAAAACTTGAAGAGCAAAGAGAAAAATGGAAAAAGTGTTGGATCAAAAGAAGTTTATATCTTTTCATTGGTATGCTTGAAACCTTAACAATTAGAAACCTCTGCAAGAGAGTTATATAAATTATGGAAAAATAAAGAAGTAGTAGTAATGTTTTTAACTTAGAATTAAATAAATTTAAACTTGCTTTCGAATTTTCTGCTTAAAGACCATTTGAAGAAGAAGAAGTTGCATGTCTTCTTGGTAACCTCTTTTATTAATAATATTTATTTGGATATGTCCACAAAACGGCTAAAGGTTCTACTGTTGTTCTTAGACCTCAAAATGCTTGCCCAAAATTAAAATCTTGAATCAAATGAAAAAATAAAAACTAATTATTGTTTTATTTCTTAATATTTATTGTTTTGTAAGCCTTCTTATTTCTAAAATCTAAATTAATAATATAAAATAAAACCTTTTATTCTTGTACTACATTTCTTTCCTGTTAATACTGAAAAGTATATTACTATGATTCCTCATTAATTAGCACCTACCTGCTGCATAGTTTTATAATAAGTAAATAAATAAATTAATTACTTTATTAATGATTGAAGTGACTGTAAGTAATACAAAAAAGATATTTATGAGATTTGAGGATATCAATTCAATAAAATTGAGTAAGAAAAAAATAATTTAGATTTTTAATTGAACTTAATATCATAAGTATTTAATGAATAAAGTATCTTAGGTATTTAAGAGAATTACGAAAATAAAAATTTATTGATTTTTTTTAATAAAGGAATTAAAAATGAAATATTTAAACTTTTTTAATTTCTAGCCTAAATAGAGACTAATTTTTAAAATGTCAAAAGATGTTGAGTATTTTTATTGATTTAATTAATATTTTTGTTACTGATAATTTTTCAGATTTTTTGCGCAGAAATTCAATTTGATTGCATTGAAAAGTTAAAATAAAAAATTAAATATAAAAAACAGCAATAGTTTAATAAAAAACATAGTCTTTTAAGCTTTTATTAATATAAACCAAATAAATTATTCAATAAATACATTTCTATACAAAAGCACTCATTTTAGCTAGCATCGAAAAAATACTTATAGTCAGAAAAATTAAAAGGGAACGACATGAGTGATAGCGAACTTAGTGGAGAAGTCAAAGAAAGTCAAGATAATAACATTTTAAAATCAGAATTGATTGCTACTTTTGGAGATAAATAGATTAAAAATTAATAAAAAGATCATTTAAGTAGTTATCAACATAGAAATTAGTTTGGAAACTTAATTAGTTAGCAATCAGATATTTAGCAAATGTACTAGTTTGATAATGGAAAAATGTAGAATCAATTCTTTGTTGATCAAAATTAGTTTAAACAAACAAGCAATAATTTTAACAATAATTTTTTAGACTAAAATATAAATTTTTAATACAAATAAGATGACAAAGTTAATTATACTCCTAAAAGCTTCACTGAAAAAGATAAATATTCCTTAGGAGGAAATGTTTATTAATAGAAGATTAATAATTATGCTAATAATGAAGCCGATATTGCAATTATGTTGAATAACTCTATCTAAAGTGCACATTCTTAATAGATTATCAATAACGATATTAGTGATGAAGAAAATGAAAGAAGATTGGCAAATAATTTTTAAATCAGTGGAAATAGTTTGAGTCCAGATTTTAAAATTGAATCTGTGAAAAATACTAACTAACAAAACAGCACTAATTATTTGCATTAATAGTAAAATAATTAAAATTAATAGGAATCAGATATTAATTAATGGAAAGATGATCATGTAGGTTATGAAGAATAAAATGATTAAAAAAGGAATTGTGATAGTTGTCATGTTATACCAGCAAATTATATAGCTCTTCCATGCACACATAATTTTTGTATAAATTGTTTAATAAAAATTTACACAAACCCTATGATGTGTAGAAAGGATTATGATAATTTTGCAGAACTAGTTTGTTAAATTTGTTCTAAACCTACTAAATTAGATTATGAGTCATAGATTGCAATAGAAAATGAAATTTAATAGCTTTTAATAAATAGTGTGAATGATTAGAATTCATTGCAGATGATATCAAATCCTAATTTATAGTTAGACGATAACAATTAGTAAGAAAGCAGAGATGATTTAAATAATAGTGAAAATCAAGAATAAATTGTTTTGAAGGAATAAATTTAGAAGAAAGATTCATAATAATTTTAATCTGCAAATAATTATTTATAAATGTATGATCAGTCTGATCAGAATAGTTAATAGTAATAATAACAATAAGTATAATAGTATTTTTAATAAAGATATTAAATGCCTAAAGACGAAGTTATTCATGAAGAAGAAAGTATGGAGACTTTTCTAACTAATGAGACTCACAAATTGGTTTAATTTAATAATGGTGACTCACCATATCAAAGTCTACCAAAAAGCTCTTTCTAGAATAAATAATATTTGACAAAGAGTTCCTATTCAAGTAATCAAGCAGGATAAACTGGGAATATTTTAACTAACAGTTTGCTTAAGGTCCTTCATAATAATAATGGAAGTGTCAATAATACCAATTAAAAAAATAATTCATAAAATTAATAAAATATTCAACCAATTTAATTCTCTGATTTCAAATAAAGCCTAGAAAATTACAAAAACGATAACCTCTTTTTATAGTTTTAAAATGATGATTAGGAGTTTTAAGTAAAGAATCTGATGTTAACAGAAGAAAGTGCTGCAGAATCAGATAAAAAAAATATTAGTGCTATTTCACCAATTGCTTCAAACAACAATAAAAATCCCAATTAATTGAATGTATTAAAAACAGAAACAGACTAGAGTGCATCTAACAATAATATTTTAGAATTTAGAAGAGTTGAGAGTGATTTAAGTGAATAAGAAAACAATCTTCTAGGTTTAGAATTATAACAATAAAGTAATTCAATTCAAGCAAATAAGGAAAAGCCATAGATAATACATTCATAATATATTGCTGAAGAAAAACCAAACTAACCTTAACCAAATATTCGTCTTTTAAATTCTATTCAACAAAGCAAAGATTTTGCTCATTTAAATTAAATTTATTCTTAAAATTTAAAGAAATAAGAAACTCTAACACCCTACACACCCTCAGATTTAAATCTTCTTCATTCTATCCAGTAAAGCTAAGATTTAAAAAGTTCTTATAGCAATAATTCATAAAAAATTTCTAAAGCAGAAACACCTGCATTTAATAACTAGAATTTCCATATCTTGAATTCAGTTTAACAAAGCAAAGATCTTCAAAATTTTTCTCTTTCCACCAATAATCCAAATTAATTTTTGAATTTGAATCAAGCAGCCTCACCTCACTCTAATATTCAGTTACTGCATTCAATACAAGATAACTCAAGCTAATCATCAAATAAAATTTCTTAAAAATAAAGCAATAGCTCAAATTCTGCAGATAACAGATTTTTGTAGATCAAGGATTCAATAAAATAGGTAAATAGTTCACATTTAATCTAAACTGAAGATAGTGTCATTTCACAAAATTAAAAAAGAAACATTATTGTTTCAGAGTATATTCCAATGGAAAAAGAAGAAAATAAGTAAATAGTAACTCCTTAAGTCTAACATTCTAATAGTAAAGAAAATATAAGCTTGTCTTAGTAGAATAGCTACATGAGATTGACATAAACAAATAAATACACTGATAATATAAATAATTAACAACAATAATAATAGGGTTAAGAAAAGGAATTAAATATGTAACAACAAAGTTAAAGCATTCAATAAACTTAACCTTAATCTCTTAATAACAGTTCTTAAGTAAGCAAATAAGACTCAAATATAAATAAATAGCTTAAAAATAGCAAAATTTAATAATAAGAATAAGTTTAACAGTAATAATAAAAACAAACTCAATAGAATTAGTAAAGTAGTTATGATAATTAATTCTTGAGAACAAGAGAGTAAATAAAGAGTGGAGGTAAAATTAGCTATAGAAGTAGTAGAAATAGTAAATCAGAAAGTATGACTGAGAATCAACTCATGTAAAGCTTGGAAAGCAATAATATTAATGCTTTAAGCACTAATTGTAATGAACATCCTTTAGAAGATGCTTAACTATTTTGTTTTACTTGTGAATGTAAATGCATTTGTACAGCATGCTAAACTGACTCTATAAAGCATAATGGACACCAAGTTGAGAATGTAACAAGAAGTTATGATATTTTGTAAATTAGACTTTAAGAAACACATCAAGATATTTCAAATAAAATTGAATTAATGGATTCTACTTATTGGAATTTCTCTTAATAAAAAATTAATGTTCAAAAGAAAAATGAAGAAATGTAATAATAAATTACTCAAACATTTAACAGTCTCAGGGATTTATTAAAACTTAAAGAAAATGAGCTTTTGTAGCAACTTGCTCAACACTAATAAAAAGCATTGTAAATAGTTGACTAAGAGTGTAATAAAATGCAGGAAGCAAGAAAAACTCTTGAGACAGTTTCAGGAAAATTAAACATAATTTAAAATGCTCAACCCTCTGAATTAGTTGAACTATCAGATTGTACTATTGCTTTTAATTATTATGCAGAATGCAAAAGAATATTAAACGAAATTATTTCTAAGACTAAAATTGATTAAGAGCCAATAAAATAATTTGAAAATACTTCATTAGGAATTATATAACAAATTATTGATTAAGTTAAAATTTGCATAAGTGATATTAAATTCCCTCAACCACAAAGAGATTTGAGGTTATCTCCATAGAGTAATAGATTTATGGCAAGTAATTTCTAACTAAATAATTTTACTCCATAACATTAATCTATAACCACAATAGAGGAAGTGGGAACATAAAATAGCAATTAAGCTTTTTATTCAAATAAACTGAGTCAAAATAAATCGGATTCAAATTAAAAGGCTAAGGAAAATCAAGCAAATCTAGAAAGTTTAGCCAAATTCAAGTAAATTCTTCATAATAACTCAGCTTAAGCTAATACTAATAATACAAATCAGATCACTTTTGAGAGAAAAGATTTATAAAATCAATTAATGAAATAACAGCTTCAGTTCAATTCAGATCAAAAATCTTAATTTTAACATTCTAAAAAAGATTTAAAAATAAAAGAGAATAATAATTTTACAGAAAGTGATGAAATAATATCACAAAGTTAGAGAAATCAAACAAATACAGAAGTTAACAAGAACAATAGCAATAACACCAATGGCTATTATCTTTACAATAATAGTTAAAGATCAAGTTAACTTAAAAGTCAAAAAGGAGAGCTCTTTTCAAATACAAATACAGAATAAAGTGATAAACAGATAGTCAATTCAATTAATAAAGTAAGAATGTAAAATAATTTTTCACCTTCTTCAGTTGACAACTCTAAGAGCTTAGATCAAATAGAATAAAGATATCAAGTAAATTTCTCAGAATAAAAAAGAGAATCATTTGATTAAAAGGATAATAATATTGATTTAAAGAGTTCTAATATTACCTAGTAAGACAGTGCTCTTATTTCTAAGATTTAATAGAGTCATCCAAAACTTAAGCTTTAGTCCAACCATCTTTAAGATGAAATAGATAAAATAAATAACAGTCTCTTTGAATTGTAAGCAAACATAGACTTGAACACAGTCTTTTGTAGAACAGAGTAGTCTCCTTTGAAGGAAAAAAATGATTATCTAGTAAACTATTCAGAGAGATAGCAAAAGCTTAATTCTAATAGAGTACCTAAAAAGTATAGCCCTAATCATTATCAAAGTTAACAATAACAATCTTAATAATCTTCTATTAATTCTGTAAAGCAACAAGTACTTTCTCCCACTACTGCATCAAGTATTCAAAAGTTTTTCAAAAACTTTTAATAAAAATATGAATAGAAATAAGGGTAATCAACCGCAAATACTCAGTAGAGTTTTACAAGTAAAAGCAGCAATCCTGAAGCAAGACAAACAAATAATCTCAAATTATCTAATTCTATTTTTAGTTACTCTAAAAAAATAAATGAACAAAATCAAAATTAATCAGTGAAAAAAGAATTAAGATCTAAATATTAGCACCATAAACACCTCAGTGACATAAAAGTAAATTCTATATCTATTAGTAATGATATCTCTAATCAATCTAATATTTTATCTCCAAAACCACTTCTAAATGACTTTGACTTTTAGCTCTACAGTAATAAAAGTAGTAAGGATATCAATTACAATTTCTCTACCTCTTCATAAACAGGTGATAACTTCATCTATCTACCAGAGTAATCTGTTATTGAAAAACTTTCTGCATTTTAACAAGATATCAAAAACTCATCAATCTTCCAAAAAGAGCTCAGAATGAAAGAAATTGATTGGATGAAAACAAAAACAATAACTTTACTTAAAAAATCAGAAAATCACTTTTAATCACAACACACATTTAATAATGAGTAAGATCAAGCTTAATCTTACTTGTAAAAATCTACCATTACACCAAATAATTATCGTTCTAATTCAAACATAAACTTGTCTAAATTATCTATTAACTCAACGGCTAATCAATTTAATACTTCCAATTCTTAATTTATTCCAAATAATAATTACCATTCAGAGGGTAGATAAAGCTGTCTAAGCAGCAACAATAACCTCAGGTCAGTCACACCCAAACAATCTTCTCCTTCAGCTAACTATTTCAATAAAGCTACTTATAACTCTTCCAAATAAAATATTAACAATTTCTAAGGTTAATACTCTCAAAAAAGACTTCAAAAACCAAAAAGCTTCACTTCAAGAAATCTTTTGAGCATGTTTGATAAATCTCCTTCCAATAATTTTTTCGTATTAAATTAAGAAAAATTTTTGGGAGAAACTAAGTCCCTAAAGAATTTTACAAACAGTAATAACAACAATTAAAATTTAGTAGAATCATTTAACATGATAAACCATAATGGGAATATAAATATTAATGGTAATAACAATAACAGTCTTATTTGAAATAAAAAAATTAAAAAATAAAATTTTATCTAATTTAATACTATTTATAATCTTGTGTATCTTATCTTATTTTTTATCTTCATCTTCAAGAGTTATTCTAATTATTTATTCTTATTCAGTTGTTTTCAATCATTTTATTATCAATTATAAATTACTTTTAGGTTTACGAATAATGTTTTGAAATAATAAAAAATAACTTAAATTATATTTGATTAATGAATGGATGGATTAAAGGAAATAATACGGTTGACAAAAATATTTAATAAACCCAAATTGAATGAACTATATTAGTTTGATTAAGTTTAGTTTGATTGATTATATATGTTTATTTTAAATATATATTAAATGATGTGATTGATTTCATCTCATCTTCTTTTTTTAGTTAAACCTGATAAGCCAGGAATGTTACCACCCAAGTTTTTCATCATTTCGGCCATATTGCCTCCACCTAATCCCTTCATAAGATCACCTACTCCTTCCATCTTGGACATTTCTTTGACCATGTTCATAATATTACCCATACCACCCATACCTTAGATCATCTTAGGATCGAGGGCAGCACCCATTTAATTCTTAATTTAGTTGGGGTTTCTCATTATATTACCAATATCACCTCCTTTACCAAGACCTTTACCTAGTCCAATAAATACCTTAGAAATCTTTTTGTATTCATCTAACAATTAGTTAACGTCTTCAAGAGAAGAGCCTGAACCTCTTGCAATACGTACAATTCTGGAGGGATTAATAGGAGTGACACCATCTAATTCGTTATCATTCATACTATCCATAATAGTTAAGAATTTCTTTACTTTTCTAATGGATTCCTTTTCATTATTTTTATCAAGGATACTGTTACCCATACCAGGTATCATACTCATAAACTAGTTAATAGAGCCTAATTTTAAGATACTCTTATACTATGATTAGAAATCTCTGATAGAAAATTGTCCTTTTGTTATATTTGCAATAGCTTTTCCTTAAGTTTCCATATCAACAGCTTCAGTGACAGTAGTAATCATACCCTTAATATCACCCAAACCAAGCAATCTTTTAACAAAACTTTCAGGATTAAAGGGTTCTAAGTCTTCAAAATGTTCACCAGTACCGATGAAGATAATAGGACTTTCAGTAGCAGCGACAGCACTCAAAGCACCACCACCCTTAGCATGACCATCAAGCTTGGTAATGATAACACTACCGACATTAACAGCGTTTCTGAAAGCCTAGGCTTAGTCGTAACAAGCTTAACCAATAGAACCGTCCATGACGAAAATACATTCATCAGGATTTACTGCTGCTTGAACTTGCTTCATTTCATCAAATAATTCACTTTCCTATTTATGACGACCAGAAGTATCAACGATAATCATTTCATAGTTTTCCTTTTTAAAGTGTTTAACACCTTCTTCTGCAATAGCAACAGGATCAGTTTCAGAGTAACTACCATAGAAAGGTACTCTAACCTTTGTTGCATTTTACTTAAGTTAATCGAAAGCACCTGCTCTGAAAGTATCAGCACAAATTAAAGCAGTTCTCCAACCTAATCATTAAAAAATAAATAAATTAAAACAAAATCCAAAAAAATTTCATGAAGTTTTTAAAAAATAATTTAATTTTATCATAATAGTTTTATTGTAAATAGGATTTATCTGCATATTTTTCATAAATTTGCTATTTCCTTCCACATTTATATAATAAATTAATTAACTCCTTTTTTCTTTTTCTACTAAAAAATTTGTAGATAATCAATGATTTTTTTTGATTAATTCATATTTATTCTTTTTACTTATTAGTACAGAGACATTTTAAGTACAAATGATATTTTTGTTATGGTACTTTGATAGTTAAAAGTGTTGAATTGGAAAACTTAATTTACCTTTTTTTTACCAGTGATATGCGTATTTAGTACAAGTTGTGGTTTTACCAGCACCCTATAGACCAACAAACATAACTACGTTTGGTTTACCTCTTTTGGGAACGAATGGCTTTTTATTTGAGTCTAACATTTAAGTTAATTCCTAAACAACTGCCTATTGAATCATCTTCTTTAAATTAACACCCTAACTATCTTCCATCTTAAATTTCATGATAATATTACTCTTAAGTTTGGCTACATATTTGACATTAACATCAGATTGAAGAAGAGCCAACTAAATTTCTTTCAATACTGTGTTTAATAATTCTTCATCAATAACAGGAGCCTTGTTTAATTATTGCAAGGCATTATTGATTCTTTTACCAAGATCGGCAAGCACCATCTCTATTAAAACTTTTTATGACTATTTGAATAAATAAAGTTTGTTTTTTTATAAAATTTGTTTTGAATTAAAAATTGAAGCAAATAAATTTATGAACGAATGAATTCTTCCTTCTTAATCAATTAATCAATATGAATAAAAGCAATAAGAAGAAGAAGAAATTCAATCTGCACTAATCTAAAACAAGCAAGCAAACAAACAAACAAAGATAATGAATATATCTTCTATTTAATTTAGATAATCCTTAACTAATATCAATGATTATTATTCTAAAATAGTCTTTTTTCTACTAATTATATGCGTTTTAGAGCTGCCTTCATCTTTTTAATTGAAACACGTATGCAATTACATTTAATCATAATTCTTCTGCATAAAAGCCTTATCAATATAAATTTTGCCATTATACTTATTATCAAAGAATAAAAGAATTTTTAAGTCCTTCCAAAAAAATTACAACCAAATATTATAATAAAAATCTAATTTATTCTTTTGACCATTCATACTTATTAAAATTCACTAGACATTTTTATTTTTTTTAAATAATAATTTTCATTTAGCACTAGCGTCAATTAATTTTTAAAATAAGAATAATATTTTAATCCAAATTATGAAAATCACATATACTTTGTTTTTTAAAAAATCTTAAATATTACAAATATTTTTAAATTATTTATTCAGAATTTTATTCAAGTAAATATATTTTATCATGATTAAACTGTATTAAATTTAAGATTTTAATTTTTAGCTGAAAAATAATTATTATATCTTTCAAAATATATATGAATAAAATCTAATTATTAAAGAATATTAATTAAAATATAAAATAAATTTAAACTACATTTTCTTGATTAATAATAGAAAAAGGTTTTCATATTTTTTATTATAAAAACACGAAATCCAAAACAATTAAAAAAAAGATAAATCATTACTCAATTTTACTTTTGAAGAGAAAAGGTGATAATTAAAGGTTCTAAAAAAGTAAACTACATTATTAGAGTTCATATTATTTTGAATACAAACAAATTAAACTTAGTTAAATATAACAGAAAAATTAACTTCTAAATTAATTACTACTCATATAACCCTTAAACTCAATAACATAATGATTTAAAAAAAAGGTTTTCAAATTGAAGTTAAATACCCTCAAAATAGAATTGGATGAACAAATAAATTAAATAAATTGAAAAAAAAAAATTAATTTAAAATAATAGTTTTTCTCTATTTAAAAAGAAATAATATTAGAGATTTACAAAATTTTATCAGAGAATACTCAATAAATACTTTTCGGTTACTTACTTCTCTAAAATCTACAATTTGAATGAGAAATAGCTTTTGATCTTGATTTTAAAACATAATTATTAATTTTAATAAAAAAATCAAATATTAAAATAGTAATCAGATATGCGACGACTGATTAAGCATCAAAAATGTTTTATCTATCTCATCAAATATTTTATTTTTATTATTCAATTTATTTACATATTTTTACCAATACCATACAGAATTTTATTTTGTACACTTCTTGCTTTTATGAAATAAAAATATCATTTGTTGGTCTAAATATTCAAAAATTAACATTTTTGGCTATTATTTGTTTAGAAAGAAAGCTTACTTAAAAAATATTGATTTGAAATTTATTTTTTTCTAAATTTTAGACATATATTATGCTTATTCCTTAGAAAAATTATTATTATGATTATTTTGAATAATATTTTTAAATTTTAATTGATAAATAATATGATTTATTTGAAAAATTTGAAAATTTCTGAGTTATTATATGTTGAACTATCTAATTGAATTAGTCAAAAACAAAATTATTGCATATGTATTTGATTTACATAAAATGTCCAATAGATATATGATTTCATTAAATAAGGAATGAATTCCAAAGAAAAGAATTTATTTTTGTTTGATTTTAGTTTTATTTCAATGGTTTTAAGTGACTTGTATTTTTATTTTAATTGATTGATTTGATAAATCTACCTTGTTACATTTTTAATATGCAATTATCTATCTTCTTTTTTATTGATTATTTAGGTTTTCCATTAATCATTGATTTTTTAAATTAAAGCTTTAATCTTTAGAAATATAAATATTAATTTTTTTAAAAGCATAGAAATTTTTTAGTTTACTAATTTTATTTTTGATTAATTGACAAATTTTCTGACCAAAAAATAGCTTTATCAAACAAATTAATTAGAAAATAATACTAAACATCTATCTATTTCATGCGTCTCTTTGAAACCTTTCTAATAGATAAATATCATAATCTATCAAATCTTTTAGAAACAAAAAATAAAGTAAAAATAATAAAAAATAAAAAATTTAAAACAAAATAAAATCAAAAAATCAAAAAATAAAAAATGGAACAAAATAAATAGGATTGCCCTAATTGCAAATCAAAAGAAAATGTAATTAAAATTGTATATGGTAAACCAGCACAATCTTTAATTGAAAAAGCAGAGAGAAAGGAAGTCTATTTGGGTGGATGTTGTGTTACCTCAGATAAATGGTATTGCTAAGCTTGTAAGAAGAAATTTCAATGAATAATAAAATAAAAATAAAATATTTTATCTTAAAAATATTAAAGTATGACTCCTTAAATATTACTATTTGTTATCAGTGTTAAAAAAAAATTTACTTTTATTATAATAAATTTTAAATTATTCTATTTATTTTTCCCCTCATCTTATGATTAAAAATATTTACTTCCTATCTTTTCAAATATTTTACAATACTTTTGATGCAAAATTGTTTTATTTTAAAATTAAAAAATAGTTTAATAAAAACTACCTCTAATTTTACATAAACTAAAATCGTTTTAATAAACAATAATGAACAAAGAATCTTATTGAACATATCAGAAAATATTATCTTTTAAGAAATTTTAACAAAATAATTAAGAAATTTAATCTAAAAAAATAAATAAGTAAATAGTTTCAATTTTAATTTAGATTTTTTAGATAGATATTATTTGGCTATTTTAGCTTTGATTTCATTAATGATTCAACAAGAATTTTATGTATGGATTTTATTTTTAGATTGAAGTTTTTTAAATAAATAATTTGTTTGAAAACATAAGAAAAATATTTAAAAAATGTCAATCCTCTTAGCATTTAGCTAGAAAAGCAAGAAAAAGCATCACTAAGTTTTACTTTTTTTAATATTTGAGCTAAATCATTTTTTTCACAATAAATGTTATTTATAAATGAATGATAATTAATAGCTTTGATAAAAAAAAATTGTTCTACTTATTAAAAAGTTAAATAATTGATAAATATTTCTTTTTTCTTAGTCTATTTAATAAGATTAACAATTTTAATAGTGAATACAAATATTAAAACTTAATTATTACTTATCAATTTGAAAGAAATTGAAAACTGTTTATTAAATTATTATTTGCTTAATAATGGATTGGTATATGTATTCTTAATTATTACAAAGGATTTTATTTTAGTTTTAAAAAAAGTAATTCTAAAATAATAGCTCAAGGTAAGCACACATGGAGGGGGTAAATTAATTTAAGAGGCTAAAAAGATATAAATATTAAATTATCACCCAATTCCGCCAACTTAAAGAAAGGAAAAATGCAAACAAATATTTGCATTGAGAAAATGAAAATAAATAAGAGGTTGGTTAAAAGAAAAACTATCTCATTCAAAACTTAAAGCTCTTAGTTTTTCCTTTTAAATGAAATTCTAAGAAATATAATTTGTAAAGAAATAATAAATGAGATTTATACTGAATGAAATAATCAATATTTGAGAGTATATTAAAAATAGTAAAATAAATGTATGTATGTATGTATGGGATATCTGTATTTAGGATCTTAAAAAACATAGAATGGTAACAAGTATTTAACTATTTTTATGAAAAAATCAATGAAAAATTGCGCGTGCGTGTAAAATGTATTGCTGCTGACAAATGACAAATGAGATACTAAAGAAATAAATTAATTCATGAAGAATAGCTTGAAAGATTCAAGGAGTTTGTTTGTTAATTTGATTGTTAACTTGGTTGCTTGTGAAAAAGAAAGATTTAAATAAAAAAAAGAAAAAAGGAAAGCGAAGGAAGAAGGTGAAAGAAGAATCTGAATTAAAAAAAAGTAAAAAGGTATCAAATAATCCAAATTAAAAATATAAAGAAACAAAAAGTAAAAGATTAAATTCAATTATTTTAAAAAAGTCAAAACTATTCTAATATTTAATACAAAGCTAAAAATTTGCCTAAGATGTCTACAGTTGAAAACCAAGTTGAAAAGTAGGACGTTTCTGAAGAAACCACCACCACCACTGAATAACCAGTCTAATAAGCTCAAGAAGGTGCTGAAGATCAACAACAATAACAATAATAATAACAATAACCCAAGAAATACAAGTACCTTAAATTCAATTACAAATATTGCAAGCACTACGAAGACATTAACCAAATAGTTAAGTCTTTCAAGCATCTTTAATCTCTTCAAGTTGAATTAAAGGTTGATGAAATCCCAAAAGCTCTTTGTTATGTCATCCGTTCCAACAATGACGATGATGTCCACAAGGTTAGAATTTATTTTCCTTGATTTTTTTAAAAATATAAATGCACTTAGGCCACATAAAATATATCCAAAATTATCTTTTTAAGGATTAATTCTTAGCAAAATGAAGATTTTTACAGTAAATTCATTGGGGATTTACTTACAATTTATTAATATATGTGGCAAAAAGCAGTTAAATCATTTTTCATAAAACCTAATCATTATTTTTAACAATTTAGGCTATTAAGTATGGTATTTGGACTTCAGTCCCTGGAAACAACACCAAATTGAATGCTGCTTGGGAAAAGGCTCAAGAAGAAAATCTTGATATCTATCTCTTCTTCTCAGTTGTTAAGAGCGGTCAATTCATAGGTGTTTCTAAACTTAAATCCTCTTTCTAAGAAGAATCTTTCTCTTACTGGTAGTAACCCCATAAGGTAATGAAATATAAATATTTTGTTCAATAACTAAGCATGTGTTTTGATTTATTAAGAGACAAAAGCAATCTTAATATCTTAGCATAATAGCAATAACATATTTAAAAAAAACTGCTTTTATTAATCACCTCTTTTTAATAAATAGTTCAAAGGTCACTTCAAGATTGAATGGGTCTTCGTTAAGGATGTTAAGTAAAAGGCTTTTGAAGGCTTAAAGAACATGTAAGAATTATTAATTACTCTTAATTTGTTTTTATGACTCAATTAAAAGCAATTTTCATTTCTACTTTACCTGAGTATAGAAAGATATGTTTATATTCACTACTTAACTACATAGATAGATATCTCTTAAAAAATGATTAGCTGATTTATTAAGAAATTAAAAATAGTCTCAAATTTCCACACAATTTATTTAGCCAAATACTTCAATCGATCAGTCTATAAAAATATCAATAAATAAGATAGGCAACCATCAATCAATTAACAAATAAACAAAAAAATCTAAACAATTTTTGATTTATAAGCATTATGAAAAAAGAAAAAACCTTTACTCTATTAAAAATTTTAAAGTGAAATGATAAAATATATTTGAAATATATTTTTGAATTAATCTTAGAATGAAATTTTAAATTATTTTCTTAATAAATAGCAATAAAGAAGATATTTCTAGAAGCAAGGATTGCACTGAATTAGAATTTGAAGCTACTGGTAAGAAGATGTTATAAATCTTTAAGGATGCCAACTCTTCCACTTCTATCTTCAAGGATTTCGTTCTCTATGATAATTGTGAACAATATTTGAGAAACAACATTGCTTACATAGGTCGTCAAAATAACAAGAGAAATTTCTAAATGAGAAACAATGGTTAAAACATGTCTTAATTATAAAATTTCTTCCCCTAAATGATTCCTCAAAATATCTTCCCCTAATTAACTCCTGAAGAACTCCAACAATTTTCTTAAATGTGCTTCACTAATATATATCCTCCTAACAGCTATCCTCAATACAACCCCAACTTCTTCATGGGTAACAACATAAACGGTGGTCACAAATAGAACTATCACAATAATAACAACAAAAGAAATTTTAACAATAAGAAAAATAACCACTAACACAAGGATAAGCCCCAACACCACTAAAACACTCACTAAAACTAGGCTCAATAATAACCCCAATAGGCTGAACAAAAGATCTGAGTGTGTTTAAATTGTTTATTAAAATGATTTCAGTCAATGACAGAATGAAAGACTGACTGAATATCATTTTTTAATACAATCAAACCTACTCAAAATTTATAATATAAATATATATAAAAACAAAATAGTATCATAACCCTATAATGCTTTAACCTTCAAACAATCAAATTATCTATCTTTCTAATAATCACCTATCTATATACCTATCCTCATATTGAAAAGCATCTTGCTTCCCTTTGAGTATTTGACATTACTTGCAGTTTTTTAGTCTATTTGCAATTAGAGATCATGCCTATTTCAATCAATCTAAAGTTTATATTTTAATAAAGTAATTGTTTATTTATGCTTCAAAATAAAATCTATCTACTATAAAAACAAATCCCCAAGGCACACTTATAATGAGTAATTTCTTAAAATCTAGCAAGTAAATAAATATAATAGTAAGGTAACAAACGCAATTCAAAATTGTATCAAACAAATCAAAATGTATTCAAGAAATAGTAATATGTGAATAGTTTGCTCAAATGCACACATTTTCTCTTTTCTGAAGATAAGCTATCTATCTATGATTATCAATCAATCAAACAATCAAAGCAATAATAGTCAAAATCATTTATTAAAAATTTTGCGAAATATCTATACAACAAGTCCTTTTAAGTATGTATGTGTTATATAGTTTATAGCTTTAATAAATGGTTTCTTAATATTCCTACTTATTTAAATTTGATAATACCCAATGCTATTTTAAGTTCTTTGTTTGTAATTAGGTTATTCATTCACTATTTTGGTATATATTTTCATTTATTTAATATTTTTTAATATTCTAAAAATAAATTTTCCAAATTAACTTATCAAAATATTCACAAATAGTAAAATAAATATCTCTGTATGTAAATTTTCTTAAATAATTTTTAATTCACATTTTTATGAAAAATAATCAGGAGAGGTAAAAAATTTCGCTTAATGATATAATAATAATTATATCATTTTTATAAATCATAAAAATATTTTGATTACTAAAAATTATTCAAGCAAAATACTAACTTTAAAATATTTATTCAACTTCTAAAAATAAATTACATTCGTATTTATGTAGATGAAATTTCTTAAGAATAAATAATATGAATAAAAAACTAATAACCTTAATAAAATGTTGAATTTAATTTAAAATAAAATATTAAATTTTTAACTATTATTTATTTGTATTAATTTCAAAACAAAAAAAGAAAAAATAAATTAAAATGATTAAATTCTCAAAATTTTCAAGATAGATCCATTAAAATAAGAAATAAGTAATATTATTTATTTAGATGCAAATTAAACACTCCTTTCAATATTTTAAACGGCAAAGATAGAAAGCATAATTATATGAATGAATATATGAAAGTATGCAAATCGTATTTTATTATTCTAATTTATAAGAATTTAAGAGAGGTTATTAAACCTTTAATTATAGATACGTTAAGAAATAGCAAAAAAATTCTTAAAATCAAAAAGAAATAAATTATTTGAGTATTTAGTTTGATTGTTAATTTACTTTAATAGTTATTTTAATTTTCAAACAATAAGAAATCTAATCAATAATCATGAAAACCTTCGATTTTAATTACGGGTAATCTGCACTGCAAAATTAGTCAAAATATAAAAATGGAGCATCTACACAAATCCTTAAAAACACCAAAGAATAAGAAAATAAATTCAGCTAAAAGGATTAAGAAAACAATAAAAACTCTCAACTTTTAGGCACGAAATTCAATAAAAAAGTTGATTAAGTTGAATAATCAAATGATAGAGTTTAGCTTCTAAAAGTTCCAAAAATTTAATGGTAGCTAAGTGATTTTGAAATAGGCAAGCCATTAGGAAGAGGAAAGTTTGGTTAGGTGCATTTAGCAAGGTAAAATCATTTATTTATTAGATGATAAAAATAATTTTTTTTAAATAAAGAGAAAAAAGAAGCAATTTTATAGTAGCCCTTAAATGCATAAGCAAAGAATAGTTGAGAAGAAGTAAAATAGAACATTAAATTAGAAGAGAAATTGAGATTTAATCTCATTTAAATCATAAAAATGTGCTTAGAATGTTTGGATTTTTTTGGGATGAGCAAAAGATTTATCTTATTTTGGAATATGCCCCTTAAGGAGAGCTATATTAAGATCTATAAAAGCAAGTAAATAATTTTTTAACACTCCATTATGATAAATTAATATATATAATATTGCGCAATTATTATTAAATGAAGTAAAAATATTTTGTTAAAATATTAAGATAAATAAAAGATATCCTGAATAAATTGCAGCTAATTATATTAAATAAATGGCAGATGCCCTAATTTATTTACACAGTAAAGACATTATTCATAGAGACATTAAACCAGAGAATCTCTTGAATTCATTTGTAAATATATAAATAAATTTAACTATTATATTTAAACAGTCTTTTATGTCAAAGAAATTCACTAAGTGTCTTCAAAAAATAAATATAATTTGTTTTTTTTTACTTTCAATAAAAAGGGAACAATAAAAATAGCAGATTTTGGATGGTCTATCCACTCACCATCTAACAAAAGATAAACTATATGTGGTACCCTCGACTATTTATCTCCTGAAATGGTTGAAGGAAACACTCATAATTATACAGTTGATATTTGGAGTCTTGGTGTTTTATGCTATGAATTCTGCACTGGTATTTTTATTAAAATCATTAAATAAAATTATTTTTCAAAATATTTATTAACTTTTTACAAAAATTATTTTTAATTTTATCATTTTTGTAAAGACGAAAAGATAATTTTTGTTTGAGAGAGTATATTTAAATTACATGAATTGTAAAAAGCAAGCAAGAAATTTACTTTAAATAATTCAGGGTATTATTAAACCCTAAATTTAGTTTAATTTTGATGATTTAACTTATTAAACAAAATTTTATATTAAAAGGATAACCTCCATTTGAAACAAAAAGTTATGATTAAACTTATGATAGAATTAAAAAAGTTCAATTTAGCTTTCCTGAATACTTATCAATTGAAGTGAAAGACCTTCTCTCCAGGATTTTAGTTTATGAAAAAAGCTAAAGGTTAGATTTAAATAGCATATTAAACCATCCATGGATCCAAAAATATAACCCTCCATAAAATTAAGCAACAAATCCTTATCCACTTTAATAGTAATGCTAAAACACCTACTGAGATCCTAACGAATAAATTATTTTAGAAGATGAAATAATTTTAAAATATAATTTAAAGATTTATCTTCCTAAATTTGAAGATAGATGAATGATATATTAGACTTAAATATAAAATAATTAACACAACTAAAATTTAACTTTTGTACATATTTATTCATATAAATAATAGTTAGAATCATTTTAAAAATTACAATTTCTTTATTTCAATTGGTTTGTTCTCTTTAGATAACAACAAAATATATTTTTCTTTAATTGTTAAAAATGTTAGAAATTTTAATCACTTCGAAAAAATAAAAAATGCATGAAAATAGTTGTTAAAACACTTCAAAATTTAAATTTATTTTTTTCTTTAAACTCTTTAAAAAGTAAAGAAAATTAATTATAAAATAATACTCAAATACAATTTATTTTCTTATCAAAATTTTTTTATATCTTATTTGGTATTTATCTTGCAAATAAAAATTTATTAAAATTTTAATTATTTTTTATTTTAATATGTTATTATTATTAAAAATACCTCCATTTTAGATAAGTAATTAAAATAAAAGTAAGTTATTTTTGTGTGCAAAATAAGGGATATCTATTGTTTGCAGCTTATTCAAAAAATAACTAAACATTTTTAATAAATCTCTATCAATTTTAATATTTTAAAATAAAATCATTCAATATTTTATATTTTTAAATCCTTATTTATTATTTTTTAACTTGTCTTTGGATTATCAATAAATTCCACTCACTAAAAGAAAAACGAACTACTGAAATAAAAAAAGAAATTAAAAATAATTTTATTGAACTTTTTAAATATGAAAGTAGGTAGAATTATTAAAATAAATTTTATAAAAAACTGAATAAAAATGAATGAAGAAGTTAAAACCAAATGATAATTTAATTTGAAAATGTGATTTTAGATCAATAATGAATGAACAAATTAATTAATTAATTAAACAGATGATTTACAACTAAAAAGAAATTTGAGGTTAATTAATTGATTATTTATGCTAACTCTATTTATTGTATTATATTAATTGCTTATTTTTCATTCATTTATAAAAACAACTTTAAAATAATTATAGCATTCAAGGCAAGTAAAGATCAATTAGGAAGATTTATTTAGGAAATAGCAAAGTTCTTTAGTTTTGGAATTCATGTATAAGGGAAGGGATACAGCTAACTACTCTTCTAGTAAAATAAAAAATAACTATGATGAGGATGATTATGATAGGGATAGTAAAGATGATTATAATTATAAAAAAAGTTAATAGAATCCAGATTAAAAAATATAATATGTACCTGTTCCAGTTATGAATTATCCGCCTCCTTATTATGGATATAATCCTTATTAGCCTTTTATGCCTCCACCTTATGGTATGCAACCAGTCGATCCTAATTAGCCAAATTAACAGGGTTAAAATCCTATCTTTCCTTTTTAATATCCAAACTATCCTCCTATGAATCCTCAAATACGTCCTCCTTAATAGCAATTTAATTATTCAGGGCAATATTTCTATAAAAATGATAATAAAAAAGATAGCGGATTAGCACAAAATAATAAATAAGATACAAATTAGGCTTTTAATTCATCCCATTATGGAAAATTTAAATAAAGCTAAGGAAAATAAAGCCATTTGGCTTCCTTAAAAAATAAAACTCCTGCATAAATTGTGAATGAATTTAAGGCATACACCTTGCCTAAGTTAAGACTTAGAAGGTTGATTAAGTTGTAAGCATTAATGAAAGGGTATCATGTAAGAAAATATGTAATTCCAAGAAAGAAAGCCACAATAAATATAATGAGAAATTATGTTGATAAGCTAATTAAAAATTATGTTGAAGTAAAGTACATTTTTATTTATTAACTAAAAAATATTAACAAAAATCATATGCCTTTAAAATTAATAACAATTTGTTTGTAGGATAAAATAGTACCAGATATCGTGCTTGAAGTCCTTGCTTATAACAAGTATAATGAAGATGTACACCTATATTCAACAGAGTACAGGACTTACTTAGAAATAATGGATCGTATTGTATAAAGAGTAGTCAGAAATGAAGCTCAGCAAGTAGTCAAAGAGTCTACTGACAATATAGTTACAGGGTAAATTTTAAACTGAAATTATTTTTGTTAACAAAATGAATTTTTTTCAAATTTCTTCAATAAAATTTATAAAAATGCAGAAAAACTAAAAATAATTTCTAAATTTGAATTAATTTCAATAAATTAGAAAATAATCTATCTATCATTCAACAAATTTGTATATAAAAAACATTACTTTACAATGAATCTAAAAGTAAAACCTAGACAATTGAATCCAAGTTAATTTCTAAAGTATTTCTTTAAAAAATAATAATTCTCTATACTTTGAAAATTTTTAAATTAGTAAAAAAGTTAAAAAAAAACTTTTATTTCTGCAATTTTTATGGTAAAAACATGTAAAAGAAAAATAATATTTTTCTATAAATATACCAGTTTCTAAAGACAATCTAAAATAAAACATCACAATTTGGTATTATTTAATGTGCTATCAAAATTACTATGCCAAATAATTTCTTTAAGTCTATATTTCTTATGAATCCAGATATTTCTGATTTAGGAATTGGATATTTTTAAGTTTTTTCCTATTTTATCTTGATTTTTGAAATAAATTTCTATTAATTTATTTATCTTTGTTAGAAGATAATTGTGATTAGAAAAAAAAATGGTTGCAATTATTATCTGAAAATGTAAATTATCTTAAATAAAATATTATTAAAAAAAGAAATCTAATTTGAAAAATTGGATATTTTTAAATAAAATATTCTGTAAAATGAAATGGTGAAATCATCAAATATTATTTGTTTACTTTATAAAACACTACTTATAGTAATTAGAAGTAATGAAAAATTATGATGTCATAGTATTTCTAAACACAAAATTTCAAATTTAAATATTTTTAAGTTTGAATAAAACATTTTTTTTAGAATTCTAGAAGCTTTTTTGTAAAAATTGTTATATTTTAAAAAAGAATCTTGAGATAAAGAGATAATTAGAAACCTGTTGAAGAAAAAGATCCTATGGTGTTAATAGCTAGAGACATAATTATCAATACAATAAAGTAAGACTGTTTGGAAGTTGCAAAAGATAGTGTATAGGATTTAACTTTTGAATACATGGAAGATATACATATAAGAAATCTAATTAGTTCTAAGTATGTAACAAGAGCAGTTAAAGAAGTTGTAGTTGATGCTATATAGGAAATAGCAATTGAAGATTTGGTTGATGATTTAATTCTTAAGAACACTTAATAGCTTGCTCTTCCTTTGGCATAGCATATGTATGATTTAGTGCAGTAAGAAATGGAAGGTGTATAACTAGAAAAGGCCTTAGACAACTATATTTTAAGAGGAATGATAGATATTATACTTGAATAGGCAAATGTAATTATAGACGACAACAACAAAGCTCTCATGGATATTTAGGAAGTTTTATAGCAAAGTAATCCTGATTCTAGGATAGGAATCGATGGAGTAATACAAAACTAAAATCAAAAATCTTCAAAAAATAAAAATAACTAATAAAAAAAAGATTAACAAAAAATGTAGCCCTTAGATGAAATATAATCTTAATAATCAGATAATTCAATTTAATAACTTGACTAAGAGCTAAATAATTAAGGAAATTAGTATTACCAAGGTTAAGGGTAAGAGGGATAGAACTCATAAATTCAATAGCCATAATATATGTAATAGTATTAATAATAATAGCAATAAGAACCATAAAACTAGTAAAATGCTTAACCTTAAATGTAGTCATAATAATCATAATAGTTGTAAGCATAGCAACAATAAACTAATAATAACAACAACAACAACAACAATAATAATAATAAATAATTGGGTAAAAAGTGATATTCACTCTTGTGATTTTTAAAATTTTGGGAAAAACTTAATTAAATAAATAAAATGATCTCATCCAAAAAGTAAGATTCAAATATAAAATCAAAAAAGTTGATTTTAATAAATTTTATTCATCATTTTTTAAATTTTGTATTTCATTTATTTATTACACAAACAACAACAATAATATAATATCAAATCTATTCAAGTTTTAATAAATACAAAGAATAAATAAATCTAAGTTTATTTTCTCTTAATTTACTCTGTTCTCAATAAGTTAAATATATATTCTTTTCTTATCTTTAGTCAATTAATAATTATTTAAACATAAAACGCTTATGTTTTTTCTATAAAAAGATTTTAATGAAAAGTATGAGATTTATTTTAAGGAAACAAGTTTTAGCAGATTAAAAGATGGGTTGTTTTACATGATTTAAATTTTATCTATATTCTATGTAAATATTATTTTATTTTGAGAATAAAATATACAAACTTAATATTTTATTAACCTTTTTTTGATTATCATATTTACTTTTGGAGCAAAAAAAGAATTTTAATTAAAAATTTTGTGTCTATTTTAATTTTAAATCTTTTACTTTCTTTTGCTTTATTGATTGTATGTTATTGGTGTAATCTCTCTATTAGTCATTCTGGTGATTTATTTCCCCTCAGTAAAAAAGATTAGACGGATTCTTTCAAAAGAAAAGCATTTTAATCTTGCTAAAAAATATTTATTTCTTTTATTATGGAATACAAGTTAATTTTTGACTTTCCTAATTTAAAATATTTGCATTAGGAATTCTTTCACTTAGATAAATAACTTAAAGATGTTATAAGTTTAGAATAATGAAACCTTAAAATAACTAATGTACATAACTTTAGTATATTAGAAAAGACTAAACTTCATAGAATGATATCAAAAATTATTTTCAACATCAATTTATTTTAAAATTTCCTTTTATAAAAGTCCTCCAAAACCTTCACTAAAAAGCCTTGACTTAAAATATAAATCAAATAAATAATAATTAGATAATTAATGTAAAAAGCAAATAAATTCTGTATTTTAAATTTCTAGTTTTATTGTATTAGCCTGAGTTTCTAAAATATTTTTAATTTTTCTAATTATGAACTCTCAGTCTAGAAATTTAAATAAAACTGAAATTAATAAATAAGTGATATAAAAGCATGAAGAATTTCTTTTTAAATAAGTGTACTAATAAGTTTTATTTTTAAAATAGTATCAATTATCCATTTTTATTCAGAAAAAGTCTTTCGCAAAATGAACTATATTTGTCTAAAAAGATTTATTATTTGGATACTTGATTTCTAGCTGTTTGAATTACAGATTCTTGTATAAAATCAGAATTAATTATTTTTTTATAATTAATGAAATAATAAATAGATTTAATTCCATCCACTCAATCAATTTGTGTAATCTAATTGATTTATATTTAAACTTTTTTCAAAATTAAATTATGGGAGCTGATTTTTTTAAATATTTTGTTTTAAAAACCTATTTCCACCCTTTATTTTATGATTTATTCTAATAAATAATAAGTTAAATATGGTAAATCTATCTGCTTTTTGTGTAAATAGTTAAATTATTAATTTTTAAACTTCTTCTCAAAATATTATTCAAAAATATAATTTAAACAAAATATTTTTGTTTGATATTGAATTTATTTGAACTCCAAGGTGAATTTTTTCACGAAATCTAATTACGTCCTCCTTTGTTTTTATTAAGTGGCTATGAATTAATCTTACAGGCAATGAGTTATTTAATCAAAGTTGTAATTTTTTACAGTTTTCAGTGATTAATTATTTTACTAATTTGGAAAATAATCAGCTTTAAAAGAGTTTTATAATTCTGAAATCTCTCTTTAAAAAAGTTGTTGTTTTGGGATATAATTATTAAAAAGTAAATAACAACTAAATAAAAAAATTAAGAAAACAAACTTTTAGAAATGCTGAAGAAATTCTTTAAATCTAGAAATATCAAGGTAGCTTTAATTACCTTGTGCTTGGTAGGAACTGTCTACTATGCAACCTCTTCTGATGAGCCTTCATTCCCTGAAGTCGATTTGTTCTAAAACCTTGCTAGTAGTAATACCAATGTTACCTACAGTGACTGTATTAGCTCTGAAAGAAATATGACTATCTGTGGTGGTGTCATCCATGTTAATGACAACAAGTTCTAGGAACAATGCTAACATTTCTGGACTACTTAAGATATGGTAGCTAAGAAAGACTCTAGCGATTATTTGACTGTTTACATTATTTACAAGAACTTTGAATACTACAATCAAATTAGTCCTAAAAGTCTTCAATCCAAATAAAAATCTACCAATACTACTAACAAAGTTAAGTTTTAAGTTGCTGATTAAAACTTACTCTTCAAAGCTAAAGTTACTGAAAATGGTAAATTAGTCAATCTTGAATGCTCAGCTGACAAAACACCAAATGAGTTGATGGTTAAGATGACTGAAAAGCTTATTGATCAATACTTCCCTAACTTAAATGCTACTCTTTATGATGATGAAGATTATGATTTCACTAATAATCTTTTGGGTGCTCATAAATAAAAGAAAACTCCCAAACATAGCGAACATACTTCTTTTGGTAAAGTTAAACCTAAATTTACTTACAAGCGCAACAAAGATGGATCCACTGAACTCAAAAAGACTTACAATCATGATGATATTGCTACCAAGGATACCATTTTAGAAAAACCTTAAGTTGATTACACCTCTAAATTCATTATCAAGGACGGAAAAGTTAAGCAAAGCAATGAAGTTTTCTCTTTTTCTATTAATAAAAACTCCTAAAACATGACTCTTTCTTCTAGTGATGGTGAAAGCTAAAATGAATTGATTGGATCTGTCAATGTTGATATTGAAAGCAATTTAGTTCTTACTAACACAACTAAGAATTATACACTCATCAGATTTATTGAATCTTTTGAAAAAAATTTCTTCAAAAACCAACTCAACATCACAATTGAAGAATAAGGTGGTTTTATCGCTCCTACTGAAAAGAATGTCTTACAAGATGCCACTATTTAAGGTAGTGATGTTATCCTTGATAAGAGTCATTCATTCTTTAAATAAAGTATCTTAAATAGTGAAATCTTATTGAATACTTCACTTAAAACAACATTAGAATAAACTGATATCGAAGCAGGTATCTATGTAAATAAAGAACTTAAATATGCTATCTACAAAGAAAATATTTAACATAAATTCTTAGCTTGTGATTATTACAATAAAAGAAACGATTATGAAACTAAGGAATACTCTATAGTAGATTACTAATATCCTATCTGTAATGGCGTAGTTAAAGTCCCTGTTAAAATCTCAGTTGCATTGAAGTACGGATGGTCATTTACTGAATAAAAAATTAACCATGATTTGTAATGTTAACTTTTATTCTAACCCTATGCTACACCAGTAGTTAAAGGCTCTGCTGCTGTTTCCTTCTTAAACTTGGGATAGGCAGGTTTATAAGCTTAAGGTACTTTAATCGACTCATTAGCTACATTTGAAGCTAAGATAGATAAATAATTGGATGTTGATGTTAGCTTAGATGTCAAAATCAAACCCTACTAATACGATGTCTAACTTTTCTATTCTATAATAGAATGCCCTTCCTCTAGTGGTATAATCTCTGTAATTAAAACTGTTGTAACAATGATTGGTTTTGATTCAGGTTGTATAAATGGAAAAAAGGAAATTTTACCCTTGTTCAAAGGAGAATCTTAGAGTGTTATTAATAAGAATATATACAGCACAAGATTTAATGCCAAGGAAATCATTTAAAAGGCTGTTGGTGGATTTGGAGAAAATAATGGAGATTCAAGTTAAACTAATGATTAAGATTATTCTGATAATACAGGTGCTGACAGTAGTTCTTATTATAACTATGAAAATGAAAACTAAAACGAAAATTATGAAAACAAAGATGATGAGTATGTCATTGCATATTGAAAAAAATAAATAATCTATTAAAAATAATTTCTAAAATACAATATAAATTTGTTGTTATCTATATAAATAAAGTCCATTTGATAAATCTATTTCTCAATTATAATTACATTTCTCTATCAAATTTTTTAAAACAAATATTTCTTTTAAAAATTTTATATTTTTGCAAATTTTAATATTTACTTGAATTAATTTAAATGAATAATATGCATTTCTACATCAGAGAATGTATCATAAGATTTTTAAATTTTGATTTTCAGTGCAATTTAAATTTTTTCGATTATTGATATTTCTTCATATTTCTTTTTAAACTTAAAATACTTTCTTTTATTTAAATATGTATATAAATTGAGACAAATATGATATTGATAGAAGAAATCTGATGAGAAGGAAGATACATAAATAATTTTTAATATTCTGACAAGATTTTTATTTATTTTTTGTTTTATTACTTACTAATTTGAAATTAATTGTTGTTTTATCAAAAATAACTTGAATAAATTATATAATGTATGATAATAGTTTGATTATTTAAAAGTAAGTAATCTCTCCCATCACTAATATTCTAATGATAATTAAACTAATCTTTTTGCTTTTTTTATTTTTGATGCAAATACATTCCTATTATGAATATCATTCCTACTTTTATAAAATTATAAAAATAAATATTGAATAATGAAATATTTGTAAGAATGGGAAAAACAGAAAAAATTTGAAATAAATCTAAAAGAAATAAATGAATGAGTAAGCCAAATAAATATCAAATAAACCAATCCAAATTAGTAAGTCTGTTACTCTTAAATTAAAGTTTTTATTTATTTATTTATTCATTCATTTAAAAATACATTACTAACATTTAAACACTAATTTTACTTTAGACTTAGAGTTAAAGTTTAGAGATTAGAGTATTATGCTAACTAAAATCCTAATCCTAATAGGCATTTTTCTCCAATATTATTATCCCTTTTAAAAAATCATAAAAATAAATATTGAATAAAAAAAATATTTAACAGAATGAGAAAAACATCAAGAATTTGAATTAAATAAGAAAATATGAAATAAAAATTAATGAATGAGCAAGCCAAAATCATATCAAATAAACAAACCCAAATAAGTAGGTCTCTTGCTCATAAGCTAAAGTCTTTGTTTATTTAAAAGCTCATTATTAACATTTAAACACTATTTTTACCATAGGTAAAGAGTCAAAGCTTAGATATAATAGCATTAAGCTAAGCCTGATCCTAATCCTTATGCACATATTTCATCGATATTATTGCTACTTTTAAAAAATTAAATATTGTATCAGCAAACAGTTAAAAGAATGAGAAAAACATAAAATTAAAAATAAATCTGAAAAGAATAAATAAATATTAATAAATGAGCAATCCAAGCAAACATCAAATAAATCAACCCAAATTAGTCTGTTAACCAGTCTCTCATTAATTCAAGTCTTTATTTATTCATTCAAAAATGTATAATCAACATTTAAGAACTACTTTTACTTTAGATCAAGTGTCAAAGTTTAGAGATTAGAGCATTATGCTAAGCCAAATCCTAATCCTAACAAACCTTTTTCTCCAATATTGACCTTACTTTTAAAAAATCATAAAATAAATTTTGAATAAAAAAATATTTAACAGAATGACAAAAACATAAAAACTTAAACTAAATTTGGAAATAACAAATAAAAATTAATTAATGAATGAGCAAGCCAAGCAAATATTAAATAACTAACCCAAATTAGTCTGTCAATCAGTTAGTTAGTTTCTCTTAAATTAAATTATTTATTAGTTAATTCATTCATTCAAAAATATATCATTAACATTGAAACAATATTTTTACTGAAGGCCAAGATTTAAAGTTTAGAGATAAGAGCATTAAGCTAAGCTAGATTCTAATCCTAATAAGCCCTTTTCTCCAATATTAACCTTACTTTTAAAAAATTATAAAAATAAATATTGAATAAACAAATATTTACAAATTGAACAACTAAAAATTAATGAATGAGCTAACCAATCAAATATCAAATAAATCAACCAAAATTAATCAGTCAGACAGCCAGCTAGCCCCTCATAAATTAAAGTATTTATTTATTATTTCAAAAACTCATTATTAATATTGAAATACTATTTTTACCTTAGGTCAAGATTCAAAGTTTAGAGAAAAGAGCATTAAGCTAAGCTAGATTCTAATCCTAATAAGCCCTTTTCTCCAATATTAACCTTACTTTTAAAAAATTATAAAAATAAAGATTGAATAAACAAATATTTAACAGAATAAAAAAACAAAAATATAACTAAATCTGAAAATAATAAATTAATAAATAAGTCTAGTCTGTTGCTCATAAATTAAAGTTGTTATTTATTTATTCATTAGAAAATGCATAATTTATATTTAAACACTATTTTTACCTTAATTCAAGGGTCAAAGTTTATAGATTAGAGCATTATGCTAAGCCAAATCCTAATACTTGTAAGCTTTTTTCACAAATATTATTATACCTTTCAAAAAATAATAAAAAAAATATTGAATTAAAAATTAAATGAGAAAAATATAAAAATTTGAATTAAATCTGAAAAGATAAAATAAAAATTAATGAATAAATGAGCTAAAATAACAAATATAAGTAGTCAGTCAACCAGTTGCTCATAAATTAAAGTCTTTATTTATTCATTCAAACATGCATAATTAATTTTGAAGAACTATTTTACTAGAGGTGAAGAATCAAAGTTTAGAGATTAGAGAATTAAGCTAATCCAAATCCTAATCCTTATACACCATTTTCACAGATGTTATTATTCCTTTAAAAAATGATAAAAATAAATATCAAATAAGTAAATATTTAACTTAACAAAACGAGAAAAAAATTGAAATTAATAAATAAGAGAACCCATAGAATATCAAGTAAACTAACCTAAATTAGCCAGCCAGCCAGTCGCTTATTAATTAAAGTTATTATTTATTCATTTAAAAACTAGTAACTAATATTGAAAGACTGACCTGAGGTTAAGAGTCAAAGTTTAGAGATTAGAGTATTATGCTAAGTACGATCCTAATCTTTATGTGCCTTTCCACCAATATTATTCCACCTTTTAAAAATGATAAAATAAATATTAAATAAAGAAATATTTAAAAAATGAGAAATTAAATCTGAAAAGGCCAAATAAAAATTAAGGAATGAGCAAGCAACAAATATTAAGTAAAAATTAATCAGTCACTCTGTTAGTAGCTCATTAATTAAAGTCTTTATTTATATATTCGTTTAAAAAGCATAATTAATATTGGAACACTATTTTACCTGAGGTCAAGAGTCAAATTTTAGAGATTGGAGCATTATGCTAAGCCAGATCCTAACTAACCCTTATGTGTCATTTTCACCAATATTATTTTCCCTTTTCAAAATTTTAAAATAATATTGAATAAATAAATATTTAACAGAATGAGAAATAAAATCTGAAAAGACCATATAAATACTAATGAATGAGCAAACTAAATAAATATCAAGAAAAATTAGTCAGTCTAAGTTTGTCTCTCATTAATGAAATTCTTTATATTCATTTAAAAAAGTATCATCAATATTTAAACACTATTTTTACCCTACTTAAAGATTCAAAGTTTAGAGATTAGAGCATTATGCTAAGCCAGATCCTAATCCTTATATACCTTTTTCACCAATATTATTTTCCCTTTTAAAAATGATAAATATTAATTAAAAAATATTTAAAAGTGAGAAAAGCATAAAAAATTGAACAAATAAAATTTATGAATGAGCAAGCAGTCAGTCAGCTAGCTACTCATAATTTAAGGGCTTTATTTATTCTAAAATGCAGAATTTATATTGAAAAACTATTTTTACCATAGGTCAAGAGTCAAAGTTTAGAGGTGAGAGCATTTTCCCTAATCCTTCTGCACTTATTTCGCCAATATTATTCCATCTTTTAAAAATTTAGAAAAATAAATATTGATTCAAATAATATTTAAAAGAATGAAATAAAAATTAAATAAATAAGTGAGTGAGCCAAAAAAATTAGTCTATTACTCATAAAATAAAGTCTTTATTATTTATTTATTAAAAAATGCATAATTAACACTTATGTACTAATTTTACCCTAGGTTAAGAGTCAAAGTTTAGAGATTAGAGCACTATGATAAGCCAAATCCTAGTCCTTGTGAGCCCAGATAACCAATATTATTATTTCTTTTAAATAATGATAAAAATAAATATTGAATAAAGAAAGTTTGAATTAAATCTGAAAAGAAAAAATAAAAATTAATAAATGAGGATCCAAAAAATATCAAGTAAATAATCCAAGTTAATCTGTCTCTTAGCCAGTCCCTGATAAATTAAATTCTTTCTTTATTCATTTAAAAATGAATAATTAATATTTAAACACTCTGTTTACCTTAGGTCAAGAGTCAAAGTTTAGAGGTGAGAGCATTGTCCTAAACCAGATCCTAATCCTTCTGCACCTATTTCGCTAATATTATTATACCTTTTAAAAATTTAGAAAAATAAATATTGATTCAAAAAATATTTAAAAGAATGAGAAAAACATAAAATTTGAACAAATAAAAATTAGTAAATGAGTGAGTGAGGTGAGTCAGCCAAATTAATTAGTCTGTTGCTCATAAAATAAAGTCTTTATTTATTTATTAAAAAATGCATAATTAACACTCATGCACTAATTTTACCCTAGGCCAAGAGTCAAAGTTTAGAGGTGAGAGCATTGTCTTAAACCAGATCCTAATCCTTCGGCACCTATTTCACCAATATTATTAAACCTTTTAAAAATTTAGAAAAATAAATATTGACCCAAAAAGTATTTAAAAGATGAGAAAAATATAAACATTTGAATTAATTAAGTCTTCAAATTTCAAATAAAAATCAATGAATGATAAAAGCAAAAAGGGTAGTATGAAACCAACCCAAATTAGCTATTAAGTCAACCATCCACTCTATAATACTTTATTTATTAATTGATATTGAAACATTATTTTTACCATAGGTTAAGAATAAAAGTTTAGAGATTAGAACATTATGATAAGTGAGATCCTAATCCTTATGCACCTTTTTAACTAATTTTATTCTCCCTTTTTAAAATTATAAATAAATATTGAACAAAGAAGTAAGAAAAACTTAAAAGTTTGAATTAAATCTTAAAAAAATTAATAAATGAGATATCCAAACAAATATCGAAATTTCTTTAAACCAATCCAAATTAGTGTAAATATGATACAAATTAAATCCTTCATTTATTCATTCAAAAAGGACTTAAATACTATTTTTACCCTAGGTCAAGATATTAAGTTTTGAGATTATAGCATTATGTAGGCAAGATCCTAATCCTTATTCTTTAACTTCATCAATATTATTATACCTTTTAAAAATTATAAAAATAAATTTTGAGTAAAGAAATTTTTAAAATAATGAGAAAACATAAAAATAATAAGAATTAATGAATGAGCTAGCCAAACTAATTTCAAGTAAACCAACCCAAATAAGGCAGCCAGTTACTCATAAAATAAAGTCTTTATCTATCTATCTATTCAAAAACATATAATTAGCATTGAAACACTATTTTTACCATCAAGAACCAAATTTTAGAGATTATAACATTATGCTAAGCCAGACCCTAACCCTTATGTATCTATGTTATGATTATACCTTTTAAAAATTTAGAAAAAAGATATTGAGTAAAGAAAAATTTAAAAAATAAGAAGAACTGAAAAGTACAAATAATAATTAATGAATATTAAACCAAACAAATATCAAGTAAACCAACTAAAATAATTCAATCTTTCGATTAAACATTTTAGTCTTTATTAGTATATTTAAAAATGCATAAATACTATATTTACTTTTATTTAGTTGGTGAGTTTAGAGATTTAATAATTTTAAAAAATAAATAATTTTACTTGAAATCAATATAAAGATTTAAGTGAGAAGTTAAACTAGAGCTTAGTAACTTTAAATAGATAATAATTAAAATAAATATTTATCTCTAAAGAAATTGAACTACATGACTAAGATTTGTAAAATAATTTTTATTTTATATCAGCATTTTTTTCTTTTTTTAAATTTGTTTAGATATCAAATTTAATATGAAATAATGTTAATAAGAAAAATTAGATTAATTTTTTCTTTCAAAATTTTAATAAAATAAAATTATGATGTTTCTAAAAAATTATAAAATACCATAATATCTTAAAAATTGTGATTAGATATTTGAGAGATTTGAGAAGGAATCTCATATTTTTTTAAAATCCTTTTTATCTTTAATTTTTTAAAATTCATTATTGTTTCTATTTATAAATTAACAGTATTTAATTAGATTATAAAGATATTCATTTTACCAACATAGTGTATTGGCTGCCAAAATTAAGACTAACTAATCTGGATTTAGTTTGGTTTTGCTTGGCTTGTATCATTTTACTGATAAAATCTACATTCATATACGAAAATAATGTTCTTTTTCTTCTTAGGATAGATACTTCAAAAATATAAAATAAACATTATAATAAAATAGTCTAGAATAACCTTATTGCAGTTAATGAAAAAGTATTTGAAAACTCAAATATTTACAAAGTATTTTTGTTTTTAAAAATATTTAATAAAAGACTAAAAAATGAGTAAGAATATTTGATGACTGAAAATCTAAATTTTAAATTGAAAATATTTTTTATAATTTGTATTGTAAATTTTAAAACTTTCATTAAATCATACTCTCTCATACCTATTAAGATAAAAAATAACATTAATTTTATTTAATTCTGATGATTACATATTATTTATTAATTATGCATTTTTATGCTTATTTTAATAATTGATTTTTATGTATAATAAATTTTTAATTCATGCTTTAAGCTAAAAAAGAACTATGAAAATGAGAAAAATAGTAGAGATAGTAATCAACTAAAAATGGAATTAAGAAGGTAGAAAAATAAATAAATAAACAAATAAATTAATTAGATCGCTGAAAATAGAAAAATAAAATTTACTAATATATGTTTGGTTAATAAAAGTAGAAAACACAATAAGAAGAAATAAAAATTAACAACTACTTTTTTTCAAAATAAGTCAGTGAATATTATTGCTTATTCTTATTACCACAATGAAGAGTTTTAATTGAGTTTCTTATTTGTTAAAATAAATTAAAAAATTCATTATTAATAAATACATCTACAAAGATTAGTAAGAAAGGAAGCATATTAATTTAGCTGTATAAACAAACAAAAATAATCCTAAATAAATACTTATAAATCACTAAATTGCAATTAGATCATCTATCTTCACGCAAAAAATTCATGAGTAATCTCAAAAGTTGTTCGATCTCTCTTCCAATGAAGCATCAGTAACCACTAGAACAGTCCATAAAGTTAGTTTAGGCTAATGAATCTAGCAAGTTAAGGCAATAATAGTATAAGTAGAAGATAGATAATAACATCTAGAAAAAGCCTACTTCTCAAATTTTTTAAGATGCTTCTAATCTTCCCTAAACACACTTGCTATACTTAAATAATTAGGGATTTGCTAATGGGTCATAGCAGCCTTCAACAACCTTTGGAGCTAAATGGAGTCCAGTAAAGGCAACTAAAGTCTAGGCAGATGAAGATTATGTTTTAACATAGCGTAATTAAAACTTAGCAGGTGCTCAAGAAAACATCAAAAATTATCAGGTCATGTAGAGAAAAAGCTCAAAAGAGAACACAGCTTAGCCAGTAATAGCATAGAATTAATATTAGGCACCTCAGTAAAAAGCATTCCATCATCATAAGAATTTTTAAAGCTGTGGAGGGATTAACTTGGCACAATTTAATAATTAAATAAACTCCCCATTCTGTGAATATGATAATTATTAATCTCCAAATTAAAGTGTGAAGAATTCCAGAGTTACTAACAACTCTCTTTAAACAAATAATTTAATTTTAAAAAGAAAAGACTCAGGAAACTTGCTTAGCAACAAAAATGGGCATTTGAATGAGACTATTTCTCCAGGAGGCAGCAACTAAAATTTTCAGCACAATCTAAACATAAACAATATGAGTACATTAGGTTTATATAATCCCTTAGGAAATATAAGCTCACCTTTGAACTAGAGTGTTAACCAATACTTACAATCTACTAGACAGGATAAACAGAATGAAGAAGTTGCAAGCAGGTAATCATAAAAAGATCAACAGAAACAGGCTTCATTGAGATAAATTTCTTAATCACATAGAGTTTCTTAAGCTTAATCAAAAAGTATAAGCAATATACAATAAATAGGTATTAAGCTTGAGTAACTTAGCAATCCTTAAAGTATTTAGCCAGAAAAAATTCGCTCACTAACTCCAAATTAAAGAAGTAATTCTAACGAAGTATAAAATAAAATCAAAAAAAATTCAAATGGATTTTTAAACAATTAACTAATCAGCAGCAGCAGTACAAGAGCTTAGAAATAAAATTTTATTTAATACAATAATCACCCTATGAAGTTAATTGAAGAAGAAAGTACCCAAGTTGATAAAATTGATAATTTAGCAATAAAAAGCAATATAACTACTTAAAAAGATAAAAAAATATTCAGTGAAGACTTATACAAAACCAATACAAACTAAACTCCAACCAAGTCATTTGGCTTTTAAGGATAATAAGTTTAAAACTAAAATGTAAGTCAAATCCATTTATAAGTAGCTTAATCTAACAGAGTTAGCTAGTAAAATAATAGCATCAGCATAAACACTGGAACACAAACACCTTAAAATGCATGTATTAACCAAATCAATCAGAATTGTTTGAATCAGTAGTAATTTATTCCCTTTTCATCTAACAAAAAAGTAAATTAGTAATTACAACAACCATATCAATAATAACCACAACAGTAACAGTATCAACCCTAACAAATACAATAAAGCCCTTAATAAACTCAAATGGTTTAATCCAAAAACTAATAATAGTAATAATATTCATAAAATAATTTATACTAACAATTTTAAAATGTCTAGTAATAATATACTTCAACCGTTAGCAATAGTAACAATAACAATAGCATTAATAGTAGTGTTAATAAATTTGTATTTGATTAGTATTGTTTGTAACAAAAGAAACTTTCAACTCATGATTATGGAACAAACCAGAATGTGGCAACTCATCAATAATCACACCAAGTGTCGTCATAAAATTTAGTCATGAACAACAGTACTAATAACTACAATTCAAATAAAATTTTCAACTAAAGTTGTTAAAATTTCATGATAGCGAGTTCTTAAAACGTTCCTAAAAGCCAAGTTCCAAATTTAAATTTAAACTTTGAATAATCTTTTCTGAAAATTCAAAATAATATTGGTAGTATTTCAAATAGATGCTCCACTCCTTCCCTTCTGTAGTCTATTATATCACCCCAATGTAGGCAATAAATGGCCTTTGCAAATCCTTTAAATGATAAATCTAATATCATCACTCCATCAAATAAATTTATTCCAACTAACTTATAATTTTAGGATGGATAAAATATAGGTATAACAACTCTCCTTAATAACTAAATCAATCTAAATTATTAAAATAAGCAGATTAATAATAATACTCAATTATAGAACAGTAAAAGTAATAACTCTAATATAACAACAATAATCAGTGCAAATACAAACAATAATAACTACTAACAAAAAGTTCAAAATAATAGCAATAATAATGTTTCTCATTAAATAGAATAAAATAATACTAATAACACTAAATTAAATATTTTACTTTAATAATAAGCTAAAGATGAGCAAAGCTTACTTAACATTTTTGGATGTAATTAGTATGACTATGAATACACTCCTAGAAACTAAAACACTTCTGCTTAAAAAAATACTGCTTCTTAAGCCTCTAATTAAAAGTAATAGACTCCTCACCATTAATCTAGTAAGTCTCTTTAAGGATTTGGAAACAGTAACAATTTAGCTAAAAATTCTGATAATAGCAAAGGCTACTTTAATGTAATTTAAGACATTATGAAAAGTGTTGAAAAAAGTAACACAGAAAATCATATTATCTAAAAGACACCAAAAGTTGAAATTTCTTTAAAATCTAACACACCATCTACTCCTCAGATTAACTGCTTAAATGCTAGTCCATGTTTAGTTTAAAAATAATAATAAAAAGAAAGGTAAAATATCTCAAATATTTAATTATCTAGCCAATAGAATACAATCAAAAATATAAGTGAGGTAACTTAAGTTAGTGAATTTAAGTAATCATCTCACATACTTGAAGAAGCAATTTTTAAATCAAATATGAAAGAAAAATCAAATACTGAAGCTATTGAAAGTAATTCATTTTTCCCAATAGAAGCATATAAAAACATAAGAACTGAGGCTTCTTGTTCTAATAATGGCTAATAATATTAGCTATAATAAACATAATAAATAAAAACAGAATAGAGTGATAGCTTTTATTACTACCAAAGCAAAAGAAAATATAATGTCAAAGATTTTGAATTCATCAAATTGCTAGGGTCAGGAGTTTTTGGCTAAGTTCATATGGTTAGGTAAGCAATTAAAATACATTTAAATCTATTAAAAAAACATTCAATTAAATAATAAAAATATACATTAGTATTAATTAAAGCATAATTATATTTTTTATTTAAAGGGATAAGAAAACAAAAGGTATTTATGCATTAAAGCTTATTGATAAGCAAATGGTAAAGGAAAAGGAAATGGAAACATAGTTGTTAAGAGAATTAAATATTCACAGCTAATACAGTAATCATGTAAATGTATTAGAATGCTTAGGATATTTTGAAGATGAGAAGTATTATTATCTTCTTTTAGAATATGCTTCTGATGGAACTTGTGCTAATTTGATAGAAAACCTTCCTATGAAAAGATTGACTGAATAGTAGTCTTGCAATATTGTTAAGCAAATTCTAGAATCTATCAACTATCTTCATAAAAATCAAATCATTCACAGAGATTTGAAGCTTGAGAATATTTTAATATCAAATGTAAATAATTATTATTTGAAGATTCTAAAAAGAAACCTCTAACCAATTTCAATTAAAAAAATTTTTTTATAAATATAAGGGTAAAGTCAAAGTATGTGATTTCGGTTGTGCTACATTTTGTGATAATCCTCCCTATTAGAGAAGAAGATCTTTTTGTGGAACTTTAGATTATGTATCTCCAGAAATGATCCAAGATTAAATATATGACAAGGAGATAGATATCTGGGCTATAGGAGTAATTACTTTTGAGCTTTGCTCCGGGTTTGCTCCATTCACATAATTTAATGATCAACAGACATATTAGGCAATTTAAAATGTAAATATTTATATTAAAATAGTTTATTGAAAATTTTAAAATATTTAGGTAAAACACACCTGGCCTAAGTGTTTTTCAGAAGAACTTAAAGATTTTATCAAAAAAATATTTGTTGTAGACCCAAATCAAAGAGCAACAGCAGGTCAACTGCTATATCACGATTGGATTCTTAAACATGAAAATATTAATAAAAAAAGTGCTTGAATTTATTTTAAAAAAATACTAAAATATAAATAATATTAACAATATAAATTATTATTAAAATAAATTACTGCTTCTAAAAAATTATTTATTTATCTTCTTTAAATTAAAATACATATATTGTGTTTTTAATATTAAATCTATTTATTCATTAAAATAAAGTATTAAAATATTTATTTTCATTTTAAGATACTCAAAAAAATTAATTATCTTGATACTACCTTTCATAAATAATTTTGAAGTTACTCTACTTCTAAAATTTATTTATCCTCTTTAAATTAAAATTCATAAATTGTGTTCTTCAGTTTTTTTATCCAAAAATAAGGTTAAATAAATTTTTTATTTATGATCTAACAATACTTGATTTTGTTACTACCTGTTAGCAGTATTTATCAAACCTAACTTGCAAAAGTAAATAACCTCTTCTAAAAAATACATTTAAAATAAAATAAATGATATAAATTTCAATTTTGATAAGATAAATTTGTTAAGATATGTTTTTGTTTCTTATTTATCCTCATTTCTATTTGTGAAGCTGCCCATTTTTTTATTAAATTCTAGTATTTTTTTAAAACAAAATTAAAAAAATCTAAAAAATTAAATTGAAATATAATAGAAGTGACTTATAAACACACAAATAAAAATACATAAACTAATTATTGAATGAATAATACCTGCTTAATCACTTAATTTATAAATAAGATAATATTTTTATTTATTTTAAGGTTAAAATTAAAGGTATAATCATTACTATCTCCAAAAAAAAACGTAAACTTTAGAGTACTTAATAAAGTTTTACACAAAATTAATTATTTTAAATATTGAGAAATCAAATATTTTATTTGTATTCATAGATACAAGTGACTAAAGAATTAAAATTACTAATTTTCATAAAAATACCTCAGTTTATTGATCAAATTGAAGAAATATTTTTTTAAATCAATACTAATAGACTCTCAAGAAAGAAATTGATCAAAAATATTTAAGATTAAATCTCCTTCTTTTACTAAGAAAAAGAAACGCAGAAGAATCAATTAGAACTAGCTATTTATAGTTAAATACTTTTCAGATTTAACAATAAAAAGATAATTCAGATTAAAGATTTTTTGCATTCTTATCGAATAAATAATTAAATAGAAAAATATTGATTTGATTATATTCCAGAAAAATAATAATAACAATTAGTTTGAATATTTCAAAAATGAATATCTTACAATCATATGTAATAGCTGATTTGAAAATTTTACACATTATTTAACTGGTTACTTACTTACTCAAAATTTAAATATTTTATACTTATTTCATATTTTGCAGTATCAATCAAATCACAAATTTTTTTTTAAATACTACTAACCTTTTTATTTTCTAAATTTTTCTCATTAAAAACAATTTCAAAATTATTTTCAGTTAGATTAATCATCAAAGTCTAAGTAAAAGAAAACTTAATTAATGCAAAACTTAAAAAGATAGCATCCATTTGTTAAAAATGAGAGAAGCTAAAACTTAGGTTTTTCAAAGGTAAGAGATTAGATAACTTTTTCAAATCATGACTATATGTTGTCTAATTTAAAAACAATTTAACATTTTAGAGATGAGTACATTAAGAAAAAATGATCCCATTTCTGATAAAACCTTGTTACCAATTTAGTTATTGTTTAGATCTGGAACTATTCTATATAGATTAGAGCATTTAGCTAATCTTGACCCAATTTTGATGTACCCTAATCACCAATTTAATTATTTAAAAGATAAAGTTCTAAACTTAATAGATTCAAGCATTCAGCTAATCCTGAGCCTGATTCTGAAACACCCTATTCACCAAATTAACTCTCTCTTAGAAATAGAAATATATATTATAGATTAGAGCATTTAGCTAATCCTGAGCCCAATTTCGATGGAATTTAGTTATTGTCTAGGTCTAGTTTTATACTTTATAGATTAGAGCATTTACCTAATCCTGAGCTAAATTGTAATATCCCCTCATTACCAATTTAGTTATCACTTAGACCTAGAAAAATATATTATAGATTAGAGCATTTAGCTAATAATGAGCCCAATTCTGATGTACCTTTATTACCAATTTAGTTTATTTTGAGATAAAATTCATATTTTATAGATTAGAGCACTTAGCTAATCCAGAGCCCAATTCTGATATACCCTCTCACCAATTTAGTTTTTATTGCAAACTTTATGGATTTGAGCATTTAGCTAATCCAGAACCCAATTTGGATGTACCCTAATCACCAATTTTGTTATTGTCTAGCCTAAGTTTTATGGATTTTGCTATTCTCATTCATTTTATTTTACTTATATAAAATATTATATTCAAATTTGAGCTGATTGTAAATTTTTGTTTTAAAAGTTATTTTAAACATGAAAATTTAATCTGGATTTAATTATCTCTTCGTCATATCTATTTATAAAAGTAATAAGAATTTTATTCTTAGTAAATTATCTATGTTAACAAATGTAGCATCAAATAAATATCAACTGATAAACTTTATTTTTAGAACTAGTAATAAAAATATTTTACCATAAGCCTAAAGTTTGATAGATGAGTGAAATATTTTCCTTTTTGAATTGGAGAATAGATGAGAGAGGATAAAATAAAATATGGGTAGGTATTTTATATACATTATATATAGTGATTATAAATTACAAGGAGATTAATTTGATTATAATATAGTAAGGATATTGATTTATTTTTATTCAATTTAAGCTATTTTGATAGGAGTTATTTAATTAATTAAAATAGTAAATATTTGCATTTAAATTTATTATTTTTCAATATTTGTTATGAACTATTTCTCTACATCTATTAAGCACCATTCTGTTTAGTTTATCATTTTCTTCTAATATTCCTAAGTTAACTGTAGATCTTTCAAGAGTGATAATAGGAGGTTTTCCAAAGCCATCAACAGATGGAGCTCTAGCTCTTGTTTTTGTGAGCTATCTCTCTAAATCATTTCTTCTTCTATCGATGTCATGTAATCTACCTTGTAAATCTAGACATTCTCTTCTTTTAATTTCTAATTGACTTGATAACTCTTACAAATAAGGATGATTTGGATCTATTTACCCAGCTTTTCCTCTCCAAATTTCTATATCTCTACAAGCTTTATCTAAATCTATCATAGCTCTATGATACTTTGACCTAAATTAATTATTACAAAATTAATCAAAATTAAAATATTAATGAAATTATACCTTTCAACATTTAAGTCTGCAATCAAATTTTCAACTTAGCCCTTTAGTGAAGTAATCTCTCTTTCATGCTAATAAATTAATAATTTATTGCTATCAATATTTAATATTAAGATAATTACATCAGCTATGATTGTCTTTAATTAAATAGAGTGATTATTGAATTATGTTTCAAATTCTCTCTCCATAAGATGTCTTTAATCTTCTAAATTTACCTTTATTTTATTGTAAGTAAGTAAGTAATTCACTCATCAAAAAAATTATTTAAAATGAATATTTACTTTGTGGATAGCTTCCATTTCATTAATCTTTTAATTAAACTGCTCAATCTATAAGAGTCTCTTGGCCTCAGAAGCTTCATAATCTCCATTAGATATTTTCAATTTATTTTCTAAAACTGTTATGTTGCTTTCTAACTTATGCATTAAACTATCATAGTGTTATCTTTAATCAGTAATTTCCTTTTCTATTTTCTGACGGAAATCAATTTACATCTCTCTTTTCTCCTTATCAGTATTTTCTCTATTCTAAAATTTCACTGTCTCAATCTCTTCAATATGTTCAACTTTTAATCTCTCAATTTCTTTTTTAAGCAATTCTAACTCACTCACTGTATTTATTTAATTCATAATAAAATTTTAAAATCATTTTATAATTTATGAATTAATAAAAAAATAATCATCATTCAATTTCTAAATGATAAAAATAAAATCTCTATTGAAACCATTAAGGAAATTAATAAAATTTTTTATTTTGAGATAGGTTTCTTTTTCGAGATTTAAAATTTTTTAACCATTAATTAAATCCATAATAGAATGAATAAAATTCTTTTTAATTTTGAGAACTGCTTGTTTAAGAAAATTTTGAATTTTGAAACAAAATAAACTTAATTCTTTTTAATTTAATAATGAAATAAATACATTTGCTAAGAAGTCTTTCATTTTCGTCAATAATTTAGTTGAATTTAAGTTAGAGGTCATTATAGACAGCTTTTCTTTTTTCAATTTCTTCATCTATTAATTACATTTTAGCTTTAAGTGACTCTATTTCAATATTTTTGTTTGATCTATCTCTTCTCATTTCATCAAGTTCATCATCTTTAGCTCTAAGTTTGGATATGAAGTCTTCAAATTATTATTTATGTTGTTATTCAATTCTGTCATATTTAAGTTTAAGACTTTCATATTCACTTTCTTTTTCTAACTTAGCAGTGTGAACTCTTTCTCTTTCTATCTTTGCTTGATGCAATTCTAATTACAAATCTTCATTTTGCTTTTAAAAAGATTAAATATATAGTTATTTTCTTATTGAAAATGTAATTTACTCTAATTTTCTCTATTAGAAGATTTGATTGTGAATCATTTTCTTATTTAATATTATCTAGCTTCTTTTCTAAAAGAGAAATTTGTCTTTGTCTTTCATCATTTTCAGCCTATTACTATTTCTTTGATTTTTTAACGTGTTCTTCAAACTCTTGCTTTTAATTTTCAATTTCTTTAGTGAATTTTTCTACCTAAATTGTTGTATGTTGTTCATGATGCTGAGACAACTAATTAATTTTATCTTCACATTCGTTTTATAATTCAATATACTTTTTTATTAAAAAAATAATAAATTCAATTTTAACTTTTAAATTATTCTTTTTTTGTACTTTTTATCTCCAAATCTCTACTTCTTCAATTCTAATTTTTAGTCCCTAGTTCAATTCATCTATATTGTGGATCAAAGATTCTATTTTTTTCTCAAGATCTTCATTTCTTTCCATTAACATAGTTTGATCAGTGTTGAGGAATTCTAATTTTTGGGATTACTTAAATAAAAAAATTAACAGTTAAATCTACCCATTTGAATAAGAATAAATTTTACTTGCTTGATTTCAAATTATAAATCATCAATTATTCTTTGTAATTAAATAATTTAATTGTGGCTTTTTTCATTTTCTGCTTATACAAGTACTACTTTCATCAAAAGATTTACTTTTTCCTAATGAAATGTGAAATAAGATAAATATATTTTTTAGAGATAATGATTTTACATCTTAGTTGATAGAGTTATGGGCATCTAAGTTGGCTTTTTCAGTTTTCATAATTTACTCTTTTTGTTCATCAAAACTTATCCTTAAGTCAAGAATCTATTTAGTATGATCTTGTTATATTTTTTGTTATCTTTCTTCTGATTCAAAATATCTTTGTTTCCATTATTCCAATTCTACTCTATTAGAGTCTGCAACCTAAATTATTAATTTAGATTCAATTTAAAATAAAATTTATTTTATATTTTATTTACATCAGCTAATTTCTAATTTTCATCAAGAACAATATTTAATTTCCCTTCAATATCTTTAATCCTTTTGTTTGCATCTGCATACAATCTGCTTAACTCAGTGAGTTCTTATTGCTTTTTATCAAAAACTCCCAGTTAAATCTAGAACTCTTATAGCAAAGAGTCTTTCTCAATAATAGCTTGATTCAATTCTTATATTTCAAGTAAATATTGCTTCATCTTGTTCTCCATATCAACATTCATTGTTTTTGTGTGTTTAAGTTGACTTTCATAAACTCCCTTTTCCATTTCTACAGTCTTCTTATGTTCTTGCAATTCCTTAGAGAAATGATCCTTCCAATAACCTCTAATTTTTTCAGTTTATTCCTCTATTTGTTTTTCTCTAATTTCAAAGCTTTATTATGCTTGCTCTAACTTAGATCTCAAACTTTCATTGATCATGATTATTTTTTCATTTTCCATAATAATCTAAATTAATGAAATTAAATATTTTAAAAATTAAATAAATATTTTACTTTATTGACTCTTTCTTCATAAGTTTAAATAAGCTCTTCCATTTCTATTTTTAATTTTTCTTCATTAAAAGCACTTTCACTATTCTTTTTTTATATTTCATAATCCCTGTCTTAGATTTTTCTGTTTAATCTTTCATTTTCAGTTGAAAGTAAAGCTATTTTATTTTCAAATTCAATTATCGTGTTTTTGTAATTTGAAATTTATGTAATTAAATGCATTTTTTCTGCTTCAGCTGCTTCTCTAGAAGGCTTTGTAGCAAGATCATCCATTAATCCCTAAATGATCTAATCCTTTTCTTTGCACAAAATATACAACCTGCTCACTTCATCCTGTTCATACCAAATATAAATTTAAAAATCATCTAGAAACATATCTTATATAGTTACCTTGTTTAGTTAAACACTGTGATTAGAGATAGTACCAAATCCATTTATCTGGCTTGAAAAAGGAGAAAACTTTAAAAAATAGAAATGATTAAAAAAGCTTCATTGCATTTAAAAAATTACTCTTGGCTCTGATTCTTTCAGTTTATTGCTAATAACTTCTTTTTCTACATTTAAAGCATTTGTAAGAGCTCTTTCCTTAATTAATGAATTTTCAATGTCCTTTAAGTGCTTATTTCTTGTTGACTCTAGCTATGAATTATTCATATCTTAAATGGACATTGGCTTACTAGCATACTAGGAAGTGTTTAAAGTTAAATTTTCTATATTTTTGGGCTTGTAATCTGTACTAAAATTTCTAGTTTAAGATGTTGCTTGTCCTATTTAAGCTAAATTATTTGTTGAACTTGTGCTTTATAAATAATTAGGTCTTGTATTAGAAACGATCTTTGTAGTGATTGTTGTTTTAGATATCGAGTATCCATTCTAACTCTTACTATCTATAATAATAAATAATTATGACTATGCTAATATGAGAAATAACTTTTTTAATAACCTGAATCTTAGAAGTATGATTAAGTCATCTAAACTGGTGAAACATCCCTTGAATTATCAGGTTTTGTAACAAATAATTATGGAGACTGCAAAAACTTAACTTTGTTATCAGAGCCTTATTGTTCTGAGTTCTTGCTATTATATCCTTAAAAGTCAGACTCTCTTAAATTTTGAGTGGCCATTCCTTATTGCTTTATATTTATTTATAGGGTTTAGTGTGCTATTTAAAATTTAGACCAATCTTTGGATGTTAGATATTTTTTTATTTATGATGTTAATTGTTTGTTTGATTATTGGTTTGAATATTATTGATAATTATTTAATTAAGTTATCAATTCAATTAAAAAACAAAATAGATTTTAAATTTTGATTTTGATTTTTTTTTTCAGTTGTTTTCAATTTACAAATCAATTATTTAATCTTTAGTCACAACCAAACACACACAATTTAATTTACTAATCAAATATTAGCTGAATATTATAATGGTTATCAAGTTATAAGACTTCTTTGCATTTTACTCAATTTTGAATTTGTTCTAATTTCGCATTCATTTAAATTCAATTTTTTGCAAAATTAAATTTATTTTTTTATTTTATCAATTCTTATTTCAATTAAAATCAATAATTATTTTAAAAAATTTAAATTCATTTTTTCAAACTTCTTTTCTTCATTTAAATTTAATAAAAAAATAATATTTATTAATTTCATTTTAAGTAAATAAAGCCCTAAATTTTTTCAACATTTTCCAATCATTTTCAATATTTTTTTAGATATTTCATATTATTTTAATTCAAACTTCTTTTCTTCATTTAAATTTAATAAAAAAATAATATTTATTAATTTCATTTTAAGTAAATAAAGCCCTAAATTTTTTCAACATTTTCCAATCATTTTCAATATTTTTTTGAAAAAAGATAATTTTTTTTGTCAAATTTGTCTATAAAGTAATATAATTTAAGAATTTGATATAAATTAAATAGATTAGTTTATAATTTAATAAATAAACAAGTAATCAGTAGATGCTTTATAATTAAAAAAGTAATTAAAATAACTTCATAATTTTTGGATGAATTTTTTACTTGAATTCACTTGACAAAAAATTTGAAAATATAAAGTAAAAACTGTAATTAGCTCATTGAGTTTTTTTAATTTAAAAGCTAAAATTATACCTAAATAATTTATATTCATTACTTGATCAATCTTATTTTTTAAATTGATTTGAATAATTGTAATTTACTCGCAAACATAATTTATTTTACTTTTTTTGGTTACTTTAAACATATTCTTTTTAAAATATTTCTAAAAGGCTTTGTTTACTTTTTAATACAAATTCAAATGCTATGAATTATATTTTTTATTTAATAAAACTAAATTGAATTAGCTAATATATTTGCATAGATTTTGATTGAATTTATATTCAGTTGTATAGTGTTAAGTATTCTATTACTGATATAATATTTAAGTATTTTTAGAGCTACTAACGCTTTAAAGATATATTCTATTTATTAAATTGCAATCGTTTACTAATCAAAGCAATAAATTTCTGGTCCCTGATGATAATGATAAGCCAATAGACATTAGTTTATTAGTCTGATATTATGCCAAAAAAAAATCTAATGAACAGGTGAGAATTTTATGTTTTTTTTGTTAATTTTATCTGTATTTAGCAAGAAAGCAGTTAGGAGAAATAGGTGATTTTAAAAATAAAATGTAATTAGTAATATAATTACTTTTAAACTCATATTTAACCTAAATTTGTTTAATTTTAAACTTTTTTTTCTTTTTAATAAATATTAACACCGTTCAAAATTAGACTATTGCTTTTTTATTTAATTATTAAGATTAGTGGTAATTAATTTTTGAATGAAATAGAAGCAAGCAAATCTAGTAAATACCACAACTTCTCAACGTAATAAGCAAGTACTAAATATTATTATATTTTCTTAAGTTGTCACAAAGTGAATGCAAAAATATCACTTGAATTATTTAAATTGAGATAGAGGCTTGTTTTTTATTTGTTTTATCAATCCAAAAATACTTGATACTAAAATACTCCAAACAAATTATCTTTTTAAATGCGAATTTTCCATTTGTAATTTTAGCAAATTTATATTTTTCGCTGGATCTTTTTTTAAATAATAGCCAAAAAAATAAATTTAATGTTGGTTGAATTTAAAAAATAGAAATGGGCGTAATTTCAACTAAACTAAAAGAAAAAAATTAATATTTATTTTTATATTAATATAGATTTGTATTATGATCAATTGATCAATCTCTTTTATTCTCCTAGATCTGATTGAGCAGATTTGTAATTTTATCTTATGTAAAGTATAAGAACTCTATGTATCTATTATTAATTATAGTGCTGCTTTCTTATTATCATAATGAAATCAGAGCTCGCCTATTTACTATTTTTATAATTTTAGATTACTAAAGGTTGTAATTGAAAAAATATATAATATGTAAAGAGAATAGATAAAACTAATAAAAAAGATATAGATGAGTTAATTAATGTTGATATTTATTATAATCGCTCACCAACAAAAATTTACGATTGATTACTTACTAAAGATTCTTTTCAATTTTGTGACAAAAAATAATTACTACTAATTAATCAAATTATTAATAACATTATTAGTCTAATTCTTACTTATTACTAATATCAATCATCTGATAGTCCGCATGTATGTAAAAACTTAGAAGAGCGCATCAATTTATTTCTTATAATAATTAATATCAATACAAAAAATTTTAATAATCAAAAACCAAACAAACAAAAAACTAAGAATATTCAATTTCTGTTAATTGAACCAATACTTTAAGTATTCACTGCAATCACAACAACAAATATTAAACAACCTACAAATTACTTTAAATCAATAATAATGTCTCATCTTTTAGCTGCTGCCAACCTTGATAACGTGTTCCCCCACTCTCCTTAATTCAAGTAATTTCAATATTTATTTACAAAAATCCTATTTTACTTATTCATATTCATATAATTAGACCAACTGAATCTCCTTTGAATGATATTATGGAACTTTCTCTCCCTGAAAGCCACATTAGTGAAGAATTAAACAATGCGTAAATAAATATTGTTATGCATTATATTTTTTACTTATTAATTTAAATTAAAATAATAGAAATGAATCCGAAAAAAGTGAATTCTAATAAAATAACTAACCCAAAAGAAGACTTACTATATATGAATTCTTAGACAGCAAAAGATCTAACTCCTTTTGAATCTATATAAAAATGAATGCTTATATTATTGCTGCTAATTTAATAATTAATCCATAAACAAAATATAAAAAAATAAGGAAATCTTCTTCTTCTTCTTCTTTGTAAAATGAATTCTATCTACCATTAAATGAATTAATATGGCTAATAAAATTGAATGAAACTATCATATAATTCTATAGTATTTTCTCAAAGAAATAAATCAACTAAAAATATAATCAATAATATACTAAATAAAATTTTAAAAAACCTTTATTATAAATAAATATCTACATGAGCTAAATTGAAAGTAAGATAAAATGATAGTCTACTGTATTTCAATAAATTCCTCTCAGAAATTCATTAATTGATAAATTAGCTAGCTAGCTTAATTACTTAAATTAGAATCTTTCTTATTTCTATTTGCACTATTTACACGCAATGATAGAATAATTAATAAACTACATTCATACTATCAACTTAGTCCTACAAAATAATAACGAAAAAAAAATCTCAACTTATCAAGGGATTAATCCTAGATGCTCAAAACAAAAATGTTCTATAAAATAACTTTATTATTAAAAATAAACTACTCTATTTCACTACTATTACTATAAATTAACCTATTTCTTTGTCTATTATGTGTAAGTTTCTACCAAATTTATATTGTCAAATTTAATGCCATTAAGAGATAAAATTAATTTGAAATCAAATCTATCTAATTTCTTAGGTAGGTATTTTAATTTTATTAAATCATCTACTTGAATACAGAAATACAAAATTTTGATTGATTTTTTACCATTCATTCAAGAAAAATTCCTATTTATAAAATGCTAAATTAAACATAAAACTCCTAACAAATTTAATTACATTTTTTGAAAATTAATCAAAATTACACAAAAACAAAAGTAGAAATTACAAATTTTCAAATTCAATTGATTTTATTTATTAAAATTTCGTTAATTTCAAATAAATAAGACTTTGAAATAGAAAATCGATTTTAAACACACCAATTTAATAAAAAATAATTAAATACTGTTTAACCTCTCGAAGCAGGCAGTAGATATATTAGGCACCTGCCTAAGTTGGGCAAAATTTCAGAGACAGAGCATTTGAATTGTTTTATTAAATAGTAAATTTAAAATCTCTCTATATTGAGCATCTTTATATATTGGGTAAATCTTAGGCCAATGAGAGTGCCCAAATTTAAAGGTTGGACAGCAATATTTTTTTATTGATTCTCAAGAAAAATAAGGAAAATTTAGGAAATTTTTTTAGAAATTTACTTTTTTTTCTAGAGATGGAAGATTTCTAGAGAAATTTCAATTTACAAAATGATTAATTCATTTTTTATTACAAGTGACGGATTAATCAAAAACTGATCTTGAAATCAAAGATTTCTTTAGCATTTTGAATAAATTAATAAAAAATATATTGTTTCTCTATCTAATATTATAGAATAAATAAGTAGATCTAAATTAAATAAAAATGATGATTAGCAGACAAATTTTCAAGCAAGTTGTACAAAGAAACTAACTTCTTTCTTCAAGCTCATTCGTAATTCAATATTCGTCATAGTTTAAAAGTTATTTATCTTATTATTTATAAATAAATAGTCTTTCTTCTCCAAGGTGAATATTTTAATATAAATGAAAAATAATATCTAAAAAAGCATAAACTAAACAAAAAAAGATTAAAGAATTAGAAAAGAGTGAAGACTGGAATACTCTTATTGGCGAAAATAAAAAGCCTGTAATTTTAGATTTTTATGCAGAGTAAAAGAATTTTATTTAAATTTAAATAAATAGCAATCTTCTTAAAGGAGTAGTTAAAAGTATTTAATGATTGTTTATTTTATTTAAAAAGCTGGTGTGGTCCCTGCAAAAAGTTGACTCCTATTTTACAAAAGCATGCTGAAGAGTCAAATGATAAGTACGACATAGTTAAAATTAATGTAGATAATCACTCAGAAATCGCTGGAGATCTTGGAGTAAATTATAATATGTATTTATATTTTACTTTAAACAAATAACGAAATTAATTTAGATCAGCTCTATTCCTGCTGTATTCTTAGTTCACAAGGGATAACCTATTGGCCGTAAACTAATAAATTATCTAGATTATTCTATTTTAATTTTTATTTTTTTTATTTCAGAATTTTTAGGATTAGATGAAAAGAAACTTAAGGAATTCGTAGAAAAAGCTAAGAAACTTTCTGAAGAGTAATGAATAGTATGAATAAATATGTTTGTATATTTTCTTGAAGAAGCATATTAAGAGTATCAAAATTGTATATTAAAGTAGAATCTATTACTTTATAAATTCTTACATTAAATTACAAACTAAAAAATGTTCAACTATTTCAAACATTCTTTATTTTTAAGATAAATTAATATTTTTTTTAACAATATAATATCATTTTTCTTTCAAAACCTTTTGTTTTTAAATATCTATTAAAGCCAAAAAATAAACTATTATTTCATATTAAATTTTCTTAGTGCCATCCATATTTAATTTTTAACAAATTTTAGTAAGTAATTATTAATGAAAAAAATATTTTGTTTAACTGTAATGAATAATAAAAATTGATTTAAGTAGATCATATTTGAAAATAAAAGCAAAATTCTAAAATGGTTTGAGAAATTTTTTAAAATTATTTCTAAACAGTTTTTTTTTACTTTTTTTGTTTAGCATTGAACTCACTTGTTAAGTTTTTTATCTTCTGTGAATTAAATTTCTATTTATAAATTTAATAGCATTTAGATAATCTGTTTAATTATGTTTTAATCAGAAATTGCATAAAATAAAAACAAAATTTTGTAATTTTTAACAATTTTTTTTGATACAAAATAATAATTAACAGCAGGTTAAGCTTAATTAATATTTTAGAATTTTTCAAGATTGAATTAATGGGATTTACTAAAAATTAAATATTCAAAGACGATAGAAAAGATTTTTTAAATTTAATAATTGGTAATTTTTAAATTTGTAGGTTTATTGATTATTTTTTATTACTTGGAAAATATTTGAAGACAAATTGTTTTGTTTTAAAAAATTTATTTTGCTCATTTTTCTTTATTTTTATAAGCAAATAAAATCAAATGAAAAACTTTGATTACATCGATAAGAATAAGGTGTTTGTAATTTTTATATTTTTTTAGTGAAAAAAGTTCAAAGGACAGGTTTATTTAAAAATATTGAATAAGAAGTAATTTTTTTGTTTTTTTAGAAATAAATTTTAGATTTTCTTGAAAAAATATACTGTCAATACAAGATTTTGGTCATCTGTTACTGTTTTAATCACTTAATTTATTATCATTCATTTTCTTTATTATCATTTATGGTAGAAAATATACAAATCTTATTTATGGTGAAAGATAGGTAAAAATTCCAGAAATATTCTCAGCCTCAAGCTAAATTAAGTTCTTTTCAATATTGAGATTTACTTAAAAAATGGATAAAATTCTTATGAAATGTTACAATATGAACAAATCAATTCCAATAAAAGAAGAAGAAAAAATTGAAATAGTCAAAAGTAAATAGATTTAGTTAAAAATTAAACTTTAAAGAGTGAGAATGTAAACTAGTTACATCAGCTTGGTTATTAATAGAATATTCCATAAAATAATTAAGAATTACTTACTTTAAATACATAGATTCTAACAAAGTAATAAAACAAAAAAATATGATTAATATCATTTTATTTATACTAAAAATATCAAAATCCTTTCAAGAAAATTTAAGCATTCTAATTTAATAGCAATAAGATACAATAAATTCTAAATATAATCAAATTTATTGCTTTGGTTGAACTTTATTGAACATAAATTAAATATTGCTGGCATTCTTTCAATCAATAAATTAAAATATAATAAGCTTTGATATTATTTGTAAATTAAAAATACATCACAAAAATTTTGATTATTAATCACTTAAATTCATAAATGATAACTTGAAGTTAATATCATATTTTTCTTTTATTGTTTTTTTTAATAGTTTTTATCACAAAAACATAAAAAAATTTTTTGATTAAATCCATATTCATTTATATTAAAAAATAAATATTTGAGCTTTTTCATAAATCTGTTTTTGTTTTAAATATTTTATTTCAAAAGGAAGGAATATTATTATAGGAATAAAGACATTGAGAAACTTATTAATAAACATAGTCAATTAAGCCAAATAAAACAAAATTAAAAATTTTGTAGTTAAAAATACTTTTTGAAGGAACTTGAATTTGTCATACAAATAAATAATCTTGTGAGCTTTCTAGTAAAGATTTAAATTTAAGACTATTAGAAAAGAAAAATTAATTAATTAATTGATGATTTTTTTGTAACACTTGAAAATATAATGAATTATTGATTAAATATTTAACATAAATTTTCAAAAAACAAACAAAAGAACAATTAAAAAGTAAATAAATATTTTCTAGGCTAAAAAATAATCTAAATTAAAGAAAAAGTAAATCTCCATCATTTATTTTGATTTTCTTTCAATAAAATAAATTTTAAAAATAGGCTGAAAAATGGCACTTTTACTAAAGAAGATATCTGAATATTTCACTAATTTTTATTAGACAGCTCTGGAAATTTTAGAGGAGAAATAAAATGTTATTTTAAATTTTTAGACTTATTGTTTGCTGATTTTTGTAAATATGCTGTAAATGAGTGGATATATTTTTTCAAAATCTATGAAGCAAGCCCAACCTGCAGATATCAAATATATTTATTTGGCTTATATGAATGAAGTTTCCACAGGAACTTTTCTATTAAATAAGAAAAGTCTTGAGAAATTAACTCTGCCTATTTTTTTCTTAATTAAAATTGGACTGGCTTTAATTATTATTTGGTTTGTGATATTTAATTACTGCAGAAATTTTAATATTTAAAAGTATAATTTGCGTATGAGATAATACAGGATTTTTAACTAAATTATTGTCCTAATTTGTGTTATCTCACAATACATCTTACTTATACCTGCAACTGAAATCTGTTTGTCTATTGCTTTCTGCTAGGATAGTGGAATTTAAAATCTTGTTTAGAAATAAAATAGCTGTCAAAATAGCTCTGGTCTTTTCGTATTTCTTGCTATCATAGCAATAATTGCTTTATAAGGATTTCATCTTTTGATAAAATTCTTACTTTAAAACTATTAATTTGGAGATATTAATTTACCTAAATGCTAATTTTCTTTTATCTAACTATTAATCTAGCTAATATTTCTAAGTATTTAAATTATTTATTTCTCTGGTAATACCTAGAGTAATTTACTTTATATACTTGGATTAATTTTAGGAGTTATGCTCATAATATAAGAAATGAGAGCTGATACTACTAATAATAGCATGATCAATGCATTTTCAAGTATTAGGGCAAGTTATATCTTCATAAGTCATTCGATTGTTGCAGTATTCAAATTTAAAAATTAGCCCATTAATGAAGAGTTCTTTTACTTGTTTACAATTTTCTCAGCAGTTTTTGTCTATTTGCTTTTACAAATGTAAAGTTTCCTTAAAAATTAAATATAAGTACTCGATCAAAGTAACAAACTAAGGTAATTATTCTCAAACCAATCATTTTGCATTTTTTAATAATTAAATTCATCTTAAGATTATTAATATTAAATTTATTCTTTCGAAAAAAGCATTGAATAATTATGTGATAAAAATATCAAAAATAATTAAAATCACTTTATTTCATAGCATTTTGATAAATAGCACATCCAAAAAGTGTTGTTTTAATGGTTTTTAAAGAAAAATAAGCAATTTGGTCAAAGTTTTTATTTGCTAACAAAATTTTGGTCATATCTTTAAATTTAAAATATGTAAGCTAATATACAAGATAAATTTTCTTTTAATTAAAAAATCTAGATCTGTTTCTAAAATAGACATCTTATTAGAAGAAATAATGAAGACTTACAATAATTCCTATTATAATAATAATGATAAATTGCGTTTTCACTAATTGGTTTCTTACCATAAACAATTTTGCATTCATCCTTTATGTGTTTGCAAGAGTAAAATTTATAATTATTCAAAATCCCAACCAGAACCCAAACATGTCCATGAACTTATTGAAAATATATTTAGCTATATAATCAAACTCCCTACTTTCAGTAGGTCAAGAAGCATAAGAGAAAGGATATTTCTAAAATACATTACATTTGTATCATTGAATTTAAATAATCCTCTTAAGTCCTATTTTGAGTTGAGAATGTTTAACAAAAAATATCATTAATTAAATAGTAATTCATTTAACGCATTATCTAATTTACTCTCAAAGAAATTTGAAAAGATGATTCATTCAACACAGAAAGAATTATATTTGAGTAAACTAAATTAAGATTTAGACAACGACCTTGTTTTTTCTATTCAAGAAATTGTGGAAACAGATAAAATTGAAAAAGTTTTTATTGATCTAACCTCCAAATTTATAAGATAGAAAATAGATTTTTATACACAAGTTAAGAAGGAAAAGCTCTCTTTCCAAAAAATTAGGAAGGGATCTCAAAACTTATTCACTTCATATGAAATCTTGAGAAAAAATCTATTTCTCCAGCTTAAGCAAATCAAACATAAAAAAGAATTTTAGAGAAACTACATTCTATAGAAGGTAATTAATCCTATTAGCATTTAGTTTAAAAACTTTGGAATCTAAAATTTATTCGTATTTACAAAAAATTTCATGCCATTAAATTTAAATATTTTCAATATCTCTAACTGGTCTAATTTTTTTTCAATTTATTTAAATTGTTTTCAACTGATGACAGCAAGGTTTTTTTAATATATCTAAAGGCTACCATTCATTTAATGTATTTTTGAAAGAATATTAAATTACTCCACTTTAAAACAAAATTGAAAAGAGATAATAAATCAAAACCAAAATCCCAATCTCCCCCATAAATCTGCTATTTCCAAAATGTTATTTGATTTACATTTATTAAAAAAATCAATCTTATCTCATTTCATTTTACAAATTGCCCCTATTAGTTTATGATCTAATAATATAAAAAAATAATTTAAATCATAAGGGAAGGAATATTTTTGTTAATTGACCACTAAATATGCATAATAAATTTACACAAATTTTTATTCCATCTTGGCCATTAAAATGTCATTTTAGATAACATATCTAATTGTTTTTTAATCATTGCTTAAGACTTACTCATTTTAATGGATCTTTGAAAAAATTAACTTATTCTGCTTTTAAATAAAATGAAAATAGAAAATTAGTTTAGTTTAAATTTTCTAATAAATTAAAACAAATTATTATGATTTCATTTATTTTTTTTAGAAATATTTAATGAAGTCTTGATCAAGTTTTTTAAAAAATAATTAAAAATACTATGATCTGATTAACATATTTTTTCAATTCATTTTTTTATAAACAACTAATTTTTTTTAATAATTATCAATAGATTCTTCAAATATATTGGATAGTCGCATTTGGAGGAATCAAGAAACCTTTAAAATTGCAAAAGGAAATGAATTAAGTTTTTAGCCTAAATTAAGAAAGAACGTAGAAAGAGTTTAATTCGCTCAATTTGATAAAAGGAAATATTTAAATTGTGTAAGCTAGCATCACTTAGGGCTTTGGGAAAATTATGAATAAATAGGAAACATAGCTATCGAATTTTTTTGGCTTTAATTTTGAGGAATTTAAATCCATCAGCCACATTAAGGAATTAATGCCTTAATATGTTGCTATAATACATGATGAACTTGTCAAAGATTTTATCAAAAGAGGGCATAGTATGCTTTTAGAAGAGAGCCATTAAGTTTTTTGCTTAGATAGATCAGGGTTTTTTGTTCCTATAACTCTTTAGCTATCACTTGTTTATGGAATTACTGATGACTTACAAATGAATGCTGTCCTATTAAAGTTAAAATCAGATGTATCATATATCACTTTTAATTAGGCAGGTTTAATCAAAGGTTTCGATCGTAATTTCTTCTCTCATGTTATGAAGCAAGAGAATGCCAATGAAGTAAAATAAATTTCTTTTTCAAAAAAATTAACATTCAATTTAATTAGGGATAAGACCAAGCAAACCTTCATGTAAAAAAAGATTTAGAAAAAATCAACATATTTTTTTTGATTCCATAAGCTGCTATTATTATTTTAGAATATTCAGAATCAAATTCAAAAAATAAATTTGTTGATGAAATTTAAAGATAATAATCAAGCATTCAAAAACATTTAATCCACCAAGATATTTAATTGCAAATATATTTGCCGTCAGATATTTTTTAGCTAGTAAATGCATTTTAGATATATTTTGACTAGGAATCTCAATACAAATAAAACAAAAATAAAACTAACTCATCAATTTTAGGAAATTCTAATTAAACTGATTATATAAACAATTTTATTAATTTCTATCAACATAACAAAGATGTAATTTATTTTCATTTTTTTATCAAATAATTGATTGAATATTTCATTTTTTATTAATAAAATAGAAATGGGAAAAAAGCAATTGCTTCAGCTAATTTAATTGTTTTGCAACAATAAAAGCTAACATAATGAAAAATAATAATGTTAATGAAAGTGGTTAAGAAAATAAATACCATGAAGAAATTATTTTTGAATTGTCTTTTTCTGATATCAATTTTGATAATCTTGAATAGAAATTCAAAGAAGATGAAATTGAAAGCAAAGACTTAAATAATAGCAAAAACAATAATAAAAATAAGAAAGTTGATACCATCTCTCCAAAGGAATAATAAGACTAATCATAATATATTTCATATCTTGATTAGATATCTCCCTAAAAAGCTGGATCTTTTAAGAAAACAATAAGTTTTAGCTATTTAAATACCTAAAATATTATTGACTCAGATTAAAAGTCAAAAAATGATTAAAATAATAATAATAATTCAGATAGTCTCAAAAGTAATCTCAATAATTCTAATATAGAATCTCAAATCATTAAGCAGTAACAGAAATCTAAAAATTCTGTTAAAAAATTAAAAGAAGTTAATTTTAACTTTGAAGAAAGTGATAAAGTAAAACAACTAAATAAAGCAGAGGATAATATTATAAGTCCTAGAATGAGTTCAAGATAATTTTTTTCTTTTGATAGATTAGAAACAACGGCTAATATTCTCTCTTCCAATAGAATTCTTTATAACAGCCAATAACTTTAATAATCCCTCATAAACAGTTCTTAAATTGCTTAAAATGTACAGGAAAAAATGAGTAATGAAGAAAACTATGAAATAAAATTATCTGATAGGGTTGATTAAGATAAAAAACAATTAAAAACAGTGAACACTCAAACTTTTCTTCAAAATGTTAAATTAAAAGGCTACTTAGCTAAAATTTTAAGAAAGAAAACTTATTCGTAAAATTAAGAATCAATTAAATAACAATTAAAACAAAAATCATTAATCGACTCTTCAAAAAAATCTCAATTATAATCATTTGATGTAGAGGAAAATCAATTTTATGAGAGCTAAGACACGAGTTCTTATCTAGATAGTTTGAAAGAAAATAACTTAATTAATAATATAATCCACCATAAAAAAGAGAACATGAGCTCCCCATTAATTAAATTAATTATAGGTAATTTTTTTCTTAATTAAATATAAATTTAAAAATTATAAATAATTTAGGATACACTGTTGTTTTGACTTCAATTTTTTCTGCTATATTCCTAGTCTTAATTTATAACAAACTAAATTAATTTTAAGAATCACTAAATAATTCAACTGTTTACTCCTCATTTTTTTCTCAAGTTTCTGAAATAAGTTTATCACAATTACTCAAATACTAGATAAATCTAGGCACATTACCTAATTTAAAGCTTGAATAAATTTACGAAATTGACCAAAAAGATTAATTAAACTTAATCTAGCAGTATCTCCAAAATGTTGAAGCAATTGTTAAATTAGAATTAATCAAAGAAACAATTGACACACAAATTTATTCTATGAGGTATTCCATTTATTTATTTTGCCAAAAATTTAAAAAATATTTTATTTACTTAATTCATACTTTAATAAACATGAATTATTTGAAATTTATTTATCCATAATCTTATTAACAATTATTTTTTTATTAAAAGTAATCAGAAAGAGTAACAGTTATCTAGTTTTAGCTTTTATTACTAATACTCAAATGCTATGTTTTATGTTGTTTAGTAAGAAAATTAATAAAGATATCTTGACATGTCTTATTTCTTGTTCTCGAATTTACTTTAATGCTAGAAAATTTCAACAAATTTGATACAAAAAAGTATTGATGATTTAAAAAGCCTGGTAAGATAAATAAATTATACTTATCTGTTTACTATAATCATAGCAGCTGGTACCCATATTATATTAATTATATTTACCATTCCTATGATAGCTAAGATCAGTAAATTTTAAGAAGTTATTCTAACTGTATTTTCTAGGGTAACTTTTGAAGAAGTAGATTTGTAAATTCATAGATTTTAATGTTATTTGGATAAAGTTTAAAGTAAATCCAAAAATTGGATATAGTTTGATTTTCTCAACACCCAAACACTTGAAATAAACAAGTCTAATTTTAAACATTTACTCACTAAATCTAAAGATTTAAAAAATAGTAAATATCTAAACATGTTTCAGGATAAGAATAGTTTGTAATAAAAATAAATTTCAAGCTCATTAAAAAATACTAAATTAAATGTCTATAAGTATATTTTTCTTCTTTCTACTTTCAGTTTAACCTCAATAATCTTTGTGGCTGTAGGATTAGGAGTTAGTTATAGCAATTAAAATGATATTAAAAATAGAATTGATCTGTATGATTATAATATTAATGCCTTATAATCTTTTAGGACAGTTTTATCTCTGAGTGAGATAGCTCTAAGGATTGATACTTTAAAATTAAATGATTAAAACTTTCCAGATAACAATTTAGAAGAAATCAAAGCTACTTTTATTACTAACTTAAACTAATTAAAGAATTATATTATAGATATGAATCACTATATTTCTAATTTAACTGATTTAAACAATGATGAAGAATCTTAAATACAAGAAATCCTCAAGTAAGATCTGTGTGTAATTTATGATCAAGAAATACAATGCTCTGATTCATCATCGATTAAAACTATTTTCCAACAAGGATTCCTTTCTGTGTTAAGCTTGTACACTTCATATTTTTCAAAGTTTTCAGATGAAATATTAAAAGAAAATTCTTTAACAAATGGTCAAAAAATATAATTATCTAATGAATATTCTTCGTCTGATGAATACATCTATTTAATTCCTTAAGGGTTCAATATTCCCAATAGAAACTTTGAAAATATATTTTAAACATCATAAAAATTCATAAAAAATAAACTCAACCAATAAAAAGTATTTCTACTAAGTTTTATTTTAGCAGGTGGTTTTATTATGTATCTAATTTGGATATTGTTATCTCATGTTATTACAAAATTATTTGATGAAGACCTAAATGCAGTAAAATTTCTGCTTACTTGCATTCCACATGAAAAATAGTAAGATGATCATGTAAATCAGCTATTAAAAATAGTCAATTAAAACTGAAGGACTCTTTAAAAGTTATTTCAAATTTAAAATAGCTAAGATAAAGCTAAAAATCTATTTCAAAAGTTAATAATTAAGACTTTTTTCAGATAGAAATAGTTAAAATAACTTTTTTAATTATTTTGATTTAAAAATTTTAATTAATGAAATATTACATAAAAGTTCATCTTTTTATTTTGTTGAATAAAAAATTCTTTAAAATAAGTTGAATATCTATTTAACTAATATTAATTTAATAATATTTGATGAGAATCAGATGGCTTTCTACTTTTATTTATTCATAATTATGATACATTTTATAAATTATTGAAATCCTTTTAATTATTTAGAAATTTAAATTACCAAATACTAATCTTTAATTATGACAAACTAAGAAATAGAGACTAAAAGTCCCAAATATACCTCAATTAAATGAATATGTTGAGATGTACAAGGAATATGTATTTTAGAGATATTTTGAAGTGAAATTGAAAACCTTTTGAGGAAATACAAGCAAACAAGTATATAAAATTGAGTTTTAAATATTTATAAAATTTTTACCATTTTTGGGGTGATTTATTTTGATTTGAAAAAAAGAATATTTTTTTAATAACTGCTTTTGAAATAAAGAGGATAAATCCACAAAATTTTTATCTCAATATGGTTAACTGCAATAAGATTTTGTCTAATTTAATAAGTAATTTAAATCTCACAGTTAAAAGTTTAAAAATATTGTTGTGTTGCTTGTGGTGATTCAGATAATTTTTATGCTTTTAAGTTAATTTACTCAAGAGATCTTTCATTTTAATCTTATTAATTTTCTCAAATTTAAACAAAAATTCAAAAAAATTTCTGTAAAAAAAATATTTTTTTTTGCTAAAAATTTTTATGAATAATAAATAAGTAAGTTTTAATGGTTATAGTAAAATGATTTACAAAAAAATTAGAATTTAGATTAGTATTTAAAAAAATAAAAATAATTAACAAAAATAAAAACATATTTCATTCAACAAATTTAATCTTTAAAATCAACTCTTGTTTTTTTGAATATGGTAGAATTCATTTGAAGCATATATTTCTTTAGACAAAGCAGAAACAATTTAAATGTTTAATTTGTTTGTATCAGACAATTCTATGGTTTGTTTGTATTATTCTCCAAATACACCTTAGAATATTTCTTCCATCATATTTAAAGAAGAATCTTCTTTAACTAAATAATAAAAAACTTTGTTTTCTCTCAATTAATCAGCAACATCATATTCGTCTATACCACAAGGACAACCATTTTCTGTCCATGAAGGATCACTGCTTGAAAACCCAAATTATTCACCATGAGGAGGACTATCACAAATATGGAAAATATATCTTTAGGAGTTTTCTCTCCAATTTATTTTTGTTAAAGAATAATATAGCCCATCCATAACTGCTTCAGGAGTGTCACCACCTCCATCAGCTGACATATTTTTTAATATCTATTATATACTTAGTTTATCTGTCAGTTAAGAATCAATTTTGTAAACATAAGTATTATCTTATGGAGGGTGATCTCTGTAAGAGACTATTGAATATTTTATATCAGCTATTCCTTCAAATTTTTTTAAAATATCATTAACTGTTTAACTTACACTACTCATAACCCATTCCATAGACCCTGTAGTGTCAATTGTAAAGCATATATCTACTATACCAGAACCTATATGATCACAATTTTTATATTCAATTTAATGAGGTCCTTCATGCCAAGCTAACTT
>JH720326.1:448949-459033 GCA_000231825.2 Tetrahymena elliotti 4EA
TAAAATATTATTTAATTTTTTTTCATATTTGTTCACAATATCTCTATACTTATTATCTTTAGGCATTCTATTATCAAAATATTCCTTAATTGTAGCTTTTCTTTATTCAATAAACATGTCAAAAAATGTTTACATTTGCTATTTATAATTATCAAAATTTGCTCTTTCTAAAACTTTAAAACAAAATTCAAAAATATTTAATAATGTTTCACAATTTTATGATTTTTTATCTAGATTTATATTATGAGAATATTGAGGAAATAAATAGACTTCAGATTAATTTAATAATAAAAAGTTAAAAGCCTGTACTTGATCTGATGTATCATCTTCTTCCAAATTATTTTCAGTGAGTTAGTTTATAATATCTAAATTTGTTTATTCTTAACTATTATTAGGATCATTTTGAAAATTTTATTTTATGTTCATAACATACTTAAAAGTTTTTTGATAATTGATAAACTATTTTTCTTCTTCTGTAATTGGTTTATATTCAAAATTAATTTCTAATTTTTCCTTTTTTATAAAGGTTTATTTAGAAATATCATAAAAATATTCAATAAATTTGTGATATTCCTCTTTTATCTCTGATTATTTACTAATTAAATCAATATCCTAATCATCATTTAAATAGATTTATATCATTGAGTATTTGAGTATGTTCATTAAACCAAATGAATTTTTAGGTTTATTCTTCAATAAGATTTCTTTATAAAACAAATCATCTCTTACTTTTTATAGATTTGAATCATAATCTTTTGCAAGGAAGCTTTTTAAAAATCCATAGGATACGCCTTTGGGAAATATCTTTGATAATGTGGCTTTGGTTTCTTTTTTATTTAAATGAATTTAACTTTCTTAATGTAACTTTTTTTTATCTCCTTCATCAGAAACATTTTTTGTTAGCAAAACCATAGTACCTAAGAAGAAGGAATCACTTTTCAACTTACCTATGCATATCTATAATTTTTTAAATAATGATAAAAGAGGTTAACTGATACCATCAATATCACAAAAAATGACAGTGATATCACTAATACTTGTTATTTAGAGTAGTAGCTTAACCTCTTCATCATCAGTTCTTCTAATTGAAAACAATCCTTCACAATCTAACACTAAAATGAGTTTATTATCTATTTTGGAGAGCCCCATCCAAATACCATCAGTACATCTAGAAGCAGATACACCAAATCTTGTTCCAAACAATCTATTTAATTGAGAACTTTTGCCTACAGATTATCTTCCACACATAGCAACGACATATATTTCCTTATTTTATAATTAAACCATATTTTCTATCCAACCAAAAGAAATTTATTTTTTGATCTACTCAATTTAATCTTCCATTTCTGGAACATTCATTAAATCTTATTTGAATAAACCGTCCTTGAGAGGTAAGTAATTTGATTACTAAATTGTTGTTAATTAAATAGGAATTCTTGTTTATAATATAAACTACAAATCATCTTTAGATATAAAATCAACTGCTTATAGTAAAGAATCTATTTTATTAATTAATAAGTCTATGGAACTAAAGCAATATTTACTACTATATGTTATATTAAATTATATATTTTTGCAGACTATACAATCATTAAAATATTTCTCAGTCTATTTTTCTAAGTTTGTAATATTTTCTTTCTAATCTTTTTCATAGAAAAAAAGTTAATGAATTAGTTATGGGCATCCTATTGATGTATTATTATTTCCATAATGAACAATAGATTTAATGACTTTATCAATTACAATATTACCTATTTTTTCTTTCTCGTCACTAATATTACTCATAATTACTAAATCATCAGATTCATCAATACCTTGTATTAAATAACATTCATAGTTGTTATTTTTGTATAAAATTATTATCAAAACTGAATTATCTGATGTAACTATTTTAAAATTTGAAAAATTTTCTTTAAGCTTAATTTACTCTTTAACAATATAACTAGGGTTAGTTAAATAAATAAAATTCTTTGTTTGAAAAGCGTAAAAATCTCCTTCACTAGAATTTTTTACTTATTCAATATCTCCAGATTCTTCAAGAGGAACACTTTCAACCTAAACTGCCCTATCAATTTTAATCTCTCTTTATAAACCAAATTTTAATTCTTTTAGTTACCCACTTAAGAAAAGTTCATAAAATTGTTTTTTACTTTTTTCATAAAGGATAATAACATTATTCTTTTCATTAAGAATAATACATTAATCAACTCTTTCTATTTATTTTCCTTGTTAAGTCTTTTGATAATAAACATTTGTATCAATTCTTCCCTCTTCAAAACTATAGTCTAAATTAATTTTTCCTATACTATTTTTTTTGGTATCATTAGCAAATATTACCCACTATCTGGAGTATTAATTTATAAATAAACAGACATCTATGCTTCCTGCTATTTAAAAAATATATTTTAATTCAGAATTTACTTTTTTTTTATTTATCATATAAATAAAAGTTTTCCAATTTTTTTTATCTAGCTAATTTTTGTTGTTAAAAATTACATAATCTACTTAATCGTCATAAGAAATATATTCTATCAATTAGTTAGCTTTGTCATTTAAAATTGCATTTTAAATTTTGTAATTTATATTTAATAAAACTTCATCTTTTTTTGTTGGATCATAAGTAAATAACAAAGGTTGAATCGATATTCTTTGCTCTTTTAAATTTACCAACTTTAAGTAGTTTTTAGATAACTAATCTAAAAATTCATCTTTTTCTTTAATCATAATTTAGTTTATTTATTCTCTTTTTTCAACAATATTCTTTGCTATTTGATAAGTTGATATAAAAATAAAATTTAAAATTTCATCAGATGCTTCTTTTTTAAAAGGGTAAGAACCAATATTTATATTATTTATTACTTCTTCCTAAACATGATCAAATAATCTAAAAAAACTTTAATTATTTATTTTTTCTCCTAGCTCTGAAAAAATTATTTTTTTTCTGCTTTTATTTATTAAATCAATAATTTTCGCTAAATCATAATAAGTTTTTGAAGAAAACATTTTAAATATTTTGTGAGATTTTTTTTTACTTATTTAATCTTAAACATTACTAACAACTTCACTAAATGCTAAACAATTTTTACATTCATACTTAGATGCTCTTATATTATCAATATTTTTTGTACAATCTTCACAAACAAAATTCTTCTTTAAATGTAAATAAAACTAATTTAGGCGAGAATCATTTTCAATAAGATCAACTTAATTTTGTTCTTAATTTACTTTTTATTCCTCTTCAATTTCCATTTCTCTCTAATTAGATCCTTCTTTTATATCTGATTGATTGATTTATTTTAATTATTTATCATTTTTATTTGATGGCTGAAGCAAAATTTCTTCAATTAAATTTTTATTTTCAAAACTATTATATAAATTAGTAAGTTTTACTTCAAAATTTTCATAAAGTTGTTAAACAATTATTTGCAGTTCAGTATGCTTGCTGAAAATATTTAAAATTACCTTTTTTTTTCTTTTATTTTTTCTATTTTTTCATTTGAATCCATATTTTCATCTAAAAATAGTTTTCTCATATCGTGTTAATAATTATTAATTAATTAATCATACTAACGATAAAAATAATCATCAATTATGAATGCTTCAGTTAATTAAGTCTTTATCATAGTATTATTTTAATCATTTGATAATAAAACTTGAGAATCAACTTTTATGTTTGAATTTATTTCAATTTACTTTGCAACAATAGAAGATCTATCTTTAATTTATTTTGGAGGTACTATTGCATCAAATTATTCAAAAGGATTTCTATTTGTCCAGCTAGAAACTTGTTATTAACTTAAGCAAGTAATTAAGATAGGGCAACTGTCAAGTAAGAAACGAATAAACAATTAACCTTCTTCATTCTCAAAGATATCCCCCTCAAAAGCTTCTTTCTACTCTTGTAGAATTAAGAATATTATTGAGCCATCTGTTATAGCAACTAGTTAATCATGCTTTGGATATTTATAAGAGTCAAAATTAATTAGGTTTGCAGCTTTAGGAAAGTAATTTTAAATAATTTTCATAGAAAGCAAAAAATCTCCATAAAATGCTACACATTTTACTTAGTCATGATCAACCTAATCCATTAATTCTTGAATCTTTTAAAAGTCACATATAACTTTAAGACCACTAAAATCTAGGCAAATTTCTTATTGCTAAAATGCTAAGGTATAAATTTTACTAACATCTTTATTTCTTCTACTTTTTGATGACTTTTCTAAAATTTCTCTAGAAATTTCTTTTGGTTCATTTATTTTTTTTTAACTTTCATTAGATGTTTTAGTTTTAAAAGAATTTATATACTCTTGTTCTATTTAAATTATTTACTTTTTAGTTAAGTTAAATTATTCATAAATTTCATCAAGCTCATTTCTATCCTCTTCATTTGAAGTTTTTAATAGATTTACTATTATTTAAGCAGTATGATTATTCAATTTAGCTTTTAAACTTTTATTATTTATTTAATTTTAAATAAATTTTTTAAACTCAAGCAACTCTGGTTAATAATTATCTTTATTTATTTCATCTTAATACTACTTCCATTTTAGAAGTACTTCATTTGTTTATTTGTTAGAAAATTCTAAATTATCAAAAATATCTACAATTTCATTTTAGCATTAATTTGAAAGAGATGTAATTAATTTTTCAATAATATCATTTTGAATTAGTTTTCCAATCTTAGAATAGTAATTTTATTGAATAAATAAAACAAATTCTGTTAGCTCTTAATTTGTTTCAGTAAGTTATTCATACCAATTTTAGTATATTTTAAACGCATTAAAGCTTTTCATATTTACTATATTTTCTATTTCTAATAATGCTAGGATAAAATTTTCTTGACCAACATATTTTGCAATTATAATTTAACACTATATTAGTTTTGTGGAATCAGAAAGATGTATTGACAAAATATAGTTTTTGAGAATTTCTATTTATTTCTTACAAATTTCTTTTTTGCTTTCTACAAGAGAATCAAAAATACTATTAAATTATTTATCTGCTGAATTATCATTACTTTATTCACAAAATTTTCCTTCATTACTAAGGGTTGGCAACAATATTTTAAATTCATCAATAAATTTATTTATCAAACTAACCACTTACTTTTCTTTAGGTCTACTAAGTTCAACCTTTTCTAATAAATCTAGAATCGTTTTTTCTAGGATACCTTAATTTGAATTTAACGTTTTCTCTATGTAATTAAATAGTGATTCTAAAACATCTTTATGGAGAACAGTCCAATCTATTTATGTGAGATTATTTATTTACTAAATGAAGCCTTATTTAAGTTTTTCTTTTGGATGAGAAATTGGTAGTAATTTTTTGTATTCCAACTGGAAATTTTTAATAAGTTATAAAACTTATTTCTCTTTTATTCTACTTAGTTCAACACTTTCTATTATACTCAAAAGTTTTTCTTCACAAATTTCTTAATTAGTTTATAATAATAAAGTTAGCTATTTAACTGTAGAGTCATAGTTTTTTGTCCAATCAACTGATGTTACTTCATTAATTTTTTAAATTAGCTCATTAATAAGCTTTTCTTTTTTATTTATTTATTGATTAATAGTATCTTAACTATTTAATTAACTGCTGTTAATACTTAAAAATGTGTTTATAGAAGAAATAACTAGCTTTTCTTTAGCTCTACTTAGTTCAACATTTTCAATTAATTTCAAAAGTGTTTCTTCAAGAATTTATTCGTTTTATGACAACTGCTCTTTAATATAGGAAATTAGCTTTTCAGTAGTATCTTAGTGAGTTTTTCTCCAATCTATTGATGTTATTTTATTTATTTCTTCAATTAATTTATTGAATAAATTATGTTTTGGATCTCTTTAGATTTAAAAAAGTTAATTGAAATCAGAAATATAATTATTAATGTGATTTATTACATTTTTTTCCTTTCTTCTATTAAGTTCTACATTTTCTATTATTTTAAGAATATCTTATTCTTAGATTTCTAGTTTGTTTTCAATTTTATCTTTTAAGTAGTTAAGAAGCTATTCAAGGATTTCTTTATGAGTAACATTCCAATCCAATCCAGATTCTTAATTTAATTTTTCTATTAGTTTATTTATAAGAATGTTTTTTTTGTTTGGATCTTGTTATTAGTTTTTAGCTTTTTCTTGTTATTCTTTTAACTAATTAATTTACCTATTTTTATCTTTTATGGTAACTCTCCTTTTCTAAATTTCCTCATTAAATCTTTAAAGCTCAGCTTGAATTTCTTTTTCTTACTTCCTGGATAGATCAAATGTTTCAAGGATCTGATCAATAATATCAACCTAATTTTTTATGCCTTCATCAAGATTTAACTTTTTTATCAATTGTTCAATACTTTCAATGTTAATTGTAATACTCTAATCTTGGAGATACTTAGTTACAAATTCTTAAAATTCTTGGGTTAATTGAGCTATCTATCTTTAAAGTTCTTCAATTTCAGTTTTTAGATTACCTATAGTATCTGTTTAATTATGATTACCCTCATTTTATTCAGCATTTTAAGAATCTTATTAGTTATTATTTTATATCATTAAAGATATTTTGGATTCAATTTCATTAATTTATTTTTTTTTTTCGATCAGTTTTAACCTGAATTCTTCCCAGATTTCTAAGATTTGGTTTAATTGCTTATTAGAAAGGTCTAATCCATCTAAAATATCCTAAAATTTTAGTGCCTTTTTATCAAAATTTTCAACATTTTATACCAAGTAGCTAATAAAAGAATCTAAAGAAGACTAATCACAATTTTACAGCTAGGGTTAGATGATTTTTGAAATTTATTCCATACCTTCTTTTTCAATTTGCTAATAGGAGCTTAGAATTATTTCCTTATCTTTCATTAGAGAGTTTTAAGCAGATTCTTAAATTTAGTTATTTTGAGTAGCTAAGTTAGATTATTCTGTTAACTTTTAGATTTCCTTTCTTTCCTCTTAATATCTTAAATGATATTCATTAGTGATAGAAACAATTTAGTTTAACTATTTTTCATCTTGAATTTCTTTAAAATACTATTAGATAATATCAGAAGAAATAAATTCCTAGCCCAATATTTGTTAGAGTTGATCTGAGATATTAGCAATCCTTAAATTGCATACTTCTAAGATCTATTCTTAAAATTCAGTGAAGAGTTTTGAGAAAGACTCTTCTTTTACAGCTTAGTTATCCATTTTCCTAATTTTTTTTGACAGAAATTTTATTTTTAAAACTTATTTGATTTATATTTATGGTAAGGACTGCTTGCTTTTTATTATGATAACATTTTTATGAAGGGGTTAGGTTAATTATGAAGGAAATATCTTTTTTAATGATCTAAATATCAAAAAGTGTATTTAATTATTTCAATTAGGAACTTGAATATCAAACAATAAATTAGTTTTTTAAGAAATTACCATACATATTTTTTTTGGAGATTTAACATAAAAATATTTTATTACTAAAAATTTGTTGGTTTTTTTACATGATATGAATAGATTAAAAAATTTACAGTGAAACCAAAAACAAATTATCTAAGAATACCTCAAACCATGTAAGTGTGGTTAATAATTTAATTTTAAGGATTTGCTTCAAGCAATAAAAAAAAGTAAAGGCAATCAAAGACATAATCTAAAAAAATAATAAAGAATTGTAATAAGGAACCTAGAAAAATTGTAAATTTTATTTAGTTGGCTTCAACAAGAATTATTGAATAAAATGTGGAAAGTAGAAATATATTTAATAAAGACAAAATTATTAATTTAAGGTATCAAATAATTATTTTCAAGATATTTTTAATAATTAGACATAAACTAATAATTATAATAATACTCTAAACACTTAATTTAAAGGGAGGTTTAAGAAATTTAAATAATATTTGAATTCAGTTATTAAAAATAAAAATTGGCATATATAAGCAAATCATTATAGATTACAATTAGAAGAAATAAGGTAGATTGATCGGAAAGACTAAATTTAAAACATGATTAATATTAAAATAGTTTTATTTCTATTATTTTAAAATAATTAATTTTATTTTAAAGATTAAAACTAATAAAATAATTTTTCTTTCTATAATTTACTCTAAAATACATAAAGATAAAGCTTATTTTTTAAATCTAAAAATATTCTATTCTTTATCTCATAGAAAGATTAATAAATTAATATAAGTAAATTTGAAGATATATGATGTAAAAATTTTGGGGAAAATCAAAATTCAATTTAGACAGGAGCAACTATTGATTGGTTTTAATTTAGAATATTATTTATAGAAAGAATTAAGTTTCTATTTCGTCATACAGTCTGAAGATTATCAAATAATTACGTTTAGAAGAAAAACAAAAATTAAAATATTTTTATTTTTAAAATAGCTTTATTTTAGAACAATTTTCATCATAATAAATCAATTTAAAGCTTAATTTTTAAAAATCTAGATATATTCTATTCTTTATTTCATAGTAAGATTAATACATTAATCTGAGTAAATGCGAAGATATATGAAATAAAAATGAGTTTTCTAATTATTCGAGGAAAATCAAAATTCAATTTAGAAAAGATCAACTATTGATTGGTTTAAGATTAGCCTATTATTTTTAGAAAGAATTAAGTTGGATTCTCTTGTATGAAAATAAAAGAATTTTAATTGAAGTGTATGGTCCTTGATAATTTTTACAAAATTAATTTCTAAAAGCTTCTAAACAGTGATGACGTGTTTTGGGATGATATTAATTTCTATCTCGTCATACATTTTGAAGATTATTAAATTATCACATTAGAGGAAAACCAAAATTTAAAATATTTTTATTTTTTTTGTTATAATAATTTTCATCATAATAAACCAATCTAAAGCTTAATTTTAAAATCGAGAAATATTATATTCGTTATCTCATAATACACTAAAGGAAAAGATTGAGTTTTCAAATTCAAAGTATTCATTGAAAATCAAAATTAAATTTAGAAATGATCAACTCTAGATTGGTTTAATATTTGCCTATTATTACAACAAAATAAGAAAGGAAAATTAAGTTAAATTTGTTTAGATATATTTATAATAAGTTATTAAATTTTCTACTGCTTAAAATGTTAAGTGTTATTGAGAAAAGATTCCTCTTATTTAATTTTTAGAAGTTTAGCAAACTTTACTTAACCAAAAATACAATCATATGCACAAAATTAAATTTATTTTCATTATTGAGATAAATTTTATCACTTTTCATATGAGTTAAATATGTTTAAGTATTGTAATGTTTTAATTTTAAAAATAAATTAGAATTTTTACTACACAAAATTTAAAAAAAAATAAAAACATAACTGAAAATAATAAAATATTTTTCATTATTTGATGATTGTATTTAATTAGTTAAAAATTAAACTAATAAATCAAATCTTATTTTCATTTTATATGATAATATTCATTTGAGGTGAAAATTTCTTTACTCAAAGCAGAAATGATTTCAATGTTTAATTTACTTGTATCCTATAATTCTATTGTTTGCTTGAAATTATTTCCAAATAAACTTTAAAATATATTTTCCATCATATTTAAAGAAGAATTTACTTTCACTAAATAATAAAAAATTTTTTTTGAACTCAATTAATCAGCAATTTCATATTCACTTTTTCTACAGGGGCAACCGTTTTTTGTCCATGAAGAATCTTTGCTTGAAATTCCAAATTATTTACCATGAGGAGGGCTATCACAGATATGAAAAATATATCTTTGAGAGTCTTCTCTCCATTTTATTTCAGTTATTGAATGATATAGTCCATCCATAACTGCTTCAGGAGTGTCTCCACCTCCATCAGCAGACATATTTGCTAATATGTTTTATATACTGACTTTATCTGTTAATTAAGAATCAATTTTATAAACGTAAGTATTATCTTATGGAGGATGATCTCTATATGAAACTATTGAATATTTTATATCAGCTTTTCCTTCAAATTTTTCCAAAATATTGTTAACTGTTTTACTTACATTCTTAAAAACCCATCCCATAGACCCTGTGGTGTCAATTGTAAAGCATATATCTACTATACCAGAACCTATATGATCACAATTTTTATATTCAATTTAATGAGGTCCTTCATGCCAAGCTAACTT
>JH720326.1:460240-486254 GCA_000231825.2 Tetrahymena elliotti 4EA
TAAAATATTATTTAATTTTTTTTCATATTTGTTCACAATATCTCTATACTTATTATCTTTAGGCATTCTATTATCAAAATATTCCTTAATTGTAGTTTTCCTTTGTTCAATAAACATGTTAAAAAATTTTTACATTTGTTATTTATAATTATCAAAATTTGCTCTTTCTAAAGCTTTGAAACATACTTCAAAAATATTTTATAAGGTTTCACAATTTTATGATTTTTTATCTAGATTTATATTAAAAGAGTTTTGAGAAAATAACAATACTTGACATTAATTTAGTTATAAAAAATTAAATGCTTTTTCTTGATTTGATTTGTCATCTTCTTCCAAATTATTTTCTGCAATTGCATTTAAAATATCAAGATTTGTTTCGTCTACTTGTAAGTTTTATTAAGCATTATGAAGGTCATTTTAAGTATTTTATTTTAAGTTCATACCATACTTAAAAATTTTTTGATCATTATTGATACACTATTTTTCTTCTTCTTCTGTTATAGGTTTATACTCAAAATTAATTTCTAATTTTTCATTATTTATAAATTTTTATTTAGAAATATCATAAAAGTATTCAACAAATTTGTTATATTCCTCTTTTATTTCAGATTCTTTACTAATTAAATCAATATCCTAATCATCATTTAAATAGATTTATATCATAGAGTATTTTAGTGTGCTCATTAAAGATAATGGATTTTTAGGTTAATTCTTCTATAAGATTTCTTTATAAAATAAATCGTCTCTTACTTTTTATAGATTTGAATCATAATCTTTTGCAAGGAAGTTTTTTAAAAATCCATAAGATAAACCTTTAGGGAATATCTTCGATATAGCGGCTTTAGTTTCTTTTTTGTCTAAGTGGCTTTAACTTTCTAATTGTAATTTTTTTTTGTCTCCTTGATCAGAAACATTTTTTGTTAACAAAACCATAGAACCTAAGAAGAAGGAATCACTTTTCATCTTACCTGCACATATCTATAATTTTTTGAATAATGATAAAAGAGGTTAATTAATACCATCATTATCACAAAAAATGACAGTGATATCACTCATACTTGTTATTTATAGTAGTAGCTTAACCTCTTCGTCATCAGTCCTTCTAATCGAAAACAATCCTTCACAATCCATTACTAAAATTAGTTTATTATTTATTTTTGAGAGCCCCATCCAAATACCATCAGTACATCTAGAAGCAGAAACACCAAATCTTGTTCCAAATAATCTGTTTAATTGAGAACTTTTACCTACTGATTATCTTCCACACATGGCAACAACATACATATCCTTATTTTGTAATTAAACCATATTTTCTATCCAACCAAAAGAAATTTATTTTTTAATCTACTCAATTTAATCTTCAACTTCTGGAACATTCATTAAATCTTATTTGAACAAACCATCCTTAAGAGGTAAATAATTTGATTGTTAAATTGTGGTAAGTTAAATAGGAATTCTAGTTTATAATATAAACTGCAAATCTTCTTTTAATATTTAATTAACTACTTATAATAAAGAATCAATTTTATTAATTAATAGGTCTATGGTGCTAAAACAATATTTGCTGCTATGGGTTATGTTAAATTATATGTTTTTGCTAACTTTACAATCATTAAAATATTTTTCTATTTATTATTCAAAATTTCTAATACTTTTTTTGTAATCTCTTTCAAAGAAAAATAGTAAATGAACTAACTATGGACATCCTATTTATGTATAGTTACTCCCATAATGTAAAATAGATTTAATAACTTTATCAATTACAATATTACCTATTTTTTCTTTCTCTTCACTTATTTAACTCATAGTTACTAATTCTTCAGTTTCGTCAATACCTTGGATTAAATAACAATCATAGCTGTTATTTTAGTATAAGGTAATTAATAAAATTGAACTATCTGATGTAATTATTTTAAAATTTGAAAAATTTTCTTTTAGCTTTATTTATTGTTTTACAATATAATTAGCATTCGTTAAATAAATAAAATTCTTTGTTTGAAAAGCATAAAAATCTCCTTCACTCGAATTTTTAACTTATTCAATATCTCCAGACTCTTCAATAGGTATATTTTCAATCCAAACTACTCCATCTTTTTTTATCTCTCTTTATAGGTCAAATTTTAATTCCTTCAGTTACCCACTTAAGAAAAGTTCATAAAATTGTTTTTTACTTTTTTCATAAAGGATAACAACATTATTCTTTTCATTAAGAATAATACATTAATCAACTCTTTCTATTTATTTTCCTTATAAAGTCTTTTAAGTATAAACATTTGTATCAATTCTTCCCACTTCAAAGCTATAGTCTAAATTAATTTTACCTATACTATTTTTTTTGGTATCATTAGCAAAGATTACCCACTATCTGGAGTATTAATTGATAAATAAGGATACATCTATACTTCCTGCTATTGAAAAAATCTATTTTAATTCAAAATTTACTTTTTTTTTATTTACCATACAAATAAAGGTTTTCAAACATTTTTTATCTTATTAATTTTTATTGTTAAAAACTACATAATCTACTTAATCATCATAAGAAATATATTCAACCAATTAGTGAGCTTAATCACTTAAAACAATATTTTAAATTTTGTAATTCAAGCTTAATAAAACTTCATCTTTTTTTAATGGATCATAAATAAATTAATAAGGTTTAATAGATATTCTTTTCTCTTTTAATCCTACCAACTTATCATAGCTTATACTGATCTAATTTAAAAACTCTTCTTTCTCTTTCAGTATTTTTTCGTTTAATTATTTTTTTTTTTAAACCATATTTTATGATAGAATATAGGTAGAGTAAAAGATAAAATTTAAAATTTCATTAGACGCACCTTTTTTAAGAGAGTAACTAAAATTTTAATTTAAATAATCCATAACAACTTAGGATACTTTATTAAATATAAAAAAAAAACTCTAGTATTTTAGATATTATCCATAATCTGAAAAAAGCTCATTTTATTTTGGATTTATATTCATATGCTCAATAATTGTATCTAAATCATCGTTATATGAAAAAAGCCAAGATTTTTTCTTATTTATTTTCTTTTGAATAATTTCTTAAACTCTAGAAAATAATAAACAATTTGCACATCCAAACTTACTTGCTAGTTAATTATAAATCCTTTTCAAGCAATCTTCACATGAAAATTTAAGCTCTAATCGTTAATTAAGCTCTTACAAGCGAGAGTCTTTTTAGATAAGCTAAACTTGATTTGGTCCCTCATTTACATTTTACCCTTCTTCAACTTTCATTGATTTGTTATTAGATGAATGTAAAAGTTCTTCAATATGATTTTTATTATAAAAACTATTTAATAAATCATTAATTTTTACTTCAAAATTATCATAAAGATTTTAAATAGTATTTTGTAATTCTGTATGTTTGTTGAAAATATTTAAAATATTTTTTTTTTTTTCTTTGACTTTTTTTATTTTTTCATATGAGTTTATATTTTGATCAAAAAATAATTAGTTGACATAACTTTTATTTTACTCAATTAAATAATTATACTGATAATAAAAATTTCTATCAATTATACTAGCCTCAGAGAATTAATTAATAATAATAGTATTATTTTAATCGTTAGATAGTAAAAATTTAGAACCAATTTCTATATTGGGATTAATCCTGATTTATTTTACAAAAATTGAAGATCTATCTTTAATTTGTTTAGGTGGTACTATTGCATCAAATTATTCAAAAGGATTACGATTAGTCCAGTAAGAAACTTATTTTTAATTTAAACAAGTGATTAAAATTGGGCAACTATCAAGTAAAAAACGAATAAACAATTATCCTTCTTCATTCTCAAAAACATCCCCTTCATACGCTCCTTTCTACTCTTCTAAAATTAAAAATATTGTTTAGCCATCTGTAATAGCTACTAATTAATCATAATTAGGAGGCTAATAAGAGTCCAATTTAATTAGATCTGCTGCTTTAGGAAAATAATTTTAAATAATCTTCATAGATAACAAATAATCTCCATAAAATGCTACACATTTTACTTCATCATGGTTAATTGAGTTAATTAATTCTTGAATCTATTAAAAGTCACAGACAACTTTAAGATTTGACACATCTAGGCAATATTCTTAAAGCTAATATACTAATGTATAAATTTTACTAACATCCTTATTTCTTCTACTTTCTGATTATTTTTCTAAAGTTTCTTTAGAAATTACATTTGGTTCATTAATTTTTTTGTTACTCTCACATAATTTTTTAACTTTGAAAATATTTCCATACTCTTATTCTATTTAAATTATTTATTTCTTAGTTAAGCTAAATTAGTCATAAATTTCATCAAGCTCATTCCTATCTTCTTCTTGAGAAGATTTTAACAGATTTACAATAATTTAAACAGTATTATTATTTATTTTAGTTTGTAAACTTTGATCTTTTATTTAATTCTAAATAAATGATTTAAACTCAAGTAACTCTGGTTGATAATTATCTTTATCTATTTCATCTTAATATTACTTCCATTTTTGAAGAATTTCTTTTGTTTATTTGTTTGAAAATTCTAAATTATCAAAAATATCATCAATTTCATTTTCACAATAATTTGACAGAGATGTAGTTAATTTTTAAATTATTTCATTTTGTATTAGTTTTCCTTTCTTAGAATAGTAATTTTATTAAATACATAAAATAAATTCTCTAAGCTCTTTATTTGTTTCAGTAAGTTATTCATACCAATTTTAGTATATTTTAAACACATTAAAGCTTGTCATATTTACAATATTTTCTATTTCTTATAATGCTAAGATAAAATTCTCTTCACCAACATATTATGCTATAACAATTTAACATTAAATTATTTTTTTCATATCAGAAAGAGGTATTAACAAAATATAGTTTTTGAGAATTTCTATTTATTTCTTACAAATCTCTTTCTTATTTTCTACAAGACAATCAAAAATATTATCAAATTATTTATCAAGTGAAGTATCATTTTTTTATTAGCTTAATTTTTGATTATTAATAGTGACTTCTTCCATATTAGAATGAATTGGTAATAATTTTTTCAGATCATTAATAAAAAAATTTATTTTACTAACCACTTATTTTTCTTTATCTGTACTTAGTCCTATCTTTTCTAACAAGCTTAATATTCTTTTTTCAAGGATACCTTGATTAGAATTTAACATATTCTCAATGTAAATAAATAATGACTCTAAAACGTCTTTATGAGTAACAGTCCAATCTATTTATGTAAGATCATTTATTTATTAAATGAAGAGTTATTTAAATTTTTCTTATGGGTTAAATGGAGCTAATTTTAGAGCTTCTTACATTTACACAAGTTAATTTAGCTCAAGAATAAAATTATTAATGTGATTCATTACTTTTTTTTTTTTTTCTCTACTAAGATTTCCTTTTTCTATTATTTAAAAAATATTTTATTCTGAGATTTCTAATTTGTTTTCAATTTTATCTTTTAATTAATTAAAAAGCTATTCAAGGATGTCTTTATTATGAAATACATCCCAATCTTATTCCTATTCTTAATTTAACTTTTCAATTAAATTATTAATAAGAATATTTTTTGGATCTTATTAGCAGATTTTAGGTTTTTCCTTTATCTGTATAATTTACTCACTTTTTTCTTTTATGACCACTCTCCTTTTCTATATTTCTACATTAAATTTTTGAAGCTCAGCTTTGATTTCTTTTTCTTACTTCCTGCGTAGATTTAATGTTTCAAAGATCTGATCAATATTTTCAGCCTGGTTTTCTATGCCCTAGTTCAGATTTAACATTTTTATCAATTGCTCAATACTTTCATTATTTATTGTGATATTCTCTTCTTGAAGATACTTTGTTACATATCCTTAAAAATCTTAGATTAATTGTACTATTTATTTTTTCAGTTCTTCAATCTCAGTTTTTAGATTACCAATTGTATCTGTTTAATTATGATTTCCCTCATTTTACTCAATATTTTAAGAACCTTATTCATTATTATTTTCTTTTATTAAAGAAATTTTGGCTTCAATTTCTTTAATTTATTCTTTTTTTTGCTTCAGTTTTTACCTTAATTCTTCCCAGATTTCTAAAACTTAGTTTAATTCCTTATTATAAAGATCTAATCCATCTAAAATATCTTAAAATTTTTCCTCTTTTTTATCAAAATTCTCAACATTTGATACTAAGTATTTAATAAAAGAATCTAGGTAAGGCTAATTGCAACTTTACAATTTAGGTTAGATGATTTTTGTTATTTATTCAGTTCCTTCATTTGCTATTTACTAATAAGAGCTTTCAATTATTTCTTTATCCTTCATTAAAGAGTCTTAAGGTGATTCTTAAGTTATGATATTTTCAGCTGTTAAGTTACACTATTTAGCTTAACCTTCAATTTCCTTTCTTTTTTTTTAATATCTTAAATGATATTCATTAGCAATAGAATAAATTTAGTTTAACTAGTTTTCATCAAGAATTTCTTGAAAATACATTTAGATAGTATCTTTAGTTATTAATTCCTAGTCCAAAATTTGTTAGAGTTGATCAGAGATGTTTACAGTCCTTAAATCACATACTTCCAAGATCTTTTCTTAGAATTCAGTTAAGAGTTTTTAGAAAGACTCTTCTTTTGCAAAGTAATTACCCATTTTATATTTTTTTTCTTTAGAAATGTTTTTTTTATTAGTTGATTTGATTTATATTTATGGGAAGGGTTAGCTTTTATAGATAAAATATGGCAAAACTATTATAATATTTTTTAAAAGAAGGGGTAAGATCAATCTTGAAAGAAATATCTTTTTATATTAATTTGTTTAAAAATAAATTGCTTTTTATTCAGAAATATTTGATTTATTAAGCCTTAATCATCAAAAAAATTAAGTTGAATTTAAAGGAGGATTTAATTATAAAGTATATCTAAATTCTTATTTACTTTTATTTGGGAAAGGATTTTGAAAAAAAATAGAAAAGTAGCAATCTTTCTATTTAAAATTTTTGAAGAAGATCAAATATATTTACTTTCTAATGTTTCAACTTCTATGATATACAAATATAATCTCCATAAATATGTAGTTAAACAATTTTAAATAAAATAATCTGATTGAATAAAAAATAAACATTAATTTGCTTTGTTTTTATTTTATTCATAAAATGAAATGTAGAATTGTAATATTTTAGAAATAGTCTAATAATTAATTCATAATTTATCCACAGTAGCAAGTAAATTTATTTGTTTTTCTGTGATTTTGGTGATATAAATAGGCAAACAAGTCTTCAACTAAATTATACAATCTATTATTTTTAGTTTAATATTCAAGATATGAAAATAAAATATTTATTTATTTTCATTCAAAAGTTTTAAAGTAGAATTATAAAAAGAAAAATAAATCTTCAAAATAAAATAAGATTATATATTTTAGAATTAACATTAAATTTTTAGTATTTTTCGCAGTTTGAAGAAAAAAATCTAAAACCTTAGAGCGAAATCCTAAAGAAAAAGCAACAAAAAATATTGGTTATTTAATGTTTGATTGATAGCCAAAATGAAATATTATTGAATTTATGGAAATATAATTTAATCAAATTTATTTATTTGACAATTAAAAAAGAATCACTTAAAACAAATACTTTTCTTATTTTTAATATTCTAATAATTTTTGGTAATTAAAGAAGGATGGATAATTTTTCAATTTGAAAAAATAAGATAATTGCCTTATTGTTATCCTCTAATTTACCAAAAAATTTATTTTTCTTGAGATGTTACTTAATAAGCAAGCCTCCAAAATTGAAAAGATTTAAACAATTTTGACATACTCAATTCAAGAAAATAAGAAGATTTTTATACAGTAATACCTCAATAACTCGCTCCTCGTTTTTTAATCTTGATGATAGACTAGGAATTAAAATATTTTAAAAAATAATAGGTGATTCCTCGTCAACACTCTCATTCCGATTTTAGAGGTATTATGGTATATTCCATGATTAGTGAAAGTTTCAGATGATTATAAAAATTCTAAAGCTTGTAAATAGCTAATATGTTTTGGGAAAAGATTAATTTCGGTTTTTTTCTACTTCTTCAAATAAAACAAAATTTGAGTATATAAAATGACTATGTTTTGAGAAAATACAAAACTTTAAAATTTTTTATTTTCAAAATGGCTTTGTTTTTACTCAATAAAAATAATTAAAAAGATAAATACAAATAAAATAATTTTTTGTTTTAACTTAATAACGATAAACAAATAAAAAGCTCATTATCTCTTAGAAAGATTTACAAAGCTAATAAGAGTAGAGGTGAAAGCATATTATTTAAAAATTAGCTTTCAAATTATTTGTGGAAAATCAAATATAGAGATAGCTATTGATGGCTTTTAGAATAGCTTATTAAAAAAGTAATTAAAATTCAATCTTGCATGAAAATAAAAGAATTTTATTTTGAAATGTATGGTATTAAATAATAATATTTCCAAATTAAAAATATTCACCCCTATCTCTTAGATAGGTTTCTAGTTCAATTTTGTACAGCTCAATATCTAAAGCACTTATCAGAAAATCTTCGCATTATTAGATTTTTATTGAATATTTAATTTCCACTTATATTTTAAAATAATTAAGTAAATAAACAAACTAAAGTTTTGTTTTTTCCTTGTTTTAATTAAGTGATACGAGTAAATTATTCAAATCTTAAGTATTTTATAAATTCAAAGTTATTTTTTGGAATAATTTCATGGACCTTCCCTTAAACGTATTGAAAATAGTTTTATTATATATATTTTGTAATTATTTTTTTGAAATAAAGATAAACAAAAGTAAAAATTAGATTAATAGTTCTAGGAATTCTAAATTGATCATACTCATTAATAAGAGAAATAGGAAATTAAATAAATAATAAAGCATAATTATTGAAATTATGGTAGTTAGTGAATAATAAAAATAAATTTATTGATTATTTTTTTAAAGATTTTTAAAAAAATGAGTTTGTCTGAAAATAAAGAGTTGTATGTACAGTAAATCATCAAATATTCGGTTCTCAATTCACCAAAAATTCAAAAAATAATTGAATAATCATTTTAAATTTTGACAATTTTCAAATTTTCATTAGCCATTCTCCATAAAAAATTACAGTATCTTTAAAAATTTAATATTATTTTATTCATAACAGTTATTTCAAATTATTTAAATGCTGTAAGAAACTATATGTAAGAAATAAATTTAAATATATTAGGATATAATTTAAGTACTTACATATAAACTATATGCAAGGGTTAAAATAAAAAAGTAAATTAATCATAGTAGTGGATTTATATCTACAAATAACAATAAAAAACAGATGAGTGAGTATGTTTAGAATAGGGACCAGGTTATCTTAGGTATTCTTTTATCAAAATACTCCTTAATTTTTATTTTTATTTGTTGAATAAATGAATTGAAAAATCTTGACATGGTCTAATTTTAATTGATATAAATTTATTTTAAGAAATGATTTGAGTTTAATAAAAGTGAAAAACATTCAACAAATGAAAATTTAATGATAAAAATAATAAAATAAAGAGGAAAACTACATAAAAACTAAACAAATAAATTGAAGGGGAAGAAGATTGGTTAAAAATGAATTTCTAATTTTGCAAGATATACAAACAAAAAATAATAAATAAATACAATCTGAGTAAATACAAGGTATATTATTGTTGATAAGAAAATTTAAAAAGCTAATTAATAATAAAAGAAAAAATAGATCAAATTATGTTTTTTAAGGTCATTGTGTTAATAAGTTGTTTTTCAATTCTGTTTTATTAAAACGATTACTAAAAAACCTAATTAGAATAATTTTAAATTTTAGAATTAATTGGCTTTTAATAAATTTCCTGAGATCATAATATACCTCAATTTAAAAATAAAATTAATACTTAAATATTGTTTTATTCTTAAACCCATAGATAGTAATTAGACAAATATTGAAGATTTTTTAACTCCTAAAAGCAAGGCTTATTTCATAGTAAAAAACCCAAAAAAAGCATAAGAATCTATTTTATTTAATAAGATAATTTAATTACTATGAAGCGAAATGCAAATTTTAAAAGCTTTTCCCTAAATAAATTTATTTTTCCTTTAAAATTGTATTCATTCCGAATGTTGTAGTATTATTATCATTAAAATAAAGTAACTTAGTAAAGATAGATAAGTTGAGTTTTATGATTAATAAGGATAATAATTGATTAATTTACATTTAAAATTAAGCCTTTATGAATTTATAGCCTTATTTTTAAGTCGAAATTACTATCTATAAAACTGATAGGATTGATCTCAAGACATTTTTAATTATTATTTATCCTAAATCAAATTTAACGATAAATTAATTTGTTTTCAAAATTGTTAGTACAATTAATTCGCACTTAAATCCTCATAATTTATTAGATTTACAAATATAATTTATTTTTAAAAAGATACACTCCATTTAATCTAAATTTTTCAAGTAAAAAGACCTTCAAAATGATTTAATTATAAGGATTTTCCATCTTAATCAACATTAAAATAGTGTTTTTATTTACAAAATAAAATAATACTAGCTGTGATATCATATTAATATATATATCCACAACTCTAATAAGTTTGTTTAGTAGTACTTTAAAAATAATATTCATTTCATAATTTTAAAACTATATAGTAAAAATTAAAATTATAAATATCTTCATCTATTTTTAAAGTATTTATGCTTGATAGTTCATGAAAATATTAATTTAAATTTAATAAATTCATAAAATACTATTGATATCACTAAAAATAAAATAAAATAGTTGAATTTTAAAATAGTGTAAAAAAAAACAATCTTAATAAAAAATTGATAAAAAAAAACAAATTTTTTGTTTTGTTGAATTTGAATAAAAAAGAAATAAATGTTGAGTTGAGGAATAAGTTATGTCTGAATCAAAGGTTGTATGTATGTATATTAATATATCTTTACAAATAATTAAAATAAACCAATATATTTAAAGTTTACTGAATAGGTAGATATAATAATTTAAAAATTAATTGAAATACTTAGAGTAAAGTATTTATTTGAAATCAACAAGAATAAATATATTAGTTTAGTTTTCTATTATCATTCTCAGTTATTGAAATATATATTTTAATTTATAACTTAATTATTATTTTTCATAAAAATTACTTTCCTATCCTAACAAATTCGTCTTAACTAATTATTGGTTGTTCCATATTTTAAGCCTTTTGTTGTTTTTAAGGTTTTTATTATTATTATTGTTATCTTTGTTATGATATTTTATTTAAATAAACCTTGCGAGTTTTGCATCAAAGTATTTAGTTAAAATAGTTTATAAGAAGGATAAATTATAAATATTGTGATTAAAATTTTAAATATTTGTTAAAATTATCAAGATTATTAGGATTGGTAAAAACTCTTGCTAAAAATAGAGGGCGATTCACTAATAGAGAAAGCTAGATGGTGAAGCTCTTCTTCATCTTCAGGAATAGGATTTTCAATTTAAAATTGCTTTTTTTCTGTCCAATTATTAGTCTTTTCAAATTTTATTTATAGGTCGTTGGGGAAGTAGTTTTAGAAATTCCATAAGTCCATTTGAATGGAAGGGAAAGGACCTTATTCTTGGCCTTAGTTATCTATGTAATACCAGAGACTTTCATCTATTTTACTATCATTTTTCAGAGCGAAGTTACTAAAGTAAGACTGTCCAGCTAGGTTATATGAATATTAATATTAATCTGATTTCTATGATTATTATGGTGTTGGTTGCTATTGTTAAGGTGAAGATAACAATGGGTTTATAGAGTTAATTTATGGATTGACTTATCCTTGTTATTAAGGTTATTAAATAGTATTTTAAATAATTTATGGTTATTATAAATGTTGGAGAGAGTGGAGATATGTAGTAGGATACATTGCTGTTTGCTATTAATTAGGAGCTACTTAATAATATGCATGTTAAGCTGGGGGTTGTTCTGTAGGGAATATATCTTTCATATAATGCTAGTAGTATTCCATATCAGGCATTCTTGGATAAGGATAGAATAAAAACTATTACTAAACATGAGGATTTTATGGTTATGGATTGAAATAAATCTAAAAATCAGCATTATCTGAATCAGGTGAAAGCAGTTGTTCATACATTTAATTTGAATATTATTACTAAGAAGGATACATCTAGTTTTGAATCATTGCTGGATGGCCGTTTGTGTTGTATCCATGAAGTTAAGTTTGCTTTTAATATTAAATTAATTATTAAAAAATTAGATTTATGAATTATGATAGAGAATAATGAAATCTAATTAGCATTAATACATATTAAAAATAAATTGTTTACTTGTTGAATATATTCAGCCTATGAGACTTAAGCTAAATTGGTTGTTTCGTTATTGGTAAAGGGGAGAAGGTTTTGTTATTTTAGATACTTTTCTCTAAGTTTTTCAAGTTTTTCTTTCCTCTTTTAAGCATTAACTTAGGCTGTTTATGAATTAGGATCTAAGTTATTATTATTGTTATTAATCTAGTTATCAAGATCTTCTTTAGAAAACTAAGCTTGTCTCTTTGGATGTATTTTATTCATTTCTTAAATTTCAACCTACTATTTATCTTTATTAGTAATATTGCTATTACTATTGCTGTGATGGGAAACTTTATCACTTGATTCTCCACTTTTTTATTCAACAAATTCTTTTGCTTACTTTGGGTCTTATTTGGTATAAACCTATTACTAATATAAGTTATCTTCTCTGTATTTATCCCTATTTTATTCTCTTTCTTACTATTTTTCAGGTTTATTCTTTTCTGTGAAATTATTTTTTTTGTATTAACCTCCTAATTAACTTTGCTAATTTTAATTATTTTATTGGCTATTTGCTTTTGATAAATCAAATTGCTCATTTTGTTTATTATTGTTTTCTTAATTTTAATTCTAATTGCTGTTGTTTGATTATGATTACGATTAATTTTAATTATTATCTTATTTAGTACTACTTTCATTACCATTATTACTATTTTTATTTTCATATTCGTTCTTTGCTCTCACATAAACTTCTTATACTTGCTAATAATTAGGGTTATATTTCTATTTTATAGGTGGCTATCCCTTTGAATATTACTTTTAGTTTGGGTTTTATTTATAAAATTAGTTATAATTATTATTTTTTACTCCATTTTAATAAGTCTTGTTTTAAGCCTATACTTCTTATTCATTATATTCTTCACTTTGATTTGTATTATTTTCTTGCCTCTATGGTTCTTAAGATTTTTCTTGATTAGTATTTTATATAATCTCGTTCTCAATCTACCCCTCAGTAGATTGCTTTTCTTCTTCCTTTTCCTTCAATACATAAACTACATTTTCTTTCATTTTCTTAGTTTTATTTACAAGACTACCATTTCTTTTATCCTTGAACTGGTTTGAATTCACTTCTAAATCCTCATCACTCAAATAATCCTATCTAAATATTATTTAAAATAATCAAAAATAAACTAAAATTTGTAAATTAGATTGATTTTTTTATTAAAATCAAAATGAAAATTTGTATTAATAATGGGATTATTAGGATATTTTTAAAATAAAGAAGATATTTTTTATTATTTCCTCTATTAATTTTAAATGAAATGAGATTGATATTTCTGCTAATTATTTTTTCGTTTTTAAAAATCAAAACAATAATCAAACATTTGTTTTTGATTAAGTCTGACCTATTGGTATTTTGTTGACGAATAGAAAGCATATTTTTATTTTAAACTAACTTCCTAATATCCCAAAAATTTATATTTTCAGAGATTAGCCAATCGCAAAAATAAAGAATATTATCTATCTATCATCTTTTAAAATAAGTTTTAATGAATATATGAATTACATAATATCATCTATGTCATCTTGTGAGTTGCTTGGCTTCTTTTTTTAGTAGTAAACAGTGTTTTGTTAGAATTTTGGTTTCTTTGGAATTTTAGAGCTCCCGTTGAATTAGTTGCTACTGGTGTAAGGGTTGTTAGTTATTCCACCATTAGAATTGTTGTTTAAGTTTGAGTTTGGATGTGTCGATTCATTGTTAAATGGTTTAGTATAGTTATTCTAATATTTATAAGCATTATGATAGTTTTATCTTTGATTGATTTAAGGATTGGAGCTTGGATTGTCATTTTTTTCGTCGGTGCTCATGCTTTGAGGACGCTATTCTTTGATTCCATTTTGTGAAGTTTTTTCATATTTATTTTTCTTAGAGCTGTTTTGAAGATAATTATCATAATTTTTTTCATCATCATTCGATCCCAAATCTTCATCATCGCTTAAATCATATTCTTCCTAGAGGGAATCAAGAGAATTATCTTTTTTATTTGAGCTATATTCATTATTTTTATTAATTTTCTTTTAGAAAACTTTCTTTTGTGGAGGTAATTGTTATGCTTAACCAGGTTTAGATTAATAAACTTTGTTGCTATTTGTGTATGGATTTGGTTTTTAATAAACTTTCTTATGGTATCCTTCTTCGTTTTAATTAAATTTTCTTTACTCATCAAAAGTATTTACCTTCGAATTATTCTTCTCTTTTTCTTAATTATCACTATTGCTATTTTTACTAGTGTTGTTTACATCTAATTACTTGTTTTAGTTATCTATCTCAGTTTATTTTTCTTCATTCTGCTAGGTCACTGATTGAGAGCTGTTAGGTTTATTACTTTCACTGTTATTAGTGGATAAATTGTTATCATTGTTGGATTATTCTAGAGATTAAATTTATTCTATTTAATTTTGATTGATTTCGGAGATAGACTCTTTTTACTATTCTTACAATTATGTCTTTGGAATATATCTAGTTTGGGGCTTTTTTTCCTTGTGATAATAAGTATTTGAGTAATTTTTATTGTAGGAATTACTTGAATTTCCTTGATTATTTTATTTATAGTGGAAAGATCCACTTTAATTATGGTAATAATTGTTATTGTAGGAATTTTAATGAGATGCTTATCCTTCTTTAGAACTATTTTGATATTCATAGTTTGTTTAGTAATTGTTTTGATCAGAATCTGAATTGTGATATGTTTATTTCTTGTAATTGTTTGATGAAGAATCTCTAACTTTTTTATAGCTATCTCCTGCTGAAAATTTTTCTCTACTATCACTTATTTTATTTGTAGATGTAAAGTACTAACTATTAATTATATTAAAATAAAAGAATATTTATTTAAACACTTTGAAAATTTGTCTATAAATAATTAATAAATAAATGCTTTCTTACTTTGTATTCTGCCTCTAATTATAATTTCCATTACTGTTATTCCCTTAGTAATTCTTATAATTATTATAGTTGTTGTTGTTGTAGTTGTAGTTGTTTTTGCGATAAACGTTTTATTCTTTATTTACATATTGTGTCCCTCCATAATTATTAACACTTTTCTGCTCAGCTGAATACGAATTAACTTGACCACCAGCTGCTGCTGCTGCTGAAACATTAGCTTCTTTATGCTGAGCCTACTCGCTCTCATAAGAAGGTGGAAGAGATTCAATTTAGGATTAAGACATGATTTGTTTTATTTATATATCTTGATTGCTTTTTGCTTATCCTATAAATTAGTTGATTTTAAAACCTAAAGCTAATAGTAATTTGCAAGAGACCTTTTGATAATATCTGTCTAAGATAGAGTCAAACTTATAATGTACTGTTAAGCTTTCTCCGATTAATCTTAATTGTACTTTCTATTAGTTGGGGATTTCACACTAAACTTGCTTGACTTTGCTCTCTCTTTTTCTTATCTTGTGTTTTTTTCAATTCAGACTGACTGACTGACTGACTGATTGACTAATTAACTAACTAGCTATGAAATTTTCCCTTAAAATTTGCTTTATAACTTTGTTTAAACGATTCTTATGTCTCTAAGCACTATTCAATTGATCTACTTGTCTATCTATTCCAACGAAACACTACCTCTAAATCGAATAAATGTACAAATTAGCAATTTAGCTTTATTTATCTAATTTCTTAAAAAGAATTTATACTTCAATCAAAGTTAAAGACTATTTTTGTTATTTATTTTTTATAATTAAAATAAACAAGCACGTTCTTTTTATTTTCTATTTATTTTATTTCCCTTTTAAAAAGTTTAAATAGTAAAAAACAAATACTAATTCATATCAGGAAAAACACTCATAAGGAGCCTACTGAAAAGAAAAAATAAACAAACAAACAAGTTCACTCATTTGCTTATTGATTGATATTTTGATATATTGATCCGCCCATGCTTGCATAAACAACACAACTGGATTTTCAATCTTTATAATCATTATTATTAATTTCGCTAATTTAATATCCTTTGCAAAAAAATCAATATCATTTATCTTTAATAATAATAATAATAGTACTTGTATGAAAATTATTTATTCTGAAATATTCTTTTTGAGTCTAATAACATTAGGTCAATAATTTAAACTTTCTACAATATTTCATTTTTTAAAAACACATTATGATTATAAATGGATTTATTTTTTTACTTAAGAATTAGATCCTAATTCAAATATTTCCATTACTAAATACTTGCACTAGCAAATATTGCTTTTAAAAATATAATTTTTATTAATTCCATATATTTTTATTAATTCTATTGTTATTGCTCTAGAGCTTGGTGGCATTCATCATATTTAAAGAAATAATTAGAAATTTCCTTTATTAAATCAGATAAGTCCCAAAAGAAGATAAATAATAGCAAGATCTATCAATTAATTTATTATTTTAAAATATAATTTTTTAGTCTGTTGTAAATTAAAATTAGTAAGCTTTTTTCTATCTATTAACATTTAATATAACTAAACTAGGAACTAAATCCATGTTTTATTGTGTATTTTGGATAAATTTACATCTATTTTTATAGCTAACGAGTGTATTATTGTAAAATATCTTAAAAAAAATCAAAATTGTATTTAAATAGCTATCTCTAATAAGATTATTTACTTTTCATTTTATTTTTTTAAATTATTTTTCTTAATTTTCCTATATAAATTGTCTCAGAATTAAATTTAAATAAATTTATTTATATTTAGTAAACTTAGATAAGAATTACATTTTCAATCAAAACTTTAAAATATTAAGTCGATTTCTTAAATAAAAATAAGTTGAATTCTTCTTTAGAAAATCATTAATTATTCTAAAAAATTTATTCAAAATTTAAAATATCTTTGTTTTTTGCAGATTTTGATGAATATTTTATTGTTTTTCTAAGTAAATTATTTGAATAAATATATTTTAATAATACATTAAGCTTAGATTTTGTATTTTAGTTGGTTAAAATTTCAGGTTTTTTCTAAAATAAAAATAAACTTCATTATTATCACATAAACATAGAAATTATTTCTTATGCCTAATTAGAATATTTATTAAATAATAACAAAAACATATTTATTAACTAAATTAACAAACTAATACTAAATTATATAAAAAGATTTCTTAATCAATAAAATTTACATGTTTAATCACTATTTTTATCTTTCTTTTTTATCTAAAACAATGTTTTATTTTGCTTTTTTCTTTATTTTTTTATTGTAGTTTTTCAATATGGTGATCAAGTTACCATTAGGGAAATACACAAACCAATTCTTTTTGAGATCAAAATCAAACAGAAAGAGTGGTTGTTAATTTTATTGTTGTATTTCTTCTAAGGTTTGAATCAAATTTTATGGTTTTTGTTGAGTTGATGCCTTTCTGAGTTTAGTAGATCTAAGCAAAATTCCTTAATCAGCTTTTTTGTCTCTTTTTTTGAGATTAGCTATCTTTAAAGCTTGCTGCAAATTTACATCAAGAAAGTCTTATCTCCGAGTTAAATTTGAAGGTGTATAGCTAAGATCTTATGTATTTCTTTGTTTAATTAATTAATATGGTAAATCATAGTTCGAATTATTATTTAAAGTCGCATCTGATGCTTGAGAACCATATTAATACCTTTTATCTATTTTAATTTAAAGTAAACTATCTCTTTTTTTCTATGCATTTTCATATTTATGAACAGAATCTAACAATATTTAATAGCCATGACTCAGTTATTTTTATTCACCTATTTCTTTAATATCTCTCGATTTTGCAGTCCTCAAAGATCTTTTATTCAGTTAGACTATTTTTTCCTGATTAAACTAGTTGCATATATTTATTTTTTAAGCCGTGGTGAGTGATAAATCTATTTAATCGTCTTCTTCTTCATCATCAGATGATTGTTGAGAAGAATAAACCTAAAATGTTGAAAAGAATTTATTCGAATTTTCAGATTCGAATGAAGATTCATTTGAAAGAATATCAAATCGACTTTTCTTTTTAAGAACCATAGTGTTAATTTTTTTAACATTTTTTTCTTCATTGATAAATTTATTGGCTGATTATTAAACAGATATTACAATTGTAAAAGTATTTTGTTTCATTGATTTCCTCATATAATTTGATCTGTTTTATTTTAAATTTTACAATAGCTTGGCTACAAAAACACTTCCCTACTTGTCGATGTGAACTAAATTGCACTCAAATGACAAATGACTAGATTAACTACAAAAGCCACATTTGGTTTATAGGAAATTGTATTACTTATAAAACTGCTATTAGTCTCTGATAAAGCAGTATTTTTCATAATCTTTTGGTCTTTTTTATATAATATCAAGGAATTTATCTCTATCTATCTTGATAACTTTAGTGAAATCAACAGATTTCACAACATATTCAAATTGTAAGCCTGTAAAAAAATTAATTTATCCTATAACATCACCCTCTTTTAGCAATTCAACTGGTTAAGTTTACCTGTCTATTTATTAAAATATCTGCAAAGAACCTTACAATATCAAAACCATGCTCAATTTATCTGATTGTTTCTCTGCAAATACGACTTCATTTGGTGAATAAAATTCTTCATAGAACTCTAGACTTAGATCTTGTATTGTCTCTTTACTGAAATGCCTACTTAAGAAATTAAACTTTTCCAAAGCTTGTTTACTTTATTCAATTTTTAAAAGTTACTAAAGGTGTGGAGAAATTTTACTTAAAACTTCCTCTTTTTATAATTAGTCTTTCTTGAGATTATTTAGATATTAATACTCTAAGTCGAGGTTAACTCTTCCTTGCAATCCTTTAGAAATCTTTTGTTAACGCATAAAATCATTCAAAATATTTAAATCCATTCTTTTTTCTTCGTCTCTTTAGTTAAGCTATTAAAGAATAATTCCTGTAGTACTAAGCAAGTAACCATAAATAATTGCTGTAAAAAGCATGATAAAAGATGTGTAGAGCATTTATGCAGTTGTTTAAGCCTCGTTTGATCCTGTTATAATTAAAGTAAGAGACCAATACATAGACTACAAGTATAATTTCCACCATACTCCATCAGATCCAATACTATCATGATACCAAGTTGTTTCTTCATTATAAATATGCAACTCTATTTAACCTATTAAATACCAAACACAAGCTATAGCATGACCTAAAGCAGATATCTTGAAGACCAAATTAAATAACTAGATAATATAGTAGTTTTTCACTGTCATACAGAGCAACTTTTGCATGTTATTAGTATCTTTCAATACATTTACTAACTTTAAAAATGATGCAACTTAAAGTACTTTTTGTAAATAAGCATTTTAGGAGATATGAGTAGAAAGGAATATACAAGCTAGTGGAATCAAATCATAAATGGCCTTTTCTTTAATATATTATGCTATAATCTGCTCTCGATCACTTATCAAATTAGTTTTTTTATAAATCTATGTATTAATTTTAACAAATATCTCTAAAATCCAGACAAAAAAGATTAAGTAAACAATGGCTTTTTCATAAGTCATGTAACCTTCAAATATTATGATAATTGAAAGTAGAAAGTAAAACAAATAATTAAAAGTGCAAAAAAACACTAATGACAAGATGTTGAATGAGCTATTTGGTACTATCATAAAACAGGAGCTCTAATAACAATAATTTTTAAAAGCTGAGAAACAGGTCAAATAATTGATAATACATCTTGTGATTTTAATAAATTTATCAGTAATCTCTGTTTCAATATAGTCGCCACTATCGTTTATTGCTTTTCTTATATTTTAATGATTTTCATCATTTAAAGTCTTAACCCTATTATAGTTGGTGAAGTTTTTTAAAAAATAAATCATTTTTTAGTGAATTTGCTTCAGTAGCATGAAATCTATAAATTTCTTTTCTTATTATAAGCTTGTTTTATTGCTTTTTGAAATTTTCTTTGATGGTTAGATTTAATTCTTGCCACTTTCAATAATATCCATTGATCTTATATTTCTACTTTGTTGAGATCGTTATTCTTCATTTTGTTACAAAGGTACATGAAGAATATTTTTTTCAGTTCCCTGAATAGAATTCTTAGATCCATTTTTCTTTCCTTAAAATTTGAACTAAGCTGACTCTGTGGCTTTGCTATCGATAGAGGCCTAAAAAATATAGTTTAAAGAAGGAGTATTTGAGCTGAATTAGTAATTATTCTCCAATAGGCTATTTATTTCATCCCTTTTTGTTTACTAATTAACTTAAACCCTAGGTGAAAATAAATTCTATTCATCTTATCTTTCTTTATTATCAATTTAATCTTAATAGAGCCTATCTTTTTCTACATTTATGCTTTCCATTTCAGATTATTGATCCATTTTCTTAATTTATTACAAATTTAATTTGATTAAAAAACTGGACTTTAATTTAATTGTCAAGGGACTTTCTGATTTTTTTGTATTGATTCGCTTTTTTCTAATTAAAAAGCGTTATCAAAGTTTTTATTAAGACATTAAATGATAAAGAATTTCAGCAAATTTAATTAATTCATTCTCTAATTTAAAAACATGGAAGATAATCAATAATACTTAAGATTAATTAATGATCATAATTTTTTAATACTTCATTAAAATAATAGAAATAGATTTTTGTTCCAAATTTTTAGATTAAAAAATGCCATTCTTTTAATCAAAATTAAAAAAATAAAATCAAGAATATTTAGATGAAAATGATTCAGTTAATTTTACAAAAATAATCAATTTAATAAATCATTAATAGTTATCAAAATATATTCTATATTCTTGCTACACTAATTAAGGTGTATGTGAAAAAAGAAAAATAATACTAAAAAAATTTAACATCTATTATATTAATTACTATTTTTTAATGATCTTTGTTTATTTTCTTAATTTTTTAAATTCTCAATAGTTATCAAAAAATATTTTTTACTATTTTTTTTAATGAATTTCGAAGGTCTATTTTAAAGCTAAATTAAAAATGATAAACTAATTATCTAAGAGATATTTCCTTCTTCCCAATGATTATTAACAAATGAATAATATATCTTTTTATAAGGCAATTCATAGTGATTATTTTCATTGTGCACTGTCTATTTTATAAAGTTTATATTTGATTTAATATTAAGATATTAAATAAATTTGTTGAGTTTGTTGTTTTAAAAAAAATGATAAAATAAAAACATCAGTTTTTCAGATTAGAAGAAGTAAAATTATTTTTTTTCTAAATCATAGGATAGATATTTTAATTTTTTTAATAAAAGTTTACTAGCTCTTCTTTATCATCTCACACTAATCTTGAAATTTAATTAAGGTAAGAATAAAAAAAAAATTTTTAAATTCAACACATTTTCAGTCAGATCTGATGGAAAAAGAAATTTGCTTTTTAATCAAGCAAATACAAACTATTTTATTTTTTAATTCTTTTTAAACTAATTACTTATTTATTTAGCTTAAAAAGTAAAATATATTATTTCTTCTTATTATTGCTTGTAATTTTATAATATTTTTATTTCCAGCAGTTAATCAATAGGTGTAATTGGCACATAAAATTTGAGTCATAGTATATCCAGATGCACTAATGTCTCACTTTTAACAATTTATTTAGAGTAAAAAATAAAATTTTCTTTAAAATTTTAGGAAATACATTCTTTTAAAAATGAATGAAAAAAAAATGCAAAGTTTTATTCTGAAATAAAATAGCTGATTCAAATAATTAATAAATCAATCAACAAATGTTTTTAAATACAATTAATAATTTTTTGCTTTAAAATGTTAAAAAAGTGATAATAAAATTTGTTCTTAGAGTGCATTTCTTTTAGGAACTGCTTTAATGATCTGTAAAAATATTTCAGAATTATCATTATACCTAAGGTAATACTTATTTTTTAAATAAATATCTTAAAATATTTTCAATTTTATCCTATGAACTACAGCGTACTTTAAACATTATTTTACTCCTCTTTTTATGTAATCAAACATTTTAAATATTATTAAAGTGATAATTATATTGGCTCATCAGGAATTTAAGGATTGCTTTCTGAATTAAAATAGTTGAATAAGCTCTAAATTTTAAGACTCGGTCTTGGGTAATTAATTAATTATCTTTTTAAGAATTTCATTAATTTCAGGCAAAATATTTTCCTTTTCGATATTTTTCTGATAGTTTTTTTTTTGAATAATTAGATAATAATTTACCAATTAAGAAATAATTTTATAGGTGAAAAAGGAGCATAAGAAGTGGGCATTTCTTTGTAAAAATGCATTAATATCTCAACTTTATAATTATTTCTTAAGTAATTAATTTAAGTGAATTAGTTAAATGACTTTTAAGAAACAAAATTAACAATAAATTTGTATTGATGACTGACTATTGCAAGCAATTGAATTTATTTATTTTTTATTTTTTACTAGTTTAATCTAAAATGTATTTAATAAATTATATATTTTATTAATAGCAATAATTAATTAGGGCAAAAAGGAGTGTAAAATATTTGCTCTTTTCTACTAATGTTATCTAGCCTTGCAAATTTAACTCTTAATCTCGAGTATAATTATTTCTATTTTATAATGGTTTCTAAAAAAAATACTATTTCATTAAAACTTTTGAATGATTTAAATATTTACAAATTATGTTAAAATAAAAATAGCTCTAATTTAATAGGAGCAAATGGTGTTTCTATAATAGGTACTGAATTATCTAAATGTTCCAATCTCTCAACTTTGGTGCTCTTTCTTAAGTAATACATTCATTTTCTTATTTTTTTAGTTTTATTTAAATATCCTCTCACATATATCTAAATATTTAAAAGAATAAATTATTATTTTATAAAAAATTTATTTGATGTAATTTCAATAAAAGTGAGAATAAAATTGATGCAAAAGGTGTAAAAGATATTGGGTCATCTTTATCTAAATGCAGAAATCTCTTGACTTTGACTCTCAATCTTGAGTATAACTTATTCTTTTAAATTATGATATATTTTCACTATTTATATTTCTGTTTTTAATATATTTTTGGCTAAATTTAGCCTGGCAAACTAACTCCTTTTAAATAAGTTTTTAGCAATTGGAGAGAATATTTTTTGTTAGTTATTTAATTGGAACTTTAAGTTAAACTTTACAAATAATTTTATCTAATTCAATATTTTTTAACACATTTTTAAAAAATATCAAATTAAAAGCTAAAATAAAATTGATGATTAGGGTATTTCAGCCATAGGTTCTGGTCTTGCTAAAAGTACAACTCTCTCAACTTTGGCTCTCTTTGTTTAGTAAAGATATATTTATTTTATTTATTCCAATTGTTAATTTCCAAAAAAAATGAGTTAATATTCTACTTGTCTGAAAATCAAGATTTTCCTTATTTTATTTTAATTTAAAAAAAAAATAATTATTTTTTTTAAAAATGTTTAGAAATAATTAAATTAAAGCTCAAGGGGCAACTCAATTGGGGATTGAATTATCAAATTGTACAAATCTTTAAAACTTAACTCTTTCACTAAAGTATGAAAACTCAATTTTATGAATTACATTTGTGAAAGCTAAGAATGAACCAACAAACAAATTAATTTTTTTCCTTAAAATTTTAAAGGCAAATGAAATAGTATTATTTATTGATTAATTGCTTTATTTAGATATTTTAAAGTTTCTACAAATGTATTCTGATCTTTTTTTATTTTTTTGAATATTTTTTACATTTTAGAAATATTTTTAAAAATAAAAGTGAAAACTAAATTGATGATAATGCAGGTTTATCTGGATTGGTTTCTGGTTTATAAAAATGTAGAAAACTCTCAAAATTAAATCTTGATCTTTAGTAATAACATTTTTAAAATAGCAGTTCAAATTTTTATTTAATTATTAGAAATTGCTAAAATTTATTTACAAGAATTATTTACTTTTCATTTTTTCATAAAGAAATTTAACTAGCAAGCAAGCAAGCTACTATTAAACAGATTTCTTTATGAATGCTTTATGTTTACAAAAATTAAATTGTTTATTAAAAAAAGTAATATTTCATTGCATGATGGGTGTGCTAAAAAGTTAGGATCTGCTCTAGCAAAATGTATAAATCTGACAACTTTATCTCTCTTTTTTCTGTAAAAATAAATAGTCTTCTTTAAAAAGTTTGTTAAAATTGATATTTACTGACTTTTATTTGAAAAAACCTACCACTTTAAAATAGATTCTTTATTCTTTTTATTTACAAAGTGAATATCCAATGAGCGAAAAGAGTGCTTCAGATTTATGTTCTTCTTTTTAAAAGCTAACTTAACTATCAACTTTAGTACTTTATATTCAGTAATAACACAAATTATTTACATTTCTATTTCATTTTTATAAAACAATTTAATTGTTTGGAATTTATTTTTTTTAATTTGCTATTAATGTTTTATAATAATATTTTGTTAAACATGATGTACACTAATATTGTTTTTTAAAAATAACTAAAAAGAGGAAAATAAATAGGAGCTAATGGTGTCTCAAAAGCCGTCTCTGCTCTAGCTAAATGCTCTAATATCAAGAATTTAACTCTAAATCTCAAGTAAAAATGAATTTATTTCTGCAATATAAGCAAGATATTATTTTTTGATAAGGTATTAAGTTAATATTAAAATTAAAATAATTTATTATTCAAAAGGAGTAATAAAATTGGAACAATCGGAGCCTCAGAATTAGGCTTTGCTTTTTAAAATTTTACTAATCTTCAATGCTTGACTCTCTTCCTTTAGTAAAACAACTTAATTTATAAATATTTTGTTATTATTATTTTTATTTTAATCCTTAAATAGATATAATCAAATAGATGACAAAGGTGGCCTTGATTTAGTATATGCTTTATCATAGAATTATCATCTTTCTGTTTTAAGGTTATTCCTTGGGTAAATAAATATTTACTTTAATAAAATATTGAAATGACTTTTCAAAAAAAAAAAATTTAAATAAAATAGTTGTTACCTAACTAAAAAAATAAAAGTATTAATTTTTAGTTTTTATTTAAAAATTAAACTTTTATCAAATAAAAGGTGCAATAGTTTAGTTTTAAAATCTCAATTAAGACTTAAGGTCCTTAAAATGATTAAATTAGTAATCATGGAAGTTAGAATATGATAGAAGATAGACAAATATTTTAACAAAATATTTTTGAAAAATAGGCAAAAATTTAATGATAGTATTCATAAATTAGCATACTGTATTATACAATATACCATATTTTATATATATTCTGCAAATCCTTATTAATTAAGGCCAAAAAAATTTTTTTCAGAAATTATGATCTTAATATCTTTTCTCCTAAAACAGCAATAACCATATTTTTAATTCACAAAAGTCTAGATTAAATATAAACACAATTAATAAAACAGAAAATTTATTGAGTTTATTTTATAAATTATTTCAATTATCATTATTAAATAAAGAAAAATCTTGAAAACCATCAACAAACTGTAATATTTTTGCTTTAATTATCTTTGAATTTATTTTAAATTTTATAAAAAAAATAAGAAAACAGATAAAAAATTTTGATTAAGATTGATCAATATGTTTAGACATTCAAATAACAATTTTATTTGTTTTTAGATTCAATATTAAGATGTAATTTATGTGTGATAGATAACCATTAAATTATTTAAAGGCAATTAATGTCTGCTAATTTAATATTAAATGATAATGTAACTAATCTTTTTGCTTTGATAAGTTTTGATCTTATTCTTTAACTACCTACTTTGCTAATATTATTGGTCCTTTTAAAGAATTATAAAATAAA
>JH720326.1:493925-524200 GCA_000231825.2 Tetrahymena elliotti 4EA
TAAGTTAAATTAGATAAAATTTCATTCAAAAAAAAGTTAAGAAATTCTCAATTACTTTTTTAACAAAAAAATTAGCAAAATTTTTGTTAGGAATTAATGATAAGCTAGAGTTAAAAAATAAATAAAAAAGATTTTTAACAATAATATTATCAAAATTAGTTGTTAGATTTGATTATTTGATAAACAATTTTTAATTAATAAATTGTAAGTAAACATTTGATTAAAAGTTAAAAAAAGAAAGAGAGAGATAAGATTTAAAAAAGATAATGTTTGGACCATTGTTTGATAAGTTGGACAGATATTTTTGGTAGGATTTATAGGTTCCTAATCGTATGAATGAAAGTCATTTAGTATCGCATAAAGTGCTTTTTGGAATTAGAGCTATTTTGGCTATTTATTCAACTGTAGTTGTTACAATTTAGACTATTAAGATTCCTAATATTGGAGCCTTTGTAGAATTTTTGACATTCTGGGGAGCTTTAAATGTTTAATGGTATTTCTTATTTACAATGATTGAAATGATTTCTTTTAGGGTTAATCGAAAGTAGTCTTATTATGTTAAGATATGGAAGTTCACTCATTTAATGTTCGAATTTGCATTTTGCACTTAACCTCTTATTGTGTTAGTTTTTTGGGGATTTATTGTCCCTTAACTTGGTGACATAGCACAATTTGGAGGATTAAATATTATCTTTAATTCTTAGTTGCATGGCGGATTTTTTTTGGCAATTATCATAGATTTTGTTATTAATAATATTCAATTCTATCCAAGACATATGGTTGCTATCTACTTTTTGACATTCATATATGGTTTAATCAATATGGGATATTCTTTAATATGGTCCCCTGTTTATCCAGGGATAACATGGAAAAACTGGCAAACATACGTAATCTTTGGATTTGGTCTGCTTTTGTTTGCTTTACTTTCTTTTATTGCTTAATATGTATATAAAAAATGGAAATCAAAAAATATCGAAAAACTAAAAGAATCATATATCTGTTAAGACTACTACTTTTGATTTTGTCTATCAATTATTTCTTACTAAAAAAGATATAAATTGTTAGCTACCTATTTTTTATCTGCTCAGGTAGCACTAATAAGTAAATTAGTTAATTAAAAATAAACTCTAATAATTTCTTATTAAGCAGTTAATACTACTCAAAATAATAAGAATAACTCTAATTTAAACTAAGAAAATTCATGCTTGTTCTGTATTCATTTTATCAAATTTATCTCATTATTTTAATTATTTCTAAAATTTATTTATTTTCAATTTTATTTTATTCAAATTATAAAAACCAAAAATTAAAATATTAGTTATAAATGTATTCAAATTAAAGAAAAGTACCCATAAATTCTATTTAATTTATTATTTAAGCAAACAATTAATTATTTTCACTGAATAAAATTTACTCAAAATTGATAAATTTTAACCATTTCTTTCATTTAAATTAAGTAAACAATAATTGTAATTAATTTGTAAAACAACAACAAAAGAAAACAAATATCTCTTTTTACATACTAATTTTAATTAAATTCTACTTAGTTGTTTAGTATAATTTGTTAAAATTTAGAATTAATATTAACTAAAATATTAATAATAAACAAGCAAATAAATATTTTAAAGCAATATGCGAATAAAAATTTAGCTTTGTTTTAATTTTTTAGTCTTTACTTTGCTTTACTTTACGAGTAGTTTTTTTTAGATTTAATGATTTAAAAGTTAATATTTGAAAGTAGTTTGTTTCTATTTAAGATAAAATTATTTACAAAAAAGATAGAAAAAGAAAATGTTGAATTAAAGAAAGTAGATTATGAGCTTGAATTTAATTAATTAATAGAATAAATTAGATTTAACAAACATTAAACTAATTTTGAATAATTTTTTTAATTAGGATTTTTTTTTGGTTAATTTAAACTTAAGTTTCAGAAATAGAAAGTATCTTTTACTTTAGAACTAATCTCTTCTTCTTCTTATAAATGTTTCCTTTGTTATTTAAATAGAATATTAGTATAAAAAATGAAGAATAATTTATTTACTTAAATGTGTCTAACTTTTTATGTAAAAGATTGTACATTTTTAGCTTTTTCTTAATGACTGTTTCTAGCTTTTTAACATACAAATCGATATCATAATCTATAAACCCAGTTCCTTAAACTTTAGATATTAATTCACTTTCTTGAGTAAGCAGTTTAGCATCTTCCTATTCAATTTTTTAATAAATTTATTATTTTAATTTATAATCTAAAACATAATATAAATAGACTAATTAAAAGATATAAATAATAAATAAAATATAATTACTTTAATTGCTGCCATATGTGTGGCAAATATTTCTTCTTATTCTTCTAAAATTGTGTCAACTTTTTCATGGAAATCAAAAAATTCATTAGTAACTTTATTGTTTTTATCCATTTTAAGTGTTTCTTTCATACAACGAACATCATCTTTCACTCCTTTATTGACTTGTTAGATTTATTCTCCTTCATCGTCTGAGCTGTTTTTGCTCAAGTTATTTTGACTACTATTTTTTTACTGTGGCTATTAATTTTAAGGGACTTGTTTGTTTGCTGAAGGCAAATTGCTTGATTAGCCTCTTTTCATTTAGTGTTATTACTGCTATTATGCTTATTATTGTTACATTTTTTTCTCTTTTTCAATTCTTTCTTCTTCTATTTTTTGGGCTACTCTTTTATCTGCTGGAGGAAGAAGTGGTGTTTTGTTTTATTTTGGAGGCAGTTATTGTTGAGACTTTATTTAATAAAATAAAAGAAAATTTAGTTTTTTGTTAGAATGATAATTTAGAATTACGCTGACTTCATCTAAAGGATTGCTTGAATGATTTCTTCTATTCGATAACTATTCCTTTTAATTACTTGGATTGTCATTTAGCTAATTATCAGATTTTATGTTGTTATTATATCCTGGCATTTCATCTATAAGTTAAGGAGCATCTATTCTTGGCATACCTCCTTTAACAGGTGGTTTATTTTCTTTCAAACGATCAGCATATCTAAAATAAATAAAAAATTATTTAACAGTGTTAGGTTATTAAAATCATTCTACCTTAATGTGTTTACTGTGTGATCTGAAGAAGAAGAACCTGGGGAGATACAAGCAATCATAACTATTTTAGATTTATCAGATTTACTCTAAAAAGAATCTCTTAAAACTAAAGTTAATTTCGAAGCTCTAAAAGGAACATGGGAAGCACCTGTATCCATAGCTCTAATACATTCCTTCAAAGCTAATAAACTTTAAACAAAACACAATTAATCATTTCTAATTTGATATCGAAATATCTAAATTTACCTTTTGTTAATTTCAGCACCTTCCATTCTTCTTTGTCTATTATTACTTTGGCAATCTTAAGCTCTTTCTGAACCTGCCAAATCAACTAAAACTAATTTACCTACTTATTTATCCTTATCATTTCTAAGCATAATCTAGCAAATAGCATGTGAACGAGAAGAAGTATCATTAGATGCAGTGGCATGAGTTCTAATTAAATTATAAATATAAATTTATTTTAAATTGGTTTTAATTAACAAACAAAAATATTTAGGTTTAATATTTCTTTTAACAATTTGTTTAAAAGCATTTTATTTTAAAAATTTGAAACTAATTAGAGTGATCATGAAATTTTATTTTTTTAAAATTATTTTTGCAGATTTTTTTTTAAACTCCTCAATGAAAGACTATATTAGGTTCTTTAACAAGTAATTGGCTAATATTAAATCGCATAATCTCTATATCTTGTTGCATAGTGCTACAAAGATAAAATTTAATCCAATGTCAAAAAAAGAAAGCCAATCTTTCTGATGATAAAATCAAAATAAAAAACTTTTTAATATTTGAAATATTATTTAAATGCATATTTATTTGAATGAAAAGTAACCTTTAAAAATGCTTTTGATTTGTATTTTACTTGCTTGATATTTAACTAAAAATAATGCTTTTTTTCTTATTTTTGTTTAAATAAAATAGATTATAACAAATGGATTACGTTCTGATATTATGACCATATTCAATGAGTTGGATCATTTCTTCTGCTGACATTGCTTGCTTTTCTACTATATTTTGAATCTATACAAAACCATTTTTATCTTCAAGAATGACTAGTTAATTTTTATTATTAAGGAGATCGTAGCATCTTCCTCCATAGATTTCGAAGAAAGAAATGAAGAACCTCAAATTCATGGAAGAATAATTTTAATGGGTTGATAGTTTATACATATCAGTAACATATTGATTTTGCAAACCTTTCATTGTAAAAGTTTTGCCAGAACCAGTTTGGCCATAAGCAAAACAGGTGATAACACCTTGGTTCATAATGTGGTCAAGAAGAGGTCTAAGGGAATATTTGTAAACATCTTAGGTTTCTTCGATTTCATTGAAAGAATTATCAAAAGTGAAATCATAATTTTCAACGTATTTAGTAATACCATCTACTTTGAATTTAGGTGCCAAAACACGAATTTATGGATTAGATACAGAAACAGAATCAATTTCACCGTTGGTTTCTTCTTTTTTAAAAATAGGACGCTTTCTAACACAAACACAAAGTTTCAAATGAGAAGCAGGAGTGTGATTTTACTAAAGTGGTTCCTTAAATCTATTTTTTTGAATTAATATCTCAAAGTCAACATCAATATTCTTTCCTAAAGCTTGATGTTCCATAATCTTTTCTTCTCTTTCACGTTTGGCTTCTTCCATTTTAGCTCTTCTCTCTTCACGTTTTTATTCCATTTTTTAAATCTTTTCAACTGTTGGGTCTTTAATAGCATTCTACTTCTTCTACTGTTAATCATTAAAATCATTTGCATTAAAATTGTTATTGTTAAAGTTCTAATTCAATCCTCCATTATTGTTATTGCTTGGTGGTAAATTATTTCCTTGTAACTATTGTTAGGGTTGTTGTAATTATTATTACTGGACTGGATTACCATTGATTCCTTTTAATAAATAAGTTTAAATGTTAAATTATTCAATCATTTTTCTCATTTAAATCATTTTCATTATTTCCCCCTTTCCTTTGCAAATAATTATTCATTCATATTTCATTATGTTTTTGAAATTATTTTTTTATTGCTTCTAAGTAACGGAATAAAAAAAATCAAATAGTGTCATATGAAACACTTTATTTAGAGGAATAATTTTGCAATAATGGCTCAAGCCTAAGAATAATTGAAAACAATTCTATTTATAAAAAGAATCATTGTTTACCCATGTACTTCTTCAACCTATCTAACTTTTCTTGGCGTGTGCCATAAACTGGTAATGCTTTATCTTTTAGTTCGTTAACTACCTCTTCATCAGTAAGTTTATTAATCTGAGCTTCTTTCTTGCTCATCTAAACATCTCTTGCATTTTTTAAACGTTCTATTTATATTAAAAAATAAGTCAGTAAATCTGTCCATCATAGAGCTTTCATCTTTAATCTAATAGCTTGTTGAAATAAACGATTTTATTTACCTTTATGCTTTTCTGCTGCAGTTCCCTTCATCTATCTAAATATCGTTTCTAAGTTGTATTATTTATATAGCTTGATAATAAATTAAAGAAATTTGTGATTATGAAATTTACTAATGACTTTGTTATTAATTAATTATGCACTATTTATTGAGTTATCTAATTGATTTTATATGATTTTTATAATGAAAAGTTTACCCAAAATCTTATCAAATCTTTACTGAAATCTTGAATACTAACTAAATAAATAAATGAATGAGTGAATTCAACCTAAATTATTCCATGATTTTCAGTCAGATTTTTTCTATTTTTCTCTTCAATTATTTAAATTTTCTTAATCAAGCAAGTTAAAGCCATAATCATTGAAACCTTTAATTACCTTTCTTCGTTAAATTTTTAAATAAATAAATCTCTTTTTGTTTGATTCTTATTTCTACTATCTATTTTCCTATTAACTAATCCTAAATAGGCATATTCTTTAAATTAGATTTAAATATATTATTTGCATTTAAATAATATATTCAGTAGATAAAGCTTAAAACTTTAAAGATAAATTCTATATTCTATTATTAATCAATTATTTAGAATTAAATAATAGTAATTGATGTATAATATTTATGAGTTTGGATATATTCAAAATAAGCCTAAGTAGTAATTTTCTAAAAGAATCAACTAAATATTTTATCAAAAAATAATTTATCTGAAATCTGAAAATTTATAAACAGTAAATTTGTTTAAACCACCCTTTTAAGAAAAGATTTAATAAAAGTGAAAAATAATTTAAGAGATTATTTATTGAAAAAATAAAATCTAGCAATTTTCTTGAAAAACATATTTCTATAAAAAACTTATTATTTCAATTAACTTTGAAATTTAATTGGAAATTTTAATTAAAATAAATAATTCTAGAATAATATGTAAAAAGAAATAAGAATTGTTTTTTTTGGTTGGATACAATTCAAGATTACTTTTTAATAATTTTTTAGAAGGAATAAATGCCAAAAAATTTCAAAGCAAAACTTGTTAAAATTTAATAAAGTAATTTTGAAAAAATGTAAATGAAGCAAATTGATGATTTAATTAAGTTTTTTTTTGCAAATGTAATATTATTTGTTAAAGCATGTAAGAATCATTGATAAAAAACTGGAATTGATTGAAAAATAGTTAGGTTTTCTATCTTCAATAAGTAATTTTCACTAAAACTAATTTACATGTTTTAAGATTTTAGTTCTATTAAATTCATTCTATTTATAAATTAGTAAATTAAAATTGAATCAAATAATAGTTTGAATCAACCATAAAAAAACATATTTCCAAAAAATTTAAGTAAAAAAATAGGCAAACAGGTAGAAATAAGTAAGATTAAAATTTAGTTCAAGCAATATGCTAGCCTCTAAATTATTGAATCTTTTTCCTAAGCAGATAAGTTAGCTCAAAATGTTTTACTTACAAAACATGTATAATTTAGTTAAATCGTTTGACAGAAGTCTTTTGCTCTGCATCACTTTGTTAATGATTAAGCAAATGTAATATTACTTGCTCTCTCTAAGCTAAAATGTACTAAACCAATTATAAAATAACTCATAAGGGCGAAATGTTTAAGAAATAATAAACTTGGGAGAAATACTTTATGCTAATTAAAGTGCCCATATTTTTACTTTTACAACTAATATTTTTATGATTTTGTGCCTAGCCTTTCATTTAATATACATTCTAGCTCAAACTCAATCTAACAAAAATAATATACAACATAACAAAATACTCTCTTTTTTATTTTAGACTCACTTCTATGTATTCTACATCCTCTCTTTATAAAGCTCTTTACTTGGGTTAAACAAATCTAAGACTTTTGCTTTTACTTTAGCACTAAATTTGAATAAGGCTATGAAATTATGACTTTATCTTAAGAACTCTTTAAACTAATGTTTCAAAATGTCATCTCTCCTGCTAAATTTCAAAGCATTTGTCTAGAATACCTTATACCCTCCTTTCATTATTTCATTAAAACATGTAAATAAAAGATAAAATTAAAAATTTTATTTGATAAATTCAGAATGAACCTGGCAACGATAACTGGCTAGTTCAAGGAGGATCTACAGTAATTTATTAAGGAAATTATGAAATTTAGAAAGAATTTATTGTGCTTACTTAAAAATTTAAAATTATTACTTTTTAATTGCTTTTTATCTTGAATTAGTTAAAAAATATGAAAAAATTTTGAAATAATGAATTAAATTAGAAATTGTTTATTAAAATGATTTTATGGATAAATTCTTTATATTTACATAAAAAGATTATTTAGTATAAATATTACTTTATGATAATTGAATTAGTGAATTTTCTTGTTTTTTAATTGGTAATTTTTATTATTTTTTAATTAACTTAATTTTATTTTAAAACTCATGCAAAACTAATTTTCTTTTATTGTAATTATTATTTATCTTCTTAAAGTAAATCATTTACAACTTCTTTATTCTCATCTTCTTCTTCTTCTTCATCTGAGTCTTTTTCACCATCACCTTCCTCACTACTCTACTGAGACTCTGATAATTTTTATTTAGAAGTTTAAAATTATTAATTAATATGAGTTTCTTTGTTTTCTTTTAAGCTATGATACATTTCCTATGAGTCATTAATTTTTGGAAAAGACTGTATTTTAAAAAGATCAAAATTTTATCTGCCATCAATTTTGACATCAAATAAATCTTCCATATCATCTTTATCATGGGAAGATAATGGATTTCTATGGCTCATTTATTTTTTATTAGAAAATCTGGATATATTTGTTGTATTTTTTTGTTATTATTAAGTTTTTAATGAATAATAATCCTCACTTTAATTTCTAGAAATTAATTAAGCACTATCATAATGTCTATTATACATATCTTTATTTTATTTATCAATTTATTCAGTATTATTTTGTAGAGCTCTAAATGTATTTAACTGATAATCTTTTAAGCTATTATTAGAATAGAGCATGTCAGTATTCCTTATATCTTATAAAATCATATCATCAATTTTTGATAGTTCTTGACTTTACTTAACATTTTATTCTTAGTACCTAGAACTTACTTTCTTCTTTTTAATTATACAGTTCTTTAATGGCTAAATATTTTTAATTTATAGTTATTATTCAAAATTATAGTTGTTATCGCTACTTCTAATTCTACTTTATGCTTTTCTCTCTTTTAAACCTATTAAATTATTTCCTTTTTCTTCTTATCCTTCTTTTTAAGAAGTAATTTTCTTTTTTTTCTTATTCTTTTTAGAATTTTTTTTCCTTTTTTTTAAGACCACCTTGATCTTCTCTTCTCCATTCTCTTTTTACTTAATATTTACTTTTACATATGGTTCATTCTATTCATAATAATTATTTAATAAAGTTAATTTTCATTTTAAATGTAAAAGTGTTACAAAAATAATTCCTAAATTTTATTTATCTAAAAAATATCCTCCCTGTTCAAAAAATAAAAGTTTTTAATAAAAACTGAAAAACTGTCGAGTCTTTGAACAGGGTGTTATTTTGATAACAAAAATTAATTTATAAAAATATTTAAATAAAAATAATTTTGTTTTAATCATAAGTTATAAAAAAATAAATTTACTAACTAACTTCCTTATGTTGCGTAGGCAAGCGACTCATGAGTGTATTAAGGTGGACTTGGTTCATTATCTTTTGATGGTAGTTATAAATTTTGTGGATTTTTTAATTAGTTAAAATATTTTTCTCTTTGTTGATAAATATGCTGTCCAACACTGCTAAATTTTTCAATTTATATTCCATATAGTTCTTCTTTAGTTGTTTGGAAAAGACTATCAATTTCTTTTTGTTTTTTAAGGAACTCAAGTTTTCTCAATTCATTTTATTATTTAATTTATTCTTCTTACTCCTTTTTTAGTTGGATTAATTTTAATGTATCTAATTGCTTATTTTTATTTTCATTTTAGATAAGTTTAGTAAGTTAATTATTATCATTTCTTCTGATAACAGCAGGATATCTTTAAGTTAAAGAGCTACTATCTCTTCTTTAAGATGAATTTTGGCTAACAGAATTTTTTATAGAATAAAAATTATGATTACTTAAACCACTTCCATCTCGATCTCTATAGAGATCTCCAGTTATTCTATTAGATATTTATTAATTTTAATGAGAGTTTTAATACAAAGAATTTCTTTTTCTCGTATATTATTAGTGCAGTTATGAATCTGCTAAAGTACTGAATAAAGAGTTATTCATATCCTCCTTTCTGTTTGATTTGAGAGTTGATTTATTGTTAGAAATTGATGTGTGAATATTGTTTATATCAAAGTAATCTTTTTAATTTTTACTTCTTATTCTAATTGTATTGCCATTAATTTAACTATTATTATTCCAAATTATACTGTTATTGTTACAGTTATTAGATTATATTGTACTTGATTGTGATGAGTTACCTTTCTTTTCTGTTGTATCTTGGTAAAAACTAAAACCTTTACTGTTTTCTAATTACTATTTTAGTCTTTTAAATAAATAGGGCTTATTGGTGTTATCAATATTTAATCTACTTTCAACAAAATAATTTCCTACTACAAAGTTGTTTTTTTTTCTACGAGGAGATTAAACTAAAGAAGAGGGTTAACTAGCATAATGCTCTTCAAGTCTCTCTTCTATTTTAGATTAAACAGCAAATTCCCTATTTTATGAAGCAGCACTTATTCTAATATTTTCTTTATCATTTTTTATCACCTAGAATATGTTGCTACAGTTAGAATTATCATTATTAATGCTATTGATTTTATTTGAAGATATTTCTTTTCTTGGTGGCTAATAATTTGCCCTTTTTTTCTGGCTTTCTTCATCAATTTAAATCATTTAGTTTTGATTTTATTCTATTTTAGTCCTTATGTTACTTTTCTATCTAATCTGTATTTTGTTTGACCGTGAGTTAAGGATAATTGCTTCGTTATTTTAATTAGATTATTATCCATTTGCTCTTAAAATATTTGCACTATTTTTCAAACTTTCTAGCTGTTCTCTCATTATTTTCTCTAAATTATCATAAGATTATTTAGAAGATGCTAAATTTTAGCAATTTTAAATAGTGTTTTCACTTTTCTTGTTGAGAGAATCATTTTATGGATCCATTTTCTCTCAAAATTTTGTGTTTTACTGTAAATGTCAATTAAATTTTAAAACCAAATACTTAACAATAATAAATTGAATTAATTAAGAAATTTGAGTTATTTAAAAAATATTCAATGAATATCCACACATTTAATACACTTCTATCTATCATTAATATAGTTGTTAAAAATAATCTTAAAAATTTAGTTATTTATTGTTTTTGCTCAAGATTTGTAAATATAATAATAAATGGTGAGTTATTTTTTCAAATTATTGAAATAATTTTATTAAAATAGTGAAACATAACTTTTAATAAGAATATTATTTTATTTAAAATAGTTTCTTCTTAATTAAGACAAGCGATTAAATAAGGGGGGGTCTTTTTTGGAAACTTCAGAAAATTTTTAGAAAATGAGGAAGATTTTTAATTTGAATAAAATAGGCGATTACTCATCAACACTCTCATCTCAATTTTCTAGTTATTACAGTATATGTGAAGATTCATCTTGCATTTTCTTTAATATAAGATTTAAGATTTGATATAAGAATATTTTTTAATCAGGATTATTTTTTTAATGTTCTTATATGATAGATTTGACAGTATTATTTCAAGAATATTCTTTTTTTTTCTTGTTTATTTACTAACTAAATTATGAATTAATTATAAAATAATGGCAATTTTTGAAACGTAATGCTAAGGCTAATAGATTTTGTAATGTTTTGTTTTGTGTGAATTTAAAAATTAATATTATTAAGATTATTATTTCATAACTATAAACAACATTAATTATAGAATTTTTGGGGATTAGAAAACTGATTAAGCTAACATCAAAAAAAGATGTATTAATTGAAATTTTCCTCAAGTTTATATTATGAATTTTAAAAACAGAAATGATTTTTAAGAAAAAAATTTATTTTTATGTAATATTCACAATCACAATATTAATTATTAATAAAATCAAATTATTTTCATTAATTTTGGCAAAAGAATCAAAAAATAAATTTCTGAGCATTTCATCTCAAGTAGTTTAGAGTTCATTATTAATCACTTTAAATTTTTATATTTGTTTTTTTCTTTCTATTTTTAAAAATAAACAATTATCTAATACTCTTTTAGAACAAAAAAATAATAATCCAGAAAGAAATTACTTTTCGTTTAACATTTGTTCTAAATAGATTCTGGATTTCTTAATTTAGAATAAAAATAGAAAAGCGTTACTTAGATACTACTGACTGGTTAACTAGAATAGTAAAGTTTTTTAATAGATTAAAGTAAGAATTATTCAAAACCTTTTATTACTCATATATTTATTTTTATTTACACTGATTTTTAAATTTTTTTTACTTTATAGGCGGCCAGCTCTTTTTTGAAAACTATTATTTTTTATTCATTATAAAGAACAAGGATAATTTACAATAGAATAATCCCCTATTTTTCAAATTATTATTTTTTTTAATACTTCAAGATAAAATACTTTATATTTGAAATCATATTTATTTTATATTCTTTAGATGAAAAAATAATACAAATTTTAAATGAATATTCTTTCTGTAAAATACATTATGGATTTTCTAAATTTAGAGTAAAAATACAAAAATTTTACTCTTGAAAGTTACTAATTAGGACATTCAAATTTTTTAAATTAAAAAAAAATCTAATCAGTTAAGAGTTCAGAAAACCTTATATTACTTTTGCTTTTACTTTACAGTATTTTTTTATTTTTTAGGCTAGCTCTTTTTTGAAACTGGTTTTTATAATTTATTATTAAGAACAAGAGTAATCTATTTCAGAATTTTAAAATAATTTGCGAAATTCCTTATTTTTTATTATTAGTTTTTATCTGTTTAATATTTTTAGATAAAAAGTTTTATTTTTAAAATCAGATTTATTTTTTATTCTTTAGATGACAAAGTAAGTATTAAATAAAAATAATAAAGAAATTACTTATCTTAAAATCAAAAATTTTTTTTATTAATTTTGAAAATTTTAATTAAGGAACAAAGTAAATTTTAAAAAAAAAGTGAGATGTCTTAGCATCTGTTTTTATCTATTTCAAAGTAAAATAATTAAAGATTCTGATTTAATACCATTAAGAAACTGCTAATAATGTGTCAAAAAATTTAAATTATTAAAGTCTAACATTAACTGAATCTAATTTAAGGAAAATTATTGAAAAATCCATCTAAGTTAGTCATCATCAGAGCGTCTATCTTAATCTTTAGTAATTTAACTTCTTAATATGAAAAATAATACTAATTATTAAAGGAATGTCAAACTAACTGATCAATTGCTTGATATCATCTGCTAGAGTCTTCAAAATGGGAATTTCTTGATATCTATTGAAATAAACTTAAGGTATAATATTTTTTTAAAACATTTAAAGAAAATGAGAAAAATTTTAATCAAAGATAAAACAAAATAGGCAGTCTTGGAGCATCTAGCCTAGCTTAGTTGATTACAGAGCTTTCTTCTGTCAAATAAATTAAGATAAATTTCTGGTAAAAATTTTAAAAAATAATTAGTGATAACAAACATCATGCATGAATGATTTTTAATTGAACATAATTTTAAAGGTAGAATTAAATTGGTGATAAAGGATTATTAATGTTTGCTGAAAAGGTGATTTAAAGTCAGAGTCTGGAACAAATCAATCTCAATATTGAGTGACTAATATTTTTTTGTTTGTTTAGGAGTTACTAATTTTATATACATTTTTTACATAAAGAGATAACAAAATCTCTTCAGAAGGGTTGCAAAGTTTTTGTGAAACACTTTAAAAAATGGAAAAGCTCTCTTCACTCACACTCTATATTAGGTAAAATCACTTAAATATTAGATATAAAATATTTTAACTTTGAAAATATAGAGGAAACAAAGTAGATCAGAAAGGTATAGTTGGGGTTTCAAAAGCATTGAAGGGCTTTAAGAATTTGATTGATTTAAAATTGTCATTGTGGTAAATAGAATTTTTTAATGAGAGATTTTTTTAAGAAAAAAATATTTTTCATGAAAATAGTGGAATAAGTGTAAGTAGCTAATGTTTGGATGAAATTTCTAAGAATTTGAGTGGGAGTAATAAGTTTTAAAGTCTTTCTTTGGATTTAGAGTAATTAATGAATTCATTTAAGTTTTTTTAATATTGTTTTTGGGCAGATTTAATTTAATGGACTTATTTTTCAAACCTGTTATAATTTGTTTTATTCTATTAATATAAGGTAATGTAGAATCAAGAGTGGATTAGCAAGCATAGGAAAATTACTTGTTGAATAGGATTAGCTGAGCCATTTATACCTGAATTTAGAGTTAAATTTTGTTTAATTGATGGAGAAGGCATTTACTTTTATAAAAAAAAGGCGAAACGCAATAGAGTAAAGTGAAATTGCAGAGTTGTTTAATCCTCTTTAATTAAAGTAAAGTAATCTTAGAACCATCGATATTAACTTGAAGTAAGACGTTAGAAAAAATATGGTTTTATTAAAATAAGGAATTTTAAATTCAAGGGCTAACATAATCAGTAAAGAAGGATCAATACAGTTTTCAAATACCATTCGAAATTTAGCATAAACTCTTACATCAATCAGCCTATCGTAAATATTTATTTTAAAAGAAGAAGATAAATTTAAATGTAAAATTATTCAAGACTTAGCACAGCTTATAGCGAGGATATGGTAAATATAATTGATTCTCTAACAAGCGTATTATAATTAAAGTAACTCTATCTATGTTTGAAGTAAATAGAATCTTTTAAATATAATATTTTAGACTTTTATTAAATAAAGGTCTTAGCAAATAAGACTGGAATTAATTCAAGCTTTGGGTAAAATTTTGTCCTAGCCTATTATGCTAGAAATTTTAGAGTTAGATCTAAGGTATGACCAGTGTTTATTTCGATTGATGCAAATTCAATGTAATATAATTAATTAAATTCAATAGAGCCTAGACATAGTTGACCAGCTAATTATTTTAATAATGGATTCCTTACTTTGGAAATATGAATTCTAATTTAAACTCATTGAAACTAGATTTTTCGTAAATAGTCATTTTTGCTTGTTTTTTTCTCTGATTCAATTAATCAATTAAATACACTGGCTTTTTATAAAAATTATAAAATTTGACTTGATGATTTAGCAAAAAAATTAAATTTCCAGTGCAAAATAAAAATATGTTGAATTTAATAACGATATCATAAGTTATTTTTTTTTATTACAAATTAGCTAGACTGACCTTCAATATATAGAAATATTTGAACTAGCAGAATTAATTTTGGGGTATAAAAATTTACGCGTTTTTACATACTATCATGAGTAAATTTAATAAGCACATGCAACAAGAAATTAGTTAAATATTGTTTGGTAATTATATAGTTGCCAATATATTGAAGAAGAAATTAAATAGAAAGCACTTAAGCATAAAAATTTAATTTAATTTGAGCTTATGAATGAAGAAAATGAAGGAGGAGTAGGCCTAATGTTATTTTGAATAAACTTATATTTATTAATAGAAATAAGCACAAATGTCTATTATATTATTGTATGAAATTTTATGTTTTCTTACTTTCTAAAAATTTATGATAGAAAAATAATTGTTTCTTTGTTTTATTTATGCTTAACTTTTTTTTGTCTAATAAGCATTCATAAGATTCTTAAAGGATATACTTTCTATTAAAATCAGATAAAATAAATCTATTCTCAAAAGAACTTTGATAAAAATGAATGTAAAAAACTTAATTTACATATAATATTAATTTTTAATGGAACCATTATTTTCATTCAGCACTATTTATCGATCTATTTATCTTTCCTTTATCTTTAATTAAATTCTTAATTAATTAAAATTTTTAGTCATAACTCTCCATTAATTAATAATTTAATATTGCATCTTATTATCCAGATCTTTTTTATATCGTGTTCAATATTAAAAGTCTTCTATTTTAAGTATTCTTAATTTTAACTCCTCTTGAAAAATACCAGCCACAAATATTATTTGTGAAATAAAATCACATGTATTTTGATACAGCGAATAAGTGTAAAACATACTAAAATGTAACTTCGATATCTTCATTCAACATCCAAACTATACATATTTGCAAGATGAGAATGCTAATATCTGGTATGTTTATAAAAAACTCTATAACAAATTTAATTTTTAACTAATAAGAAGGATAGTATAGGCTGATAAAGGTTTTTAGTATACTGTTACAATAGATTGAATTAAATTTAAGACTTTTAAAGATTTGAAGGAGAATATGATGTTTACTTTGATTAACATGAGGATTTTATGGATAACAAATAACATAGGCTTTAGTTGGTTACTGTCTAATTTTTAGTAAGAAGGGCTCATGAACTTTCAAATTAATTATTAAAAAAATTATCATTTTTCTATTAATTACTCAGTTTATCAAAATAGAGCTGGTAGAAAATTAAAATTAACAAGCAACCAACCCTAATTACAACAGATTTAATTTCAAGGTCATCAGAAAAAATTTACAGTAAATTTTTTGTTCAAATCTAAAAATTAAGCGAAATTAATAAATAACCAATCAGTCAATCAGTTGGTCTATCAGTCAGCCAATCATAACTTTTAAATATCAAGGAGAGCATATCTTTTAGTATCATCATAATCAATTAAATTCAAATTAAAACATTAAATTTTCAAATTAAAAGTAAACATAAATAAACAAATAACCATCCCTCAACAACAACAACAACAACAACAATAAAAATGCTTGAAGAAATCTGCACCTTGATATAATAAATCGAAATACTTCGTGCCACTGCATACGAGGAGCTTGAAATCCCTCACTTAATGGAAAAAATTGAAAGCTCTTCCATTTACTAAGATCAAGTTAATTTGTTTAACTCAGTGGTTTACATTAGAGAATTCTAAGACGAAAACTACATTAACTATGCCACCAATCTATTTAATAAATTCTAATATGCCATGATGAAATTGCAAGTCATCTATGAGAATTTAACCAAATTAGACTTCAAGATCCACTACTCTTAAAAAAATGTTATTACTAATTGCTTAGAAGTCCTCAGCAAATACTTCTCAGAACAAAAGCAAGAAAGCCAAAAGAACATATGCTGAAATGTGTACATATAAACAAAAGAAAAAAAGATCTTTCCAATGAAATATTCAATGAAAAATCAAATTTCCTTCTGATTATATTCCCAATATTATAATAAAAATAAATTATCTCATTTACTTTCTCACATACTAACTACCCCACCAAATCATCAACTACCTAAATAAAAAATAATCAATTATCAATCTAAACAAAACAATTTGTAAACAAATACAATAATTCTAAATTCAATCTTTCTTCTACCATCAATCAATATTAATTAAAACAACAACTTTAATAATAATACATCATTTATTCTAAATAAATCATAATTTTTAGTTTAATAATTGATCATCTTTTTATATTTTGTATATTCTTTTACTTTACTTCCTATTCAAGCTAAACTTTCAACACTCACAAATTCTTACATTTTTTATAATAATAATACATCAAAGACATCATTTACAGTATAAATAATTATATATATTATATATTCTTTTACTTTACTTCCTATTCGAGTTAAACTTTCAACATTAATAAATTACTACATTCTTTCATAACAAAATTAAATTGTAATAATACATCATTTAATAAGATGTAATTTATAATACAAATACTTAATTTATCATCTATATATTTTATATATTCTGTTTATTTTACTTTATGTTCAAACAAATAAAACATGATTATACTCTTTCATAAAAACAATAAGAATGTAACATTTATTCTAATGAGATGTTATTTAAAGTAGAAATAATAAAACTTTCCCACGTAAATATTATTTTTCTTTTACTTTACTCCCTATTCAATACAATCTTTAAAGATTACTACTGCATGAAATTCTTTGATAATAAGCTAATACAATAGTAATAAGACATTATTTACTCTAAAAAAGATGTAATTTATTGTACAAATACTTAATTATCTACATGTATTGAATATTCTTTTTCTTAACTTCCAAAAAATGTCAACTTTCAACACTTAGAAAGCTTTAAATTTTAATTGATAAATTTGTTACTTAATTATCCTCTCAAATTGTAAATTTGTAATTTGATCTGACGCTTAAATAGTTTATCTTTTATCATATATTTTAATCTCAATTTTTCCAGCACAAAGAATAAAGAAAGAAAACATATGAAAATTTCAATTTTATGATAAACATGTATCATAGTTGAAATACTAAAATATTTAAAAAGAACATTGACAAATAGTTTAATTAAAATGTAAATTCATTAAAAAACTAACTATTTTTATCTTCTTAAAACATTTTCTACAATATCATATGAAAAGTCTTCCTTTCTTTATTTATTATACCAAATGAATTGTAAACAATATGACGTAACAACTTAATCAAAAAATACTAATTGAGAAAATCAAAGATTTAAAAATCAAAAAAAAAAATAAACTGACTTTCCTGTCTTTCGCATGATCATTTTTACTGACTAAAAACAATAAATTGATCATTTAAAGTTATTTTAAATCCTCATTTTCTTTTGTTTTTAATACGAATCATATCAGTTAATTAAATTATTTATTTAAATAATTTAATATATAATTGGTTTACTCACCCAGCAAGTAATATCTCTTAAATTTAATGAAACCCAAAAATATCGCGTTATTTTTACTTTTTAATTGAAATAACTATTCTCTTACTACTAATAGTTGTTTTTCAAACATTTCTTTGATCTCATTTTTAAAAGTTTTTTGACTCACCTCTCTCTTAATATCATTTTTCTACTTGCAATCAAAACTTTATCAAATAAACTAGAACTTAATTATATCACTATTATAGAAAAAAAAAGTAGATTTTTTCATCAGGAGAAATTATAATTTAAAATTTTTATATTTATTTTATCTATTTTTTTACTGATTTATTATTTTTTAGAGAAGTAGAACATAAAAATATGTATTTTTACTTCTTAAAAATTTTATTAAACTCTTGTTAATGTCTCTCAAATTTCGATTTCAAATTTAATTAAGCTTTGAATCATTTCAAATTAACATTCCTATATTCTGTTTATAGTAAATCGAATTAATATTTATTATTTTTTGACAAATATGCTTCATATTTTTTTCACTAAATTGTTCAGTAAATTTAGAGAAAGAAAAAATAACTCTTTTCTTCTTACATTAATTCACTAGAAATACTCCTTTTTTAACTTGTTTCATGCAGTTTTTTAAACAATTTAGAATTATGAGTTAATTAATCAGTGATTAAAAAAATCAATTGTAAACATAGTGCTAAAATTAAAAAAAAATGCTAATTTGAATTTTCTATCAAATTTTATTCATTTTGAATGGAACAACTTTTTAAACTGTAACAAAATAATTAAAATGAATTTTGACCTGTTTTGATTGTTTTTATCTTCGAAATATTTACAAAAAATAATTTGTGAATATAAACGTGTTAAATTTTTATCAGTATACTAAATTAATAAATTATTATCAATCTAATGAAAAATAGATTCTAAAAAATTCAATCAGCCTTCTTAAAATTAAAAATTGGTTAAAACAGCCTAATCTCTTAGAAAAGAAAATAAATAACTAAAAATATTCAAGCATGAAATATGAATTTCAGAAAAAAATTCCTTGAAATCAATAGAATAATAGAATCCTCGAATAAAAAAGTTTATTAAATAAATATTTATTTGGTTTACAATACTCAATCACTTCTGAATATTTATTAGAAAATATTCAAATTTATTTATTATAAAAGAATATATTTCTTCTTTCTGAGGAACACAGCTCAATTTAAATCTTAATAACTCAATTATTTCCTTTCTTTGTTTTGTAGCTTTTTTAAATATTTTCTTCAAGTGTGCATGATGTTTTCTTGTTAAAATTTTATTTACTCTCTATAATAAGAGAAATGCATTAAGAATTTTAATTGATGCTTTCTATTATAATTTCTAATCTAATTTGAAACCAACACATCATATCAATTGTTTCTAATTAAATTCAGATACATTTATAAATTTGATCATATTTTTACAAAATAATCACAAAGTGAATTAAAAACGATTGAACCCTTGAGCAGAAATTAACTCTTTTTGGATAATTAATAAACATATATCTATTAAATAACACTTCATATTAAATGTGCCTACTTTCTATTTGGTAAGTTAAAATATAACAATACATTGTATCAAAATTTTAAAAATGAAATCTTCTTAAATAACTTCAAAGGGAATTGAAATGGCTTGAATCTTTAACCAAAAAACTGTGTCCCTTAGCTTTACCTATTGTGTTGCAATTTTATAAAATGAAAAAATTGATATAATTTATATCAACTATAAAAAAAGAACTCATGTATTTAACTCAATATAGTAAAATATGTATTTAATATTAACAGTATTTCATTTTCCATTTTAGACATTCAATATATTATTGTAAAATAACTTAAAAAGGGAATTGAAAGGGATTGAACCTTTGACCCAGAGATTTGGATTCTCTTGCTCTCCCAACTGAGCTACAATTCCATATAATTAATTAAGAAAAAAAAGCTATAGCAGCTATAAAAAAGAACTCTACAATAAAATTGTGTAACGTTTTTAATTTAGAAAATTTAATTTATTATTGAAGTTACACTAATATTCTAAAATAATTTAATAAGGGATTTAAAAGCGTTTTTATCTTTTCATCACCTAAAGAAGCACACTGGTAAAATTTATATCCACTATTAAAACAAAACTAAATCATTTAATTCAAATGAAATAGTAGGGTACTATTAATAGTATTTTAATTTTCCATTTTAAACATTAAGCTTATTACATTATTAAAAAGTATATCAACAAATCTTGTTAAATAACTTAAAAAGGGAATTGAAAGGGATTGAACCTTTGACCCAGAGATTTGGATTCTCTTGCTCTCCCAACTGAGCTACAATTCCATATAATTAATTAAGATACAAAAGCTATAGCTGCTATAAAAAAAACCTCTAATATATTTAATTCAAAATGGAAAATTGTGTAACGCTTTTAATGTAGACAATTTAATTATTGAAGATATTAAAGTTACACAAATATTCTAAATTAATTTAAAAAAATTGAAAGTGTTTTGATCTTTTCACCTAAAGAGCATACTGATAAAATTTATATCTGCTATAAAAAGATAACCAAAATATTTAAGTCAAAATAGAAAGATGGGAAATATTAATAGTATTTCGTTTTACATATTAAACATTAAGCTTATTAAATTATTAAAAATGTTATCAACAAATCTTGTAAAATAACTTAAAAAGGGAATTGAAAGGGATCGAACCTTTGACCCAGAGATTTGGATTCTCTTGCTCTCCCAACTGAGCTACAATTCCATATAATTAATTGGGTGATAAAATTAATACCGGGTATAAAAACAAGAACTAAAATATTTAAATCAAAAATTGAAAAGAGTGAAATGTTTTTAATTTTTAATATTTTAAGTATATTTATCTATCAATAAAGAAATTCACATTTTAAAATAATTTTTTTATGAAAATAAATTTTATTTTACTTGTTTTGTTTTCAAATTTATACTTATCAATAAAAAGAAAGGAATTTAATTTATTACTGCAAAGAGCAAAAAAGGAGAGGGGTATCATAAGTTTATTTAAAAAGCAGGTTCTATAAAAAGATTTAATTATTAATCATAAAAAACTTAGTTTGTCTTCAAATAATCATTAAATATATAATTATTCAAAAAGCCAAATATTTAAATGAAATTAACTTAAAATTTTTACCAATAAAAAATAAAATATGAACTAATAAATCAAGAATGTATAGGAAAAAAAATAAATTACTTTAAATATTTCATGTCATTTGTAAAACTTTCACAGATTTATTTTTAAAGTTTTCTACCCCTTTTTACTAAATTTAAAATAATACATTTTTTAAAAGATTTTATAGCTTTATAAATAATCTTTACTCTCACTATCTAGCTTTTACTTACCTAAAAATGTTGATCAATTTATTTAATTTTACTGTTAATAATTTAAACGAAACCATATTTAGATCTTAAATTATTTTTTTACTTACTATTTTTTAATAAATTTGATGATATAATCAAGAATTAATTAAGAATAAATTCACAAGTAAAAAATATCTAAAAATTTTTAATGTTTAAATTGTCTGGATTTCACTTAGATACTGAAAAAAATATTTTGTATGGAACTAATTTATTATTTTAACACTGATTGTCTTTGTGATAAAGAAAATAAAGGCTCCTTTTTTAGGTAATACAAAGATAAAAGTCTTAAATCTGACCATTTTTACTGCCTTTAATCTTGCAAATGCTAAATTTTTTCTTTGAATAATTTGGAGAATTCCAAATTAATTTACTAACCTTTGCTTTGATTAAATAGTTAATTGCTGATAATGATTCTAAATTAAATTTTTCTTGGTAGTATTTTCATTTAAAATAATGATAAATTAATTGCATATTCCATATTAGTAAAGAAGATTAATTATTAAGAATCAATAATATTTAAAAACTTTAATCTCTTTTAAAAGATTGCAATTAAATACTTGTATTCAATTTTTCTGATATTCAAGCTATTAGCAATCTGTTATTGATTGATTCTATTAAAAATTAATAATTATTTTAGCATTGTAATTCAGATAGTAGTCTCTGTTAATCAGCTGAGCTAATATTTTTTATATTTACTTTCAAAAAAGATAAAATATCCATTTTATTGTTTTATACCTTAATTATTATTTACTTGATATTCCAATTTTTACTTCTTAATGAAAAAAATAAATTCAAATTTATAAATTGTGTTAAAAAAATAAAACATTTAATTTCAGAATTTCTAAAATTAAATCATTCAAAAATACTAAAAGAGGTACCAAATATTTATCGAAATAAAGAAAGAAAAATACCTAATAAAACAGTTTAGATTTTTTAAAAATTGATTAAGTAGGAAAATTAAATAAATAATGAAAGAATAAACTCAAATGATAAAAACTGAGATAAAAAACGAAGAAAAAAAAATATTTTGACATAATATTGATATTCTCATATTTTACTGTTTAATATTATCTTAAGTTAATAATGTTAGAATTAAATACTTAAAAGATTGATTGATTTTTCTAGGTGAAAAAAATTGAATATTTTAAAAAAAGATTATGAGAAACAAATTTATATTTATTTATTATTATTAATAAAATAAACAGAAATGAGCTTGTTTTTATTGAGCTTTGATACATTCATTGAAGTAAAGGAGTTTTAAGAAGAAGAGAGACAAATTTTGAATAAATGAAATTGAGTTGATTTTTATGAAGCTGGTTATTTACTATTAAAAATATACATGAATTAATATAATTGAATAAGTAATACAAATAGCATAAAAGCAAGTAAGATAGAAAGAAATAGCAAACATTAATAAAATGAATATTAGTATAAAAGAGAAAGACAGATAGACTGTATATTAGAGAATGAAGAAATTTTACTTAGAGGAGAGCTATCCATTAATTAAGCTATTTGATAGACCTTTTCTTTTTTCGATTTGTCTAATTATTTTCAAGCATCTTTAATATTTTTTCCTTCAGCTGACTCCTAGTATTGCAGATTAAGTGATAGCAAAAGAAAGCAATGCTTCTTCTTTATAATATGGAATATACTTCTAAGATAGAGAAGTTGTAGAAACTGCTGTATTATATACTATGCTTATAATTAATTCATATATTTTTTGCATGCTTTTAATATACTTTGTAAGGTCAGTATTTTGGTCACTGGAACCAAAAGAAGATTACTTTCTTTCCTTATGTTTCTAAGTCTACTATTATTTAATCTACATGATATCAGCTATGTGCTCTATTATCCTTTTTAAATAAAATCCAGCAGCTAGTTCAATAAATCTCATTCTTACTCTAGTTATAAGTAGCTTTATTTCGATTTTATTCAGATGATCATTTATTATTTTGAAAAATTTTACAAAATATTGAAAAAAATTTAGTAGAATTAACGAATAAATTAAATTATATTCGACTAGTTTTTATAATTTAATTTAAATATTTTTCTATAATAAAGCTTACATTCAATCAGCCCACGAATATGATGATAGATTTGTCAGATATGACTATCTTTCTATGAGATCTTCATGGCAGAGAAACATAAGTTAGATTTTTGAGCTTGTGTCATTATTTTGCTATGTTTATTTAGATGGAAATAAATTATTGACTTTTACTGTGATTTTCTATTTGATTCTATTGATTATTGAAATATATTATATACCAATATATAACTAACCTATTCAAGTTCTTAATTTTTTTGGTTACATATTCAACATAATATCCAACTTGAATACATACTTGATCTTAAATACATCATTTTGGAGAATTTACATGTTTGGACTATTAATATTTATCCCACTTTCCTTTATTATAGCAAAAAATAGTATTAAAATGAGAATAAATTACATTTGTTTAGAGCAGGTTAGTAAAAACAGTATTAATAATAAATTTGCTGATAAAATTAATTAAAAGTAACAAAATGAATATCAATCTTAAAGAAAAATAGATGAACTGGATATTTATCTAAGAAATATTTACTCTTTGTGCAAACTTAGCTATGACGAATACTTGTCTTCTTTTTCTTCCTTGTATTTAGAAAATATTATCTAAAATCACAAGTAATACTGTAATAAGTATCCCTATTGCTTCTGCTCTGAGGTAAATATATAAATAAATAATCAAATATTTTTTCAAAGTTATTTGTGATCATTATTAATTAGAAAAATTAGCTTTTTAAGAGAAGTATTTTTTTTTATTTTTCTTCAACCAAATATTTTAGAAAAGAAATTAATGTAGCTAATAATTTTTAACATAGAAATTTATTTGATTCATACTTCTTAAAAATTTTGTGTTAATTAAATCAAAAAAAACTAAATTAACTTACACTATTAATTGGATATTAAATCAGTAAAAGCAGCGCTGCATTCGAATAATGCAATTTTATCCTATTAATAATTTAAAAAAAAGGGTGGTATTGATTTAATTGTTTTTCCGTTTGTAATCTAATAGGAGATATCAAGCCAATAATAGAGAGAATCAAATTATATTAGAAGCTAGTATCTCTATAGTTACATAGAAATTATTTATTAACAAACTGTACAAGAAAATTCTAAAAAGCAATTATGTAACTTAACATTTAGTTATTTGATGTTTGTTATTGAAGTATAGAAAAATGAAACAAAGGCTATAACTATTGCTTTGGATTATCTATAAAATAAATAAAATATGATGACATTTCTTTAGCAGTAAAGATTGTTCTACGTCATCAATTATTTAAGCTAAAAAGTTGAGTTTTTTAAAACATAGTATTAAATTGCTAATAAAAACAATGAAATGTAATTAGATTTCATAGAAAGTATTAATTATGATACTGTTATGTATGAGAGTTGCCTTCTATTCTAAAAATGCTTACTAATTAAAAGAGCTGCACTGTAAAAAATGGGCATGAACAACATCAATCTATTATAAATTGAAAAGATTTTTATTCATTTAAGAGAAAATAGAGAAGAATTATAAAAACTTCTCTCTCTTCTAATATCCAGATACCATTAGAGCTACATGTTAGGTTACTTGATAGACAGCTTTGAGAAGTCATTATAAAGTGATGAATCTCTTTCTAAATAATTAAGTAGAGAGAAAAAGCAAATATTCACAGCTATGAATCTTGTTCAGTAAAAAAAGAAATTAACATTATACTCTGAAGACAGCTGTGTCATTTTTATTACTTTGCTTTCAAATATTGGAACTGTTAAAAAGGTAACAAAAAATATAGACGATGTCATTCCTCTTCTGAAAAGTAGTGAAGTTATAGGCAAAAATATTAATTACATGATGTGTTAAAAGATAAGCATCATTCATGATAATATTTTGCAAAATTTTATTCAAAAACATAATGTGGATTTCTAAGTTAAAGATTACCCTTTGTTAATTGGAATAGATAAGTAAGGCTGGGCAATTCCTTATAAAATGAAAGTGTAAACGTGTATGATTGGAATGAATGACTTTGGTGCTAGTTGCTGGGTTAAGTAAATTAAGGATACTAATTTGTATATGTAGCTATCATTGAATAACAATTATGAAATTTTCACTGTTTCTTAGAGTATTTATTAATATTTATTCAAAGACGCAGTCCCTTAGAATCGTATTTAGAAAGTCAAATTAGGATCACTCATGCCCACATTAGAACATTTCATTAAAAAAAGTATTTTCAGAATTTATTTATTCTAATTTGCCTTACATTTTTAATATTTAACAAAAAAAAAATTTCTCTGATCTTTTATGTTTATAGTGTTTAAAATTTTCATTTAAAATAGGATGTTCAAGTTCATCTATTTATTATGAATCTATTTTGCTGAAACCAAATGTTGAATAATTTTGTTATAATGATGATAATTTTAAGAAAGAAAGCAATCTAATTGTTAAGATCTTTGAAATGGAAATGTATAGAATTAGAGCAGATTACTATACATTGCGCCATAGTTGCATTGAATTTGTTTAGGTTGTTATATCTTGCTTAGAGCCAATAGAAGAATTTTAATTAAAAATTGAAGCTATCCGTTAATTATTATATGATTTTGAATACTTTTAAATGTATGACTTTGAGTTCATTGATAACTAAAAATTACTATTACAAAATTATATAATTTAAATGAATATAAACAAAAGATAAATGCATATTAACCATTATTATGAAGATTAATCAAACTAAAGAATTAATGAGTTGTCATAATCAAGTAATGAAGATTCTGATAAAGGATCTAGTAAAATGCAAACAGTTAAATATACAAATGAATCAAACCCTTAAAAAATATAGATTTCTTCATAAATAAACACAAATAGAAGATAATCTAAGTTGGACTAAAGTGAATAAATTCATAATTAATTAACTAATTAGCATTAGAAATACTCTCTAATGGATTTAGATAAACCTGATATTCAAAAGAAATAAAAGACTAAACAATCGCTGAGAGAAATGACATTAAATAGATTAAACAACAAAGCAGAAGGTAATATTTTTAGTAGCATCAACATATAAGAAAATGAAAGCAATTATGATACACTATCACCTCATAATATTACTAGCTAATTTTAAATTGTGTATCCTACTGCCTTTTAATCAGGACATGATTTGTTGAATTCTCCTTCTATTTAATCTAACCCTAATATAAAGGATATGAATTATTCCCCACATACAAAACACATGCAATAAATGTCTACTCATTAGTCTAGATTAGATTCCTTTGATTTTAACTAAATATAAGATTTAGCATCATTTCATAGAAGAAATGGATAAAGTTCCTCAACATATTAATAATAACTATCAAAAATGAGCTCAGATTTATCAACGAAAAGATTTACAAATAGGACATAAGATAAAATGCCACAAAGTGATAATCCTATGCAGAGCAATAAAAATTTGATTGTCAAATAAAAAACCTCTTTCTTTTTTAATTAGCTTGTTTAGCAGCAGTAAACAGAATCTTCATAAGATTATTTTGATGAAAATTCTCAAAAATTTTCAAGACTTAATTTTCATAGAACAAATAGTAAAAAATCTATCAAAAATATTAATGAAGGTAGCGCAAATCCATCAGCAAAAACAGGAGACTCTAAAAGAAAGTAAATATTTTATTTTAGGATAACCTTAAATTTACAGAGTAATTTACAAATTTATGAGTTTTCAACTAAAATGTCTTCTGTTCATTTCGCATTTATCAAAAAAAATACTAACCAACTTTTAGTGGTAGAAGTTTGGGTAAAAATGAAATTGTTCGCAAATAGCTGCTCACAATTTTAATAATAATTTGAGCATTAATTTAAATATTTTTTTGATAATAAATTATTTTAATTTTGAAATATTAAATTTAATTTCTTTAATTTTGATAGATAGAGACTGATCTAAGAGCTAAGAAAGCCTAGCAAAATGACAATTTTGAGATTAATTTAATATTTTGGATTTCTCACTTTATTTATTATGGTGATTGTGAATATAGTTAGCTTTATTTAACTGAATGACTATCTAAGAAACTAAAAAGATGATTATGAAAATTAAGATTGGGCAAGTAGAATCCAAGTTTTGTTAACATAAATTTTAGGAACTTAGGGGATATCTTACATGATAAGAAAGAATCCATTATATTTACAACCTTCAGAAAATATAGTTCAACTGAATTAGGATATTAAATCTTAGCAATAATAGTAACTTTAGCTATTAGCAGATCTATTACTTGAGTATTAAGATAACAAAGTGATTAGTACATTAGGTTAAATTATACAAGATGAGGTCTATAATTTAATATTTGCTTTTAATGTCACTCACACTATTACATAACCTCTTAAAATAGATTATAGTTTGAAGAATATACTGTCTTACCTTTATTTTGTAGCATATAATAAAGGCTCTGTTTATCCTAGTATTTTATAGTTATAAATGAATATGATTAGTCTAAACAATTAATTAGAAGTTGTTGATGATAAAATACTTAATGCAATTCATGATAGATTTTATTCAATACAAAATTCAATAACTATGCAGTAAATTGCAGACATAATAGTGGCTTCATTTTTCTCATTATCTTTTATACCAATATTTATGTATGTATAAAAGAAGAGATAAGATATCTTAGTACTTCTCTCCACATTTGGTCCAGATAAAATCCAAATCATGATTGAAGCTGTGCTTTAGTGTGAACAAGGTGTTGAGAGATTAAAACTAATATTCACTTAAAGCACAAATGACTAACATCATAGAAAATAAAGCTAAAAGTATCTAGATTTATATTCTTTAAATGTTGGAGGCTAATTATAAAATTTCATTGAGAAAAAGAAAAATTTAAGTTCAACTACTTAGCTTCCTAAATTTAAGCTTTCATTAATATTCTATGCTACTATATTTATATTAGTGAATGTAATCTACTCATTTGGAATGGGATTTGCTCTAATACCATTTATAGATAACTAATTTCATAATTTGGAATACACAGGTAACTCTTTTTTTTCTTTTTTTAATTTGAGTGAAATCAAAAAATTTGATAATCAAGAGCCAATTTATTAATTTTATCAATTTTTTTGTTTTCTTTTGTTTTTTTGTCTCTATTGAGAAAACTTGTTAGTTAAAATTTTAACAATTTGTTTTCTTTCAAATGGGAAATCTTGAAATTTTAATTTTTTTTATTTTAAATATAACACAGATGAAGTATATACAATCCATTAATTTATATCAAGATTAATTGCTTACAGAATGCAAATAATTTAAACAAATACTAATAATTAATCTATAATAGTTAATATGTATCTGTAAGAAAATAATAACTTGATACCAAATATCACAAACTACCTGAATAATTTTTATGAGGTCATTAACTAGCAAAATAGCATTACTAGGTACGAAAGTGACAAATTTAATCGCTTTAGCAATAATTTAATGGAAAATAATGCATGTGAAGAAGCTTAAAATAACTTGGATTATCTCTTGTCAATGGGATTTAGTAAGATATAATGCGAGCAGGTTGCTAGCGGAGTATTTGAGTAAGGGATAATTAATGCTATAAAATATTTTTCAGATGTGATTAAATCAACAGATTATATTCTTTAAGAAAAAAATATAACAATCTTTTAAAAAAATGTTAGTAACCATTTTAAATAAATTAACTTATCAGAATATTTTTATTACTAAGCATATTAATCCTTTTTTATAGAGATTATAAGAGGATTTGTTAAATAGATTACTCTCGAACAATATGATTAATACTCTATACTAAATATCTCTCTGATGATATTTTAAGTCTTTTCATTTTGCATTTCAATCGTTTTTATTTATATCAAATTTTTCAACGATTGCTATAAATCTATTTTAGATACAAAATAATTGCTAGATGTAATAGATATTTAATACCTCAGAGACAATTAATATGTTATTTCATATTTCAAATCCCTCAAATGACGATTTCTATATAAAATTGTATTTATTTAAAAGCCAAATAAAATTAATTCTTCCAGCAATATTTCTGTTCAATAATTCTTTTTGTTTAAATAAAATTTGTATATTAGAGATAAAATCTATTTTTTTTTATTAATTAAGGGATATTAATATTATAGTTTACTTTTTATAATTAACTTTTTTAAGAATAAATCTCTTTTTCAAAAAAATCACTTGAATAAATTATCTATCTCATCCCTCCCTCGTATGATTTTATATGATTGACAGTTCTTTTAGTTTTAATTTAGTTCAAAACTAGATGGTTTTGTTCATAAGGTAACATAGTTAATCTTAAAAAAGGGAGAATAAAAGAAGAATTTCTTACTTACAGGATATATAATTAAATCATGAATAATTACTATGGGTATTCTGATGAGATAGAAGATTTTAACTAAATTTTGATGGTATAACATACAAATTAATCTGTAAAGAGTTTTTATTTTGTAAAAGTTAATTAAAAAATAAATAAAATCAGAAGAAATCAATAATAGCATCCGCAAATGAATTTAGAACAAAATAGCAAAGAAAATGATAACTTAAAATCAAGGATTAAGAAATTTTATTTTGAATAGAGCTATCCTTTAATTAAGTTGTTTGATAGGTCATATGCATTAAGTATTTTTTTAATTTTGGTAAAGCATTTCTAATACTTTTTGCTTTAA
>JH720326.1:546132-565249 GCA_000231825.2 Tetrahymena elliotti 4EA
GTGAGTAAAATTAAGAATCACATGCCTTGGCTTTTAGATAAACAATTAAATAATGCAAAAATCTTAAAAATTTAACATTGAACTTAAGGTTTAACTTATTTTATTGTTTGATAAAATTAAATTAATTTTTTATTTTTGAAAGTTAAATTAAATTAGTCTGTGAACTGTTATTTGAGATATTAGATGGTCTCCACGAATGTTCTAGTCTAACAAATTTAAGTTTAAAGTTAAAGTGCGTTTTCAATGATCATTTATCTTATTTTTATTTTTTAAGAATTAAAATCAAATTATATTTTAACAAATAAGTGGTGCTTCGATGGAATATAAGGGAGCATAATTTGCATCTAGCCTGGAAAATATTTAAAATATGACATTTTTATTACTAACTTTCAAGTAATTTTAATTTTTAAATTTATTCTTCTTGAACAAATTTTTCAATAAATTTAGCGAAAAGTTTATTCGTAACTAAGATGTTTATGATTTTATCAAAGGAATATCTCAATGCTCTAATTTGAGAAATTTATCTTTAACATTTTAGTAATAAATACATTCTATGTAAATTTTTAGAATAAATTACAATTTGTAATAAATAATTAGTTCTAATTGTGAAATTTAAGTTAAAGAAATATCTCAAATTGGATAAGCTTTAGGAATGTGTTAAAATATCAGAAGTCTTGTTTTGAGTATTTTGTAAGTAAAATTATTTTGTTAAAAATAATAATTTTTAATTACTTTTTAATATAGTTTTAAATTCAAAGAGCTTGCCTACTTAAGGGATTTTTAATTAGGAATTGCCTCGTGCTAGAATCTTTCTATCTTAACTCTATCTATTTGCTTTAGCAAGTATCTTTTTATTCTTTTACAGATTTAAAAATAATAAATTTAAAATTTTTAAAATAAAAATTCAATAAAATTAATCATGTAGTTTTCACCGTGAAGAGCCTATTAAACAAAATTTTATTACTTTTGTATAATAATTTAAATATTAGAAGAATTTGACTAGCCTGAAGTTGTGCATTGAGTAATAATATCAATTTTTATTTTTTTCAATTAAAAATTTTGTAAAAAAAATTTTTAATAAAAGTAGTTTTTTGATTGGATTTAATAATCAAAAGAATAATTTAATAGAGTAGCAATTAAAAAAAATGAGAAGACTTGTAAAATATAAAGTTTTTTTTTTTTGACTGAGAAAATATATTGATGACTATCTTTTTAAGTTGAGAATTCAATATAATTCTTTAAGATATAGTTGATAAAATAATTTCTACATTTTTATTTTTAAAATAAATAATAAATTATTCAAGTAATTCATAATTAATTTTATATAAACTTATATCTTAAATTTTTAAAAAGAAATTTAATTTATGATCATTTCTAATCAAATTTAGATTTTTTATATAAAAAGAAAAATTTTGTTTTAGAAAAGCTTTGGAATAGGAAAACATAATTAATTATAAGAAATCAGAAAAAGATAAAAAAAATGGGATAAATAAAATCAAAAATGTATAATTTAATATTCTTTCTCAAAATAAAAAAAAATATTACTGACAAATTTAATTTTTAGCTAATAAAATTATTTTATCTTAATAGAATTACTTAATTTATTAACAAGATATTCTACAAAAGCTTTGAAGATGTATTTAAATTGATTCAGATTTAAAAATAATAAAATAAATTTAATATTAAAGTTTTCTCATTCTTATTTCATTTACCATGAACTTTTGGAACTAGAATTCAGGTAGCTAGATTAATAATGATAAGAATATTTAATTACCATAATTTAATAACTATTTATCAGTGAGGGAATTTATGAATAAGATACTTTGATGTTAAGAGATACAATTAAATAATGCAAAAATCTAAAAAATTTAACTTTGAATTTAAGGTTTAATTATTTTTATTTAATTTAGAAAATTTATTTTAAATTTATTTTTTATTTAAAAGTTTTTATAAATTAAATTATAAAAATGTATTTATTATAATGGATGGAATACATGAGTGTTCAAATCTAACTAATTTTACTTTAAAATTAAGGTATTGTTATTTATCAAAAAAGATTATTCTAATTAATTCAATTTTATTATCAAAATAAAGAAATGTGTTCCTAGCTAAATAAGGAGCATAAATTGGATCTAGTTTATAAAATATTAAAAATCTGAAATCTTTAGAGTTGGATCTAAAGTAATGCTAATTCTTTCTTCAAAAACTAAAAATAATTTATTTTTTAATTAAGCAATAATTCTATTGATAATTAAGATGCTTATGATATAATAATAGGAATATCACAGTGTTCAAACTTAAAAAATTTGACATTAAAATTAGAGTACATTTTTTTGTTTTAAGATCATTCTACTTAAATGTTTGAGTTAATTAATTAATATTAAAATAATTAGCTTTAATAGAGATATTTCTGATGAAGGAATTTCTTAAATAGGAAAAGCTTTTGGAATATGTAGGAATATATAAAAACTGACATTCAGTATTTTGTAAGATTCATATGATATTGTTAGACAATTATATTTATTTCTATTTAGCTTTTATAATAAAGGATTTACCTGTTTACAAAATTTTTCTGCAGGTATAGCATAGTGCCAAAATCTTTCTATCTTAACTTTAATAATTGGAATTAGTGAGTACTATTTTTTTGCTTTTTCCGTTTTAATAATTATTTATTTTTTTAATTGAATATTTCGTTAAAACAAATTAGTAAAGAAAAAATCTAACAAAGTTTAATTATACTTGCAAATTCATTTAAAGAATGGAAAAATATTACCTTTTTAAAGATATTGATTGAGTAGTAATTACATTTTTTTAATATTTTGATTTTTAAAATGAATAAAATTTATAATAAAGCAATACTAGTGATTTTATTGAGGGACAAATAAAAAGTTTTATAGAGTAAGAAGCCAAAAAAATGAAACGGCTTATACAATTTAAAAATAGATTTCTCTGAAAAATTGAATTTAATAGCTTTAATTTTTAAGTTAACATATTTTAATAGTAGTCTAAATGTGATAATAAAATATCAATATTAATTGTAAATGTTAAAGAGTATTTAATAAATTAAATTTTACATTTTAAACATTTGTAAAAAAGAAAAATATTTTGTTTAAAAATAAAGTAAAACAAAATTAAATTTTTATTTAATTTTCTTTTCGCAAACAACATTTAATATTTTTTCATTTAATTAAGAAATGCCTTCAATTAATGAATATCTTAAACTTAAAATATAAATTAGTTGAGATAAAAATAAATTAAAAAATTTTTTTTCATGGGATTAGGTAAGAATTGAATAAATAGATTAAATGAAAAAAAATTTGAGAAAAAGTAAAAGTAAATTCAAAATTTGTCTTCTAATATTTCTATAGTTGATTTTAGTTTGTATGAAATGTTTATGGGTAAATGAAAATTTAAAATTTATTATTTTCACCTAAGCCTGGCTAAAAAATTTTTAGGATTTTTTTTCAAGTTCAAACCCCTTTAAATATTTAAAACAATATTTTTGGACAAAATTAAATAATATCCAAATAATTTATTTTTTTTAAATATCTCCATCAAATGTTTTTATAAGGAATTCTAATATCTTAATTTTAAACAAAATTTTTATAAAGAAAATCAACCAAAAAATTAAGATTAACTTTATGAAAAAGCTATTGTTATAAGTCTTTAATTATTTGTAAATTTTTCTTTAGGAAATTTTAGGAAATGAAAAAATATCTTTTATCAAATTATTTTAAATAGATAAAAATAATTAAAAAATTAATTTAAATTAATAAAATCAACAAGATTAAAATAGATAAATAATTTTTATTATTCAGACAAGATTTTTATTTATTTTTTACTTGATTGTTTGTTTATTAGATATAAATTACAACTTTATCAAAACATAATTTTAATAATTTATTTAATGTTTGATAATAATTAGATTATTTAAAATTTTCATCTCAATAAAATTTCAGCATAATTACACTAATCTATTTGTTTTATTTAGTTTAGATTTTAATTCTAACAGGTTCTTTTCAACAAGAAAGTTGTCCCTTTTAAAAAATTATAAAATTAAATATTTGAGAAAAACATAAAAATTTGAATCAAATCTGAAAGCAACATATGATAATTAATTAATAAGGGAGCAAGTGAGCAAGTCAAATAAAACAACCCAAATTAGAGAGCCAGTCAGTCAGTCACTCACTTATAAATTAAAATTATTCTTTCGAATGCATAATTAATATTAAAACACTATTATTACTAGAGGTCAAGAATTAAAGTTTTGAGATTAGAGCATTATGCTAAGGCTATTCCTAAACCTTAGGAGCCCACTTCACTAATACAATTGTACCTTTAAAAAAATAATAAAAAGAAAAATTTAATCTAGAAATATTTAACTGAGTGAGAAAAAAATACAAATTTGAAACAGAAAAATAAAAATTAATGAATGAGTGAACCAAAGAAGTATCAAGTAAACAACTGCAAATTAGTTAGCAAGAAAGCCACTCATAAATTAAATTCTTTTTTATCCATTCAAAAATGCAAAATTAATATTATTATTATTATCTTAGGTTAAAATCCAAAGTTTAGAGACTAGGGCATTATGCTAAGCTAGATCCTAAGCCTTATGAGCCCATATAATCTATATTATTCCCACTTTTAAAAAATTATAAAAATAAAATTGAAGAAAGAAATATTTAAAAGAATGAGAAAAAAATAAAAATTTCAATTAAATCTTAAAAGAACAAATCAAAATTAATGGATGAGAGATCCAAAAAAATATTAAGAAATCCAACCCAAGTTTGAGAGTCAGCCACTCACTCATAAATTAAATATTTTTTTATTCTTTCAAAAATTTTTTGCATAACTAAAGAAGAAGATAAAATAGAGTATTAGAATGCTAAAAAATTTATCAAATATGGTAAATGCACTATTAAGCATTTAATAAGTTTAAATAGATTCGAGAATATAAAAATTTTAAACCTAAATAAAAATAATTTATGATTTAAGAGATTTTTTTTATGAAAAATAGATATTTGTTTTATTGATTAAATTATTTAAAGTTGCCTTTTTAATAACAAAATTTCTAAACATAAGTAAAAAAAAATAATCTTTTAGATAATCTTTTGATTAGTGAAACATGAAATAATTAAGTATGTGTATATAATTATTAATCAGAAGAAAGGTGAAAGAGATAAAAAAAATGGGATAAATAAAATCAAAAATGTAAAATTAAATGTTCTTTCTTAAAAAAAACAAAAATATTATTTTAAAATTTAATTTTAAACAAATAAAATTATTTTATCTAAATAGAATTACAAAATTTATAAACAAGAGATTATACAAAAACTTTGAGGATGTATTTAAGTTTATTTAGATTTAAAAATATTGAAATAAATTTCATGAAAAAGTTTTCTAATTCTTATTTAATTTATCATGAAAATTTGGAACTAGAATTCAGGTAGTTAGATTAAAAAATATGCAAATAATAATCATAATAATATTTCATTATCGTAATTTAATAGTGAGGGTAGCTATGAATAAGATACTTTGATGTTAAGAGATGCAATTAAATAATGTATAAATCTAAAAGATTTAAATCTTAATTTAAGGTTAAATTATTTTTGTGATTGAAAAAAAAAGATTTTAAATTAATTTTTTAATTTAAAAAAAAGTAAACAAAAATTAAATTCTAATAATGTATTTGTAATAATTGATGGATTGCATGGGTGTTTAAATCTAATAAATTTTACTTTAAAATTAAGGTATTGTTATTTTTCAAAAAGATTTGAATAAATATTTTAAGTAATTAAATTTTAATTTTATTATAAAAATGAAGAAATGTATTCCTAGCTAAATAAGGAGCATAAATAGGATCTAGTTTATCAAATATTAAAAATTTGAAATCTTTAGAGTTGGATCTAAAGTAATACTAATTTTTCTCTTCAAAAAAGAAAAAAGATAATTTCCTTTTTAATTTAGCAATAATTCTATTGATAATTAAGATGCTTATGATATAATTATTGGAATATCATAGTGTTCAAACTTAAAAAATTTGACTTTAAAATTAGAGTACATTTTTTTGTTTTAAGATCATTCTACTTAAATGTTTGAGTTAATTAATTAATATTAAAATAATTAGCTTTAATAGAGATATTTCTGATGAAGGAATTTCTTAAATAGGAAAAGCTTTTGGAATATGTAGGAATATATAAAAACTGGCATTCAGGACTTTGTAAGATTCATATGATATTGTTAGACTATTATATTTATTTCTATTTAGCTTTTATAATAAAGGATTAACCTGTTTACAGAATTTCTCTGCAGGTATAGCATAATGCCAGAATCTATCTATCTTAACTTTAATAGTTGGATTTAGTTAGTACTATTTTTTTGCTTTTTCTGTTAATTATTTTTTATTTCATTAAATATTTTATTCAAAAAATTAGTAAAGAAAACATCTAACAAAATTTAATTACACTTGCAAATTCAATTAAAGAATGGAAAAATATTACCTTTTTAAAGATATTGATTATGTAGTAATTACATTTGCTTTAATTTTTGGTTTTTAAAATTAATAAAATTTGTAAAAAAGTAATCCTCTTGGACAAAACAATCGTTTCAAAGAATAACAGGTTAAAAAAATGAAAAGGCTTGTAAAATTTAAAATTATATTTATTTGAGTCATGAAATTTAATAATTTTATGTTAAAATTTTATATTCCTAGTTGAAATGTGATAAAAAATATTGATTATATTTTATCTAAATGTATTTAATAAATTAGATTTTACATGTATTCATTCAAGTCAAAATATTTAATTTCCTTAATTTGTATTTAAAAGTTTTTCAGTCAGTTTTTTAATTCAAAAAAAAAAATCAAGAAAATATCTTCAACTTGAAATTAAGAATGACTGTAAGAATTCTAAAATTTAATTGTTATATTTTAGAGAATTAACTACTATATTTAAATTTCTCTAAAGTATTGCTTTTTTATAATTTTTATCCAATATGTTTTTATGATTAAATTTATTAAGTTTGATTTGGTAATGCAAACATTAATTAATATATTAATAGAGTTAATCAGTTAATTGTTATATTTTAGAGAATTAACTACTATATTTAAATTTGGTTCTTGAAAAAATGAATGAAATAATTTTTTCCATTCGTAACCCACGAAATCCCCCCCTACCCATTTATTGTTTTCAATTCTTCCTTTTCTTTTTATGTTTAAATAAATTCTTCATTATTTTCTTTTTTCTCTTCTTTTACTTGAACTAATTATGCAAGTTTTTAATTTTATTATTCTAATTCTCTTCTTTTTTCAACTTGATCTTGCACTCATAATTTTTTTAATTAATTTTTACAATAAATTTAAAAATAAAAAATCAATGAAAATATTTTCATTTAGCTATCTTTCTAGAAACAACTATTTTTTCTTTTTCAGCAACATTATCTTTTTATGTTTTAATTGGGAATTCTAAATTAATTTATTATTCTATCATAGTCTTTATTGGTTAACATTTCTTAAAACAATCAAATAATCTTATTCCAGATTTTTGACATAATGTTCAAAATATAATAAAAAATTGTTGCAATTATCTTTTATTTCACAAAAATGTTAGAAAACTTTTAAATAATTTCTTCTTCTTCTCATTCTCCATCTGAAAACTTTTATTACACTTTATTTTTATTTGAACCATTATCTATAAATATAGCTTTTATATCATCAATAGTTTTAGGAAAAATATTATAAATAGAATGTTCATCAAATTTTTCAAAGCATAATAATGATGTTGTTCTTAAATTATATTCAATATAAAAATCATATCGTAATTTTATTTTATCAATCTTGTTTTAATAATATTATTTTGCATTATTATTATCACCAGCTGTTTCTGAGAATTTGGCTCTTTAATTTATTTCTAATTCTATTCCTAAATAATTTTCAAATTTTAATAAATTGTTCTTGAAAAAAAGTATATTTTTGAGATAAAAGATTTCAAGTTGTAATAAAAAATATTTCTTTATACACTACCTTTAGTTGTTAATCTTTGCTATGTGAATGGAAGCATTGTTTTTAATTTGTATTTTATTTATTTTAATAATATTTAATATTTTTAAAATTAATTTTTTTTTTTTTACAATAAACACACGAAAATGTTTGAAGTGGATAATCTTATTTTATCATTTCTATATCATTAATTTAATATATTCACATAATTTGAGAGCTTTATCAAACACCATTATAATTTACTAATTTTAATTTTGTGGGTCTTATAAATTAATTACTAAACTTATTTCCTACCTATTTAGAATTCTTTAGCAATTTTATGAATACTGTATCCTTCAAAATGCTTCACTATAATCGTATATTTTTTAAATTTAAAATAGTCTCTTAGCCTAAACCCTCTATTTCTATCTATTGGTTGATCATTCTATTTATTATCTTGGAAATTTAAAAATTAAATATTAATCTTAACAGTTAATGTAATAATTAAAATAGAGTAATTTTCTTTTTTAAATCATTATTTATTTAAAATAAATTATTTGATACATTTAATATAAATAAGGAGTGATTTTCAATTCTAAGAATCTATTTTTTTTATTTTTATTTTTAAAATGTTTTTTCAAGATTAAGAGATTAGAAAATAAATAATATTTATTCCGACAGATCTTTATCTCCTCTATTGATTTATATATGATTCATTATGGTAATACTTATATTAAATATTTTATATAAGGAAGGGGTACAGATATTATGAAATAGACTAAATAATAATCATTTTACAATTTCTATAAAGAGTTATTTTTGATAAGTTATTAATAAGCTGCTTTTCGATTTTGAGATTAGCATTTCAATCAGAGAATCTATTTTTTCTTTAAATTTTTAAATTTGATAAGTAAAATCAAATGTAATAGTATGATTAAAAGTAATAATGAAACTAATATCAAAAACTTAGTTTCAGCTTTTTCTAAAATTTCTTAAATTGATAATTTATCTTAGTTGATTGATAGAATAAATGTTTAACTAAATGGAATCATTGATCGAAGGTTATTTATCTAGATATAAATTCTAAAAAATTTATAACATTTTTAGAATTTATAACATAGAAATTGATTTTAATTCTAAAAATAAGTAGTTGTTATTTCATATTTTTCATTATTAATTTTCTTGAATTCTAATACTTCTTCTTTATATATTTGTATGTTTTGATTTTCCTCTACTATATTAGAGTCAATCACAAATTCTTACATAATCTAATACCAATTTTATGAGAAAATGAAATAAATTGACTTTATTTGTTAAATATGAATGTTTTAATCTTTAGCCAATTCCATTAAGTTTGAATCTATTTAAAATTTAAAAGTGTTATCTATCTAAGTGTAATTCTAGACAGAAGTACTTTCTTCATTGAAAAGGAAATTCTCTTTAAAAATATATTTATTTTGTTTAATTAAAATATTAATATTCTCATCTAATACCTCTAAAAAGTAAAATTGTTTGTTTTGATTAATATTTGTTCCAATTTCTTTTATTGTTAAGTTTACTTCATCTCCAAAAATGAAAATATTTTCTTGTGATTCATTTATCAAGTTATATCTTTCAATTTATTTATCCTTAATTCTAGAAAGTTCTATTACTATTTTATGATTTTTCAGTTTACTAATTAAAAATAGTGATTTGTGATTCGATAGAAATTTCTAACTATATTAATCCAAATTTGAATAAAATAATTTTTCAGATAAAACTAGATTCAAATCAAAGGGGATACTTAAATTAAGATTACACAATTCTAAATATTTTAGATTTTTTAGATGAAGTATTTAAACTTAATAGCTCTCTCTAAAGCGAAAACTCTCTACTTCAATTGGATTAAATAAATTTCTTATTACAAAATCAACTTTATTTATATTATGAGATTAATATTCCAAGTAAATATGAATATCGATGATATCATTTTCTTATTCTAAAATAATGCAATTGTTTTCTGAATTTAGTGAAATATTGTATAGTTCATTTAATTACATTTTTAATTTTATAACTTTTTCTTCTTCTAATAAAATCAATTTCAAATAATTCTTATTTTATTGTTTTTAGTCTATAAGCAAACACATTTGACCTTACCTTTCTAGAATATTATCCAGCAGATCTTCTTGTGCTTAACTTGTACATATTTAAGGGTATATAAATAAGTAATCAATATAAGTGATGGGATACTAAACATAATTAGCTTTATCATTATTAGTCTAATTTTAATTTTACCTAATCATTAATGAGGAACATTCAAAAATGAAAATGTTTGATTCAGATGAATATTCAATCTTAAAAGCTCTATTTCGATATTTGTTGTCAAACAAAAAAAAAGACTGAGAAATATTGTGAAATGTATATTCATTTTTATTAACAAATGTAATTTCTTTGAATTCTTTTAGTTGGAATTTCATATTTTTGTTTGTTTAACCATTAGTTACTTTTAAGTAAAGAAATTAAAATTTTTTATTTCTGATTACTCTATTAGCTTTTGTTAGAATTCCATCAATTATTTCTACTTAACTCAAATTTTAATCATATTATGTGCATTTAAATGAAGATAATTCATGATTTGAAAACCAATAATCAAATGAAAATTCTTCATCTGATTCTTGAAGTATTACTATTTAATAGTTGGTCATAATTTTGATTTAAAAATGAATCCACTCAGAAGGCTGTAATTCAAATGTTTCTTTTATTTTTCCCATTTTCACAGCCTGATTTAAAACTTTTATGCGAATTTTGTACTTAATTTAAATTTATTGTTATAAATTTCTCAAAAAAAGAATCTTAATATTTTTTTTTATAGAATAGTATTGAGAATAAGGATTGCAATTTAGATCCTCTATGCTATAACTAATTGCAATACTTTCAGTTAATATTTAAATAATTTTATTTTAGGAATTTTCAAGAAATATTGTCTCAAAGAGGGTTTCTGATTCAATAATTTATGTCTGATTTAGATTATCTTTTTGTTAAAAAATAAATTTAATTGAAAAAGGAAAGTCCTCTAAATACAAATTCGTAAATTAATTAATTACCCAAATAGTATGTTTTAGATTATTCCTGATCACTAGTTTAGTTTTTTAGTAAAACTAGACATATATCTGTCATTCTTTATATCGGTTGGTCAATACCTTTCAGGAAAAATTATAATTATTTGAGAGCAATTTATTTTTCCAATTGATAGAATGCTTGAAGTTCTTGCTCATTTTAAATTCTAGCATAATATAAAGCATGATATCTATAATATTCATAATTATGTGGATTATTCCAACAAAAAACAAACAATAATTGATTATCTTATTTATATAAATCATTTATAGGATAATTAATGGGAAAATTATCTGTCTCATAAAGATATCTAAAATAAATTTTTATAAGATCTGCCTCTATGAAGATTGATAAAAGTCTAATCACTATATCCTCTTCAGTTTATTATTATCCTTTTTCAATTACGAAATTTATCTTATAAAATGTTTTTGCAATATTTTAAATTTTGTAATTATAATTAGTTTCTATTTAATGTATTGCATAACTTGACATCTAGATATATATACTTTGATATCTTTTTATTAATTCGTTGCTGATAGTGATTTTTTTGTCCAAAATATAATTGTAGATTTAAATTCTATCATCAAAATGATTCTTTAATAGCTTCAATTAATGAATATTTTAATCTAATTATAAAATTAAAGGAAAATCTTTCCAAAATTTCTCTGCATTTTCTTTTTCTATGAAACAATAATAGAAATAACCTTGCTTAATAGGATAAATATACTTTCCATCTAAATTAATAAATATGGTATAATTTTATATCCTATAAAAGTAAATAATAAAATCACTCTTTTTAAACTGTTCTGGCAATTAAAACTTAAAGAATTAACTTTTTTAATTTTCATAAGTTAAAACAGTGTCAAAAATTTTCTAAGATTATAATTTTGCTTCAATTTAATTCCCAAGTAACTAAAATATTTAAACTGAATTGAAGTAAAAAATCTATAAATCCAAAACATCTTAATAATCACTATCCACTTTCTCCTTTTTAACCATGATTTCACTTAATTTTTCTAAATGAATAACTTAACACTAATTATTTTTTTATGAAATTATTAAATAACTGAACTAAAAAATAAATAAATAGCTTACTTTATTTGAGATCTTTATTACCACCTTAGTATTGTCTAAAGAAGGATTAAATAATTTAAATGCAATTGGATTTTGCTTTTGTTTCAATCTATAGTTAAGTTAAAACAATAATTCATACTGAGAAATAAATAAGTCCTGATACTTTTCGTAATCAATAATTCCTCTTCCTAAATTGAATTTATTTTTTTTTAACTTAATAACTTGTTTGCTTGTTTGTACTAAAAATTTACCTTTAATTACAATTCTATTGTATTATTAATGAGAAATACAAATATACCCGCTTTAATCTTTATCTAATAATATAAGGTATTTAGATTTTTTTTAAATGATTATATCCTCTAAAGAGAGGCCATTTTCAATTTAATCTTCATAAAATTATTGATTGATGGTATAAATTTCTAAATTTGAGTCCACTTAATAGAAGCAAACTCCAAACTCATATTCAACATCTTTGAATAAATTCATATAATATTCTTAGCTATCTAAAATTTATAAATACTTTTCACCAAAATCATAGTCCTTTGTTTTATTTAAGAAATAAATGGCAGAATCTTTTTCACATTTAAACTATGGCTATTTATGTTCTATTAAATAAAAAGCATATTACTCTAAAATATGCTCAAATTCATCTAAAATAATTTTGCATTATCCAATTGAGAAAATATGAGTATAAATTTGAGGTTTTACCCATTAATCAGCACTTTATAAACTTTAAAGATAATTAAAAATCATATTCAATGAGCGATGCTTTGAAAAAATAAAAAATTCAATATATTATTCTTTGCAATTCTCTGCTTAAATTTCAAAAACATATTGAAGTGATTCAAACCTAGTTATCTTAGTGCAACTTTATATTTGATCTTCAAAAAGAAAATCCAAAATATCTTAAGAACTAATCACTAAATATTATTTTTTTTCTTCTGAAAGTTTAAGCTTTAAGTTCTTAAAAGGCAAGAAGACTTCTATTTTTATTTCCTAATAATCTATAAATTATTATTAAAATTGATAAAACAAACTATTTTTATTTAAATTCATTTTACTTTGGATTACTTCTTAATGTTTCTGTAAAAAAAAATAACTTCTTATCTAACAATTTATACTCTCACATTATATAATAATATTAGCAATAGTATTAGTAGATTATGGCAAAAATTGACAAAAATTATATTTTTTGTACATGTTTTATTTACAAATTTCTTCTTCTTTACTTTATCCATATTCATCTTAGATAAGAAATACTTTACTTGAGAATTTACAACAGCTCCCTTCATCTTATGCCATAAAATTGACTTAATTTATCTATGAATGATGAAAATTTATGATATAAGATATCTTCTCTCCTTATCTCAATAACTCTTTATATTCATTTAAATAGTTATTATTTAAGATGTCTATACTTATTCTGATTTCTAAGCATTAAGTAACTTTTGAAATCGATAAAAAATATATGACTATTATTAATAAAAACTAATTATATTTCTCCATATTTGATTTTGGTATAGAATCTAAAAGATAGATGTTCATAATCTTTTATAAGTCTAAATTAAATTAAATTACATTTAGCATTAATAAGGTATCCAAATTTAGTATTAAAAGTTGAAATCGAAAGAAAGTATATAATAAATAGAAGAAAAAATTGAATTTCAAATTTAAAGATTCATACTGTATTTTTGATATGTTATGAATTTATTTTTTAATTCCTTCAAAAATATAAATTATCTATCAGTAAAAAGGAAAATTAAATTTTAGAAAAGTTTTTGATGAGTGAAACATGAAATAAATTAGTATATAAATTATTATTAATTAGAAGAAAGAAGAAATAAAAAAAAATGGGATAGATAAAATCTTATATGTAATATTTAATATTATTTCTCAAAAAAAAGAATAATATCAATTACAAATTTAATTTTTAGCTAATAAAATTATTTTATATCTTAATAGAATTTCAAAATTAACGAACAAGAGATTATACAAAAACTTTGAAGATGTATTTTAATTTATTCATATTGAAAAATATTAAAATAACTTTAATTAAATAGTTATCTAATTCTCATTTAATTTACCATGAAAATTTAGAACTAGAATTCAGGTAGTTAGATTAAAGATAATATGAATAATAATAGTTTTTAATTATCTTAATTTTACAATTATTAATCAGTGAGGGAATCTATGAATAAGGTACTTTGATGCTAAGAGACACAATTAAATAATGCAAAAATCTAAAAGACTTAACTCTGAATTTAAGGTTGAATTATTTTTGTTTAATTTCAGAAAAAATATTTTAAATTAATTTTTATTTAAAAGCAAACAAAAATTAAATTCTAAAAATATATCTATAATAATGGATGGAGTACATGGGTGTTCAAATTTAATAAATTTTACTTTAAAATTAAGGTATTATTATTTTTCAAAAAATATTTGAATAAATATTACTATCTACTCAATTAAATTTTATTATCAAAATAAAGAAATGTATTCCTAGCTAAATAGGGAGCATAAATAGGATCAAGCTTATCAAATATGAAAAATCTGAAAGTTTTAAGCTTGGAATTTCCTTTTTAATTTAGCAATAATTCTATTGACAATTAGGATGCTTGTGATATAATTATTGGAATATTATAGTGTTAAAACTTCACAAGCTTATTTTTATATTTTGAGTATATTTTTTTAGGTTAAGATAATTCTACTTAAATGCTTAAGTTGCTTCATTAATAATAAGCCACAATAACCAAATTTTGGATTAAGGAGTTTCAAATATAACAATAAAGAGGGATGAAAAAGAGCTGAAGTTATTTATTATGTAAGATTCTTGATATTGTTATAGAATTATATATTTTTTTATTTAGCTTTATTAATAAAGGATTAATCTATTTACAGAATTTCTCTGCAGTTATAGAAAAGCAATAAAATCTCTCTATCTTAAGATTAATGGATTCATTTAGTTAGTACTATTTATTTTTTTTCACTTTTAATAATTTTTTATTTTTTTCATTGAATATTTCATTTAAAAAAATAGTAAATTAGGCATCGAATAAAGGTTAATTACTCTTGCAAATACAATTTAAGAATGGAAAAATATAACCTTTTTAAAGATATTCTAGTTTTGGTAATGATTAATTTGTGATTTTTTAAATGAATAAAATTTGTAAAAAAAGGTGTGGTCCTGATTAGAGACAAAAAAGATTTATAGAAAATGAAGTTAAAAAAATGAAACAGATTGTAGTCTTTAAAATTAATTACATTTTTTGACTTTTGTAATTGCAAAATGTGAAATTTATTGTTTTTTAATTTATCTCAAAAAACATTGAATTAACTTAATTTTTATTTAAAAAATTTTTCAATCAGTTTTATATGTCAAAAAAAAATGGAGCTAACAATTACATAAATATTGAAAAAAATCTAAATTTTATAAAATGAAATTTAAAAAAATTTTAACAATTTTGCTTTGTCTTTGATTATTTTTCCCTCCCATTTGTATTGAAAAAAAATAAATCTTGATAAAGTTATTAACATATTTAGAAAATAAAAAAGTAATAAAATCGGAATATGAAATTATTGATAGAGATATATTCACAAATTATGTTTGGGATTACTTTAAAATGCTAAAAGGAAAGAAAAATGCTGTTTGGCACACTTTGTGATCCTTAATCTGATAAACGGTAAATTGCTTACTGTAAAACTCCACGTAATTATAAGAACATTTAAAAGTGTATCATGACCAAACCTACCTTGATGAAAATAAGAAAGTAAAAGAATAAAATAAATTGAATTAATTGAACTAAGAAAAAGAAATTACATTAGAAAAAGAAAATCACACTAAATTGTAAGTTAATAAAAATTAGTAAGGCCAAATATTAAAGTTTGTGGTAAAAAAAGTCTAAAATTCTGCTATAACCTACAAGATTTGTTGGCATATTATAAGTGATTTATAACCCTTTTAAATTGTTAACCAATATGGATTTAGGTAGTTAATTAGAATCTTGACTCAACATATAAAATTCCCTCATCAAAATATATTAAGAAATGCATATTTGAAATTTATGATACAAGTCTCTCATCAATCAAATAAACAATTACTAAGTTGAATCTAATATAAAAATCATTATGTATAATATTTGATTCTTGGACTTTAATAAATGGAAAATTCTTTGCCTTTACTCTTTAATATTTTGATTCAAATTGGTAAATTTAAAGCACATTTCTCTCTTTTCCTAAAGTACTCTCAATGAATTAAAACGTTGTGAAAGATGAACTAAAAAATGTCCTCCTCTCATATAATCTAATTGAAGGTCTATTTGAAGAAAGATTTGAACATGGAATGAGCTAACCTATTTTTATTTCAAGCGATGCAGATACATCAAATAAGGCTTGTATGAAAGAGTTTAAATAAATGCATATAGTTTGTTTTAATCATCTCCTAAATAATACAATTGTTGACTCCTTTAAAACAGAAGATTGTTAAAGCATGTTTATAAATAGATTAAAGTAATAACAATGAAGATAAAAATGCCAAGTAAATAATAATAAGAAATAATGAATGACTTTAATTCAAAGGAAAAATTAAAATAAATAGAGTAAGAAAATTAACTTAAATTGGAAAATTTATTAAATTAGTAAAATAATAATCTTGAATAATAAAATGTTTACTAATTAGTGTATTTTAGAAAAATTAAAACCTTTTAAAAGACTAGATAGAATTCTATCTATCTATCACTCAATAAATTCTTTATTACAAGCAAAAGAATCAGTCATATCATTATTTACTAAACAAAAGGATTTGTAGGATTTGAAGCTTAAGGATGAAGAATGGGATTTTCTTGAGTCAATTTAAAGCTTACTTCTTTATTTAAAAAATAAATATCAACCAAGCTGCAAACAAAGTTTACCGAACATTATTAACCAATCATGAAAACTCTTAGGATCAGCTCATACTTAGATCCAAAATTTAAATCAAATCTAGAATAGAATTATGAAAAAGAATTCTCTCAAGCTCAAACTGATATTATCAATATAAGATTAAAATAGATATAACAATAACCAAATATAACTGTTGAAAAAAAATTACCTCCAAACCAAACCTAACATAAGAGGAGCACAATTGATGAAATGGTATCCTATGCACCAAAATAATTATCAAAATAAAAAGAAATTAAAAATGAGATAAATTAATATGATAATATAGATTTATCATCATATCTAAAATATCCTTCAACTAAATTTTGGAAAGAAAATATTAAAATATTTCCTCATTTAAGTGAGATTTCAAAATAATTTTTAATTATCTCTGCTTCAAGTTCTGAAGCGAAGCTGAGAGAATATTTTCAGATTCAGGCAATTTAATTTCAAAAAAAAGAAATAAACTTAAAACAGAACCTATTTAGAAATTAATGTTCTTAAAATAAAATTAAAAATATGATAAATAAGCATGTAGAAATTGAAAAAAGATTTAATTCTAATAAGCATGAAATAATTTGAAAAATAAGTTATATTTTGTTTGCTACATATTTTTCCTTTGAAAAAAATGATAAATTCTTGATTTTTTAATAAAGTTAATTAAGTTTTTTTTTGAAATTATGTTTAAATATATGCAAAATAAAATAAGTATTTACAATATATAAAGATTTATTTTTGATAAATTGTTATAAAAATGTTCTTCAATTTTTGAGATCAATATTGACAGATTCTAATTTCAATCAAAAAATTATTTTTTCTTTAAATTTTTTAATTTGATGAAAAAAATCAAATACAATAGCACAATTAAAATGAATAAAGAAATCAATATCTTTAACTTAGTTTCAGCTTTTTCTAATAATTCCTAAATTGATTATTAATCTTAGTTAATTGATATAATAAATGTTTAACTAAATGGAATCATTGATCTAAGATTACTTGTCTAGATATAAATTCTAAAAAATTTATAACATTGAAATTTATATTAATTCAAAAAATAAGTAGTTATTATTTCATATTTTTCATTATTAATTTTCTTGAATTCTAATACTTCTTCTTTATATATTTGTATGTTTTGGTTTTCCTCTACTATATTAGAGTCAATCATAAATTCTGACATAATCTAATACCAATTTTATGAGAAAATGAAATAAATTGATTTTATTTGTTAAACATTAACATTTAAATCTATAGCCAATTCTATTAAGTTTGAATCTATTTAAAATTTAAAAGTGTTATCTATCTAAGTGTAATTCTAGACAGAAGCACTTTCTTCATTAAAAAGGAAATTTTCTTTAAAAATGTATTTATTTTGTTTTATTAAAATTTTAATATTCTCATCTAAAACCTCTAAAAAGTAAAATTGTTTTTTTTTGTTAATATTTGTTCCAATTTCTTTTATTGTAAAGTTAATTTCATCTCCAAAAATGAAAATATTTTCTTGTGATTCATTTATCAAGTTATATCTTTTAATTTATTTATCCTTAATTCGAGAAAGTTGTATTGCTATTTTCTAATTTTTCAGTCTACTAATTAAAAATAGAGGTTTGTGATTTGATAGAAATTTCTAGCTATTTTAGTCCCAACTTGAAAAATAAAATAATTTTTCAGATAAAACTAGATTAAAATCGAAGGGGATACTCAAATTAAGATTACACAATTCTAAATATTTTAGATTTTTTAGATGAAGCATTTAAACTTAATAGTTCTCTCTAAAGTAAAAACTCTCTCCTTATGTTTTATTAAATAAATTTCTTAAAACAAAATCAACTTTATTTGTATCATGAGACTTATATTCTAAGTAAATATGAATATCCTTGATATCATTTTCTTATTCTAAAATAATGCAGTTGTTTTCTAAATTTAGTTAAAAGTTGTAAAGTTCATTGAATTGCATTTTTAATTTTATGATTTTTTCTTCTTCTAATAAAATCAATTTCAAATAATTCTTATTTTATTGTTTTTAGTCTATAAGCAAACACATTTGACCTTACCTTTCTA
>JH720326.1:565349-597312 GCA_000231825.2 Tetrahymena elliotti 4EA
TTTTTCTTCTTCTAATAAAATCAATTTCAAATAATTCTTATTTTATTGTTTTTAGTCTATAAGCAAACACATTTGACCTTACCTTTCTAGTATATTATCCTGTAGATCATCTTGTACTTAATTTGTACATATTTAAGGGTATACAAATTAATAATCTACCTAAGTGATAGGGTACTATACATCATTAGCTTTGTCATTATTAGACTGATTTTAATTATACCTCTTCATTAATGTGGAACATTCAAAAATGAAAATGTTTGATTCAGATGAATATTCAATCTTAAAAGCTCTATTTCGATATTTGTTATCAAACAAAAAAAATTATTGAGAAATATTGTGAAATGTATATTCATTTTTATTAACAAATGTAATTTCTTTGAATTCTTTTAGTTGGAATTACATATTTTTGTTTGTTTAACCTTTAGTTACTTTTAAGTAAAGAAATTAAAATTTTTTATTTCTGATTACTCTATTGATTTTAGTTAGGACTCCATCAATTATTATTTCTACTTGACTCAAATTTTAATCATATTGTGTGCATTTAAATGAAGATAATTCATGACTTGAAAACCAATAATCTAAAGAAAATTCTTCATCTGATTCTTGAAGTATTACTATTTAATAGTTGGCCATAATTTTGATTTAAAAATGAATCCATTCAGAAGGCAGTAATTCAAATTTTTCTTTTATTTATCCCATTTTCAAAATCTGATTTAAAACTTTTATGTGAATTTTGTATTTGATTTCAATTTATTCATTAAAATTTCTAAAAAAAACAATCTTAAATTTTTTTTTTGGAGAATATTATTAAGAATAAGGTTTACAAATTTTATTATCTATGCTATAACTAATTACATCTGGATCAGTTAATATTTAAATAATTTTATTTTAAGAATTTTCAAGAAAAATTGACTAAAAGAGGATTTCTGATTCAATAATTTATGTCCGAATTTGATTATCTTATTTTAAAAAATATTAATTTGATTGAAAAAGGAAAATCAATATTAATTATTAATTAATTACCCAAATAGTATGTTTTAGATTACTCCTGATCAATAGTTTAATTTTTTAGTAAAACTAGACAGATGTCTGTCTTTCTTTGTATTGGTTGGTCAATACCTTTGAAAAAGAATTTTAATTACTTGAGAGCAATTTATTTTTCCAATTAATAGAACTCTAAAAGTTCTTGCTCATTTTATATTCTAGCATAATATTAAGCAGGATATCTATAATATTCATAATTATATAGATTTAGCCAACAAAAAACAAATAAGAATTCATTATCTTATTTATATAAATCTTTTATACTAAAATTAATGGGAAGATTATCTGTCTCATAAATATATTTAAAAAATATTTTTATAAAATTTGTATGAATGAAGATTGATAAAAGTCTAATCACTATATCCTCTTCAGCTTATTATTACTCTTTTTCAATAATGAAACTTATCTTGTAAAATTCTATTGCAATATTTTCAATTTTGTAAGTATAATTAGTTTCTATTTATTATATTATGTAACTTGACATCTAGATATATATAATCTGATATCTTTTTATTAACTGATTGCTGAAAATAATCTTTTTTTCCAAAATATAAGTATAAATTTAAATTCTATCATCAAAATGATTCTTTAAAAGCTTCAATTCATTCTTATTATTTTCTTAAAATTATAAAATTAAAGGTGAATTTTTCCAATATTTCTCTACATTTTCTTTTTCTATGAGACAATAATTGGAATAACCTTGTTTAATTGGATAAACATATTTCCCATCTAAATTAACAAATATGTTAAAATGTTACTTCTCAAAAAAGTAAATAATAAAATCACTCTTTTTAAACTGTTCTGGTAATTAAATTTTAAAGAGTTGACTTTTTTAATTTTTAAAAGTGAAAACTGTATCAAGTAAATGTTGAGAATATATTTATGCTTCAATTTAATTCTCAAATATCTAATAAGAATCGAAGTAAAAAATCTAAAGATCAAAAACGTCTTGAAAATCACTATGTACTTCCTCCTTTTTAACCGCGATTTCATCCAATTATTTTAAATGAATAATTTAGCACTAAGTAATTTTTTTAGGAAATTACTAAATAATTAAATTAGCAAATAAAATAGCTTACTTCATTTGATATCTTTATAACCACCTTTCCACTTCTTTCATACAGATTCAATAAATTAAATATAAATGGAGGTTATTTTTACTTCAATCTATAGTTAAGTTAGGTATAGAAATTAAATTAACTAATACGGAAATCATACTAATACTTTTCATAATCAATAATTCCTCTTCCTAAATTTAATTTAATTCTAAATTTACTTATGTTTGTACTAATAATTTACCTTTAATTAGAATTCTATTGAATTATTTGTGAGAAATACAAATATGTCCACTTTAATTTTTCTCTAGTAGCTTAAGATATTTAGTTTTTTTTAAAATAACTATATCCTCTAATGAGAGTTCGTGTTCAATTTAATCATTATAAAATTATTGATTGATGACATAAATTTCTAAATTTGAATCCACTAAATAGAAGCAAACTCCATACTCATATTCAATATCTTTGAATAAATTCATATAATATTTTTAGCCATCTAAAACTTATAAATATTTTTGACCAAAATAAGAGCTGGATGTTTAATATAAGAAATAAATCGTAGAATCTTTTTCACATTTAAATTATGACTCAATTTAGTAGACTAAATAAAAAGCATTTTACTCTAAAATATGCTCAAATTCGCCTTTAACAATTTTACATTATCCAATTGAGAAAATATGAGTATAAAACTGAGGTTTGACCCCAGAATTAACATCTTCAACTCTTACAAGATTATAAAACATCATTTTCATTTAATGATACTTTGAAAAAACCAAAAAATCAATTTATTATTCCTTGCAGTTTTCTGTCTATATTTCCAAAATATATTGAAGTGATTCATAACTAGTTATCTTAGCACAACTTTCTGATTCTTCTTCAAAAAAAAAATCCAAAATATCTGAAGAACTAATCATTATATATTTTTTTTTTTCTTCTGAAAGTTTAAGTTTTAAGTTGATAAAAGGCTTGTAGACTTCTATTTATTTTTCCTAAACTATAAATTAATTCAAATTCACAAAAAAAACTTTTTTTATTTAAATTCATTTTACTCTGGAGTAATTTCAGGATTATTTTTTATTGTTTCTGTGAAAAAAAAAAACTTCTTATCTAACAATTTAAACTCTCACATTATATTATAATCTTAGCAATAGTATTAGTAGATTATGGCAAAAATTGACAAAAATTATATTTTTTGTACACATTCTCTTTACAAATTTCTTCTTCTTTACTTTATCCATATTCATCTTAGATAAGAAATACTTTACTTGAGAATTTACTGCAACTCCCTTCATCTTATGCCATAAAATTAACTTCATTTATCTATGAATGATGAAAATTTAAGATATAAGATATCTACTCCCCTTGTATCAATAACTGTTTATACTAGTTTGAATAAGTGTTATTTAAGTCTTCTACATTTATTCTGATTTCTAAGCATTAAATAACTTTTGAAATTGATAAAAAATGCATGGCCATTATTAATAAAAACTAAATATATTTCTTCATATTTGATTTTTGTATCCAATCTAAAAGACAATATTAATATTGATTAACATATTCTTGATCTTTTATAAATCTAAATTAAATAGCATTCTGCATTCATAAGGTATCCAAATTTATTATTAAAAGTTGAAATAAAAAGAAAATATCATATAAATAGAATAAAGTATTGTTTACTATTGTGTCTTGATTTTCTAATTTAAAGATTTATACTTTATTTTTTAATTCCTTAAAATGTATAAATTCAAAATAAACAAAAATAAATATTTTTCTAATTTAAAAAAAATACATTTATTTTTTTTATTTTTAATAAAAATAAATCAATAAAAAATGAGCAAGATAAAATAGAAATAAAGTAAAGAAAATATATTATCTACTATAAAGCAATAGGATATTAGAAATAAAATAAAAATTGTTCAAATTTTTAACTTTAAAAAAAATTAAAAATCCATTTTTTAAAATGATTAAATGTTTAATGGAATTATTTACTACACATTTTTTACAATATTAATTTTATTTTTCAAAATATTTTCATTTTCATTTTAAGATTTCTAAACTTGATCAATAATATTAAAAATATTACAAAAATCAAAATGAATAATCCAACCAAAACCAATAATTAAGTATTAGCTTTTTCAGAAATTGGTTGCTAAATTGAGTTAATGCTAAATATTTAGCTAAAAGGAATCATAAAGCCTAGATTATTTATCAAGATATAAATTCTAAAAAATTTATAATTTTGAATGATATTTCTTTAATTATTTGATAAATAGGTAGATGTTAATTCATGAGTTTAATTATTTAATTGCCTCAATTCCAACACCTCCTCTTTATATGCAACTATATTTTCATTTAACTAAAAATAATCTTATTAGATGTTTATAATTGAAAAAAATGTTTACCTCTATATTAAGATCAGCAATAAACTCATGTATTAGTTAATACTAAATTTATGAATAAATAAAATATATTGGTTACTTTTGAGTAATATTAATATCTAAATCACTCAAAAATTTTATTATTGCTGAATTCAGTTAAAATTTAAATGTGTTTTTGGTTTTTTAAGAATAACAATCTAATGAGGTATTTTCTTCTTACTAGATAAAGCTCTCTTTAATAATATAGTTGTTTTGTTTAATATCAATACTAACATTCTCATTTTATACTTCTAAAAAGTAAAATTACTTCTCCAAGGTGGTATTGGTTTCAATTTAGTTGAATGTAAAATTAACTTTATCATTAAAAATAAATATATTATCAGGAGAGTCTTCTAGCTGAAGGTTTTGAGACTGTTCTCTAGTAGATTTCTGTAATTTAGTTGATAAATATACCACTATTTTTTAATTTTTTAATTTGCTTATTAACAACAAAATGGATTCATTATCAGATGATATTTTCTAATTGCTTTGATTCACTAAAAAAAAATCAATTTTTTTTTCAGATAAAATTAAATTGATATCTAAGGTAATATTTAATTTATGATTATAAATTTCAAGATATTTCACATTTTATAGATAAATTAAAGAAACCTCTTAGTTTTTATAAAATTTATAAGAAGTTTATTAAATCTTATTATATAAATATCTTAATTCAAAATCAACCATGAGCTAATTATGAGATTAATATTCTAAGTATAAGTAGTAATTAAAGCTCACATTTTCCAATTCTAAAATACTAAATTAGTTTTGCTAATTAAGTTTAAAGCTATAAATTTTATTTGGGTGCAATTTTTCGATATTTTTTTTTTCTTATATTAAAGTAATATGTAATATATTTTTACTTTTCATTTATTTGTCTAATTATTATACACAAAGTTAATCTTATCTTTATTTAAAATCTATGATAAGATCTTCTTATGTTTAATCTGAGCATATTTAAGGATAAATAAATAAGTAAGAATTGTAGGGAATATTATTTCTAATGCCTTAGATGGATATATTGCAGTAATTAATAAAAATTTGCTAATCTTTTTGATTTTCAATCTTAAAAACTCTGTTTTGATATTTTTTATCAAAGAGATAAAATAAAACATTATTTTAATCAAAATAGAATTCATTTTTATTTATTAGAGATATTTTTTAATTTTCCTTCATCTGAAAATGCATATTTTCATTATTATAACCTGAAGATGTTTTTAAGTATAAAAATGAAAACTCCTTATTTCTGATAACTTTGTTTGATTTGGTGAGTGTACCTTCAATTTTTTCTACTTCTAGAGTTAAATTTGAATCATATTTGGAGCATCTTTATGATGATAATTCATAATTTGAAAACCAATAATCAAAAGAGAATTCATCATCTGACCCTTCAAATCTTACTTTATAGTTGAAAGTAGCATGAATCTAAAAAATAATCCATTCATTAAGTTATAATTAGAATTTTTAATTTATTTATCCCCATTTCACAATCTAATTCAAAATAATTATTTGAATTTTTGATTATTATTTAATAAATTGGCTTGAAAATTTTTTTGTTTTTATAACAGATATTGATTGAGTTGAATAATATTATGAATACAGAGAGCATATCTTATTATCTATTTCTAAATATTCCTCTTTATAATCATTTTTTACTTAAATAATTTTATCTTAAGAATTATAGAGATAAATTAGCTCATACATTGCATCTAATTCTATGATTTAAATAGGACTTTGATCTTCTTTATTTTAAATTTTAATTGAAATTTCTAATAAAGAAATAAATAATAAATTATTTACCTAAATAAAATGTAATGTGCTACTTCTAAATTGTTTCTTGATTTTTTAGTAAAACTAAACATATTTCTGTTTCTCTCTTTATAGGTTTGTCAATTTCTTTTAAATAAAATTAGAACTAATTGAGAATATTTGATTTTTCTACTTGATATAATGTTTCTAGCTCTTCTTCATTTTGTATTCTTGTATAGTATAATGGCCCATATCTATAATATTCTTGAGATTCTAAGTAATTTTTTGTCCAACAAAAAACCAAAAATAATTCTTTATCTTTTTCAAATAATGAGTTCATCGCATTTTAGTCAGCATATTAATTATCAGTCTCAAAAAGAAATTTGAAGTAAACTATTATTGGATACTAATATATATAATCACAGCAAGTTTTGATAAGAATATTTTCTTCAAGTGAGGATAATACTTTATCAATATTGAATTATATTTCGAAAAATTAATCTGATACTTAAGAGATTGTATATGGATAGTCAGTTATGATTTAAAATGTTTAATTTTTTGAGAAATCGATATAAAGAATTTAATCTCTTTAATTTAGCTTGTTGCTTTAAATAATCATAGTCTTATTAAAATTATAATTGTAAATTTAAATTCTATCATCAAAATAATTCTTTTTAAATTGTATTTGATGATTAAAAATAGTAGTAATTACTAGAGGGTCTTTACTCCAATATTTTTCAATATTTTCCTTTTATATCAAAAGATAATTGTCTGATTTTGACTCAAGAGGAGTAATAAACTCTTTGTCTTTAGAGTTTCTAATTAAAATAGTAAAATAATTTTTATATTCAAAATGAACAATAAAGTCTGTATTTTTTAATTCTTCTGGAATGTTAAATTTAATTAAATTGTTTAATTCTTTGCCTTAATATATTGTATTGAAATAGATCAAGTTAAAATGCCTTATTTCAGGATAACTCTAAATCATTTCAAAAGTACAATAAAAAAATATTTTCAAATCAAAAATACTATTATTAGTAATAGTGAAATCATCATCTTAGTGATCACTACTGAAAGATATTATTTTTTAATAACCGTCAAAGCCATTATATCTGATAAAGTCAAAATTTTAGCACTTAAATTTAAAAGAAAGAAAAATAAAATAATTCAAAAAATTATTAAATAAATTACTTTTTTTTCATACACTATCACTAACCTTTATTTTGATAGATTATTATTTTAATAAGACAGTTGAAGAGGTATTTAATCTGCCTTAAATCTGAAGCATAATTAATAATTAAATTTATTTTAATTTCCTATCTCCAACATATTTAAATTATATTAAAAATCTAATATTCCTTTTCCTATTTATTTTTATTAAAATAAACATTTTATCAAATGAAATTTTAATAAAGATAATTACCCTAAAAAACTACATCACCTAATCTATGCCTAAAACATACAAACCCTTTTTTATCCATTTACTATAATTTAAAAAATTTACTATTAGTTACAAGATTTAAATCATTTGGATTTTCAAAATCAAAATTAAGATGCATCTTCTCCTTATAATATTCTTCAGTTGGGAGGTATATTGATATATTTTAATCAATATGGTAGAAACAAATACCTTAATTTAATTAAGATGTCTTTATAATTTATCTCAAATTAACTAAATTGCTCTCATTATTATTATTGTCCAAAACTCTCAAATATTTTTCTTCTAATTAATAATCTTAAAGAGTTTGTAACAAAAGAATTTTAGAATCTTTTTCACACTTGTATTAATACTAATATTTCTAATCTAATTAATAAAAAATATTAGGCTCTAGAACATGCTCATACTTATCATAAATTACTTTGCACTATCCTATGAAGAAAGCATGAGTAAACCTCATCAAATAGACATTATTTGAATTATTAATTTCATAATCTATTAAATAATTTAAAAACAAATCCAAGAAATTGCATTTTGAAAAAATCAATATTTTTATGCTGTTAGTAGTGCAATACTCCATTATAATTTCAAAAACATAATAAAGAATTCCATAAATAGTTATTTTTAGGCACTCATTTTTATCACTCTAGAAAAAAATATCTTAAATTTCTTAAGAACTAATCAAAAAATATTATCTTTTTATGTTGTTTAGATAGATATTTAGACAAGTTATGGGTGTATTAAATGTTATATTTTAGGGTCTTACTTTTAATAACAAATTAAATTTTAAAATTATTTTATCATTTCATTAATTTTACTGATATCGATTTTCTAATCTTTCTAGGAATAAAAATAGCTTCCAATCAAGCAGCTTTAACTCTCACATTATATTCTTATCTCTATATTATCAAAAGAATTTAATGGTAGAAAATTACAAAAATTGTATTTTTTGAAAATATCTCCTGTGCATATTTCTTCTTTATTATTTGGTCCTACTCCATCTAGTAAGAGATATACTTTAATAGAAAATTAGCTACAATTACCTTCATCTTATGCACTATAATACAAAAGTTACTCTTAAAACTTATGCACCTCCAGTACATATGTTATTACCTCTCCTTAAGATAAAAAAGGGGATACTTAATTCTATTGAAATTCGCATTTAAGATCTATTTTTAATCTGATTTCATAACTTAAACTGGCTATAAGGATACCTAAAAAACAGAGATAAAACTTATTGCTTCTTAAAAACTATCCAAACTTCATATTTATTCTGAATCTGGAAACAAAAAAATCTAAATTAAATATAGTCAGAAAGTATTAAGTGTATTAAATTTATGAATTTATTCAATAATCTTACCCTTTTCTGCGAATCACTCTAACAAAATAAATTAACAATTAGAAGTTTTTTTAATTTGATTTATTTCAATCCTTTTTCAATCTTTTTAAGAAATTAATCAATTCTGAATTTAAAACACAATTCAAATTTTAAAATACTTCTGTGAAATTTACTACAAACTTTCTTTGAATTAAATTAATAAATAAATAATCAATCATTTTACTAAAGAAAGCACAAGTTGCTCTATTTGTTTCAAATTTCCTACTTTCATGAATGACCACCTACTATACATTGTAATTGTAGTTTTATAGTCTAAATATAAACTTTAAGAGTTATTTTCAATAATGAGAATTTAAATATCTTTATAATTACCACATTAAAAACATTCCTACTTTTAAAATATTGTTAATATTAAAATGAGGATGGACATTTTTTTAAGGAAGTCTTTAAAAGTTAGAGAGAGTTTGAAGAATAAAATATATTCAATTCAAATTTTCTAGTTTTTAATTACTTTTAAATATTAATAATATATTAATAGTTAAGAAAAATAAACCTTATTAATTATGTAAAATGTAAACAATTATTAATATTATAAAAACTTTAAGTAATATATTTATATCTTTTTATAATTTTTGCACAATAAATAAAATGAAGTCAGTTTTTTAATCTTTTATTTTATTTCATACAATCTTCTATCAAAAAAATAATTTCTCAAAAATTTAATTTGAAGCCCAGCCCGTATAGGTTTGAAAAAGAAACTTTAGAAAATAAAAAAAAATGGGATAAATAAAATCAAAAATGTAAATGACATAATTATTTCTTTTAAATAAGAATTTCATTTTCAATTAAATTTTTTTTTAGCATATAAAAAATATTCTATCATAAGATCTTTAAAAACTCTCAAAATAAGAAAAGATATCAAAGCTTTGAGGATGTAATTAATTATTTTTATTTTTCTTCAATATTACCTAACTTCTCAATCACAAAGAGACAATTAAATTAAAGGTCACTTTATATTTTTAAACGAAACTTTCAAATAAAAGATAAAAATTTTACTTTAGCGGTCTTTGCCAAAATAGATTAGCTTCATTAGAGAAAAAAAAAAAACATTTTTAAGCGATTTATTTATTTTCTTAAAATTCAAAGAAGAATAGGTTTTATTTTTTTAATCATAAAATGATAAAATCGAATGAAAAAAATGTGCACTTTAGACTTTAGAGAAAATTGATTTAGAATTAAATTTTCAAAAATTTGAAATTATTAATTAAATATCTGCGACAAAGTATTCTTCGTAATGCCAAAACTTTTAAATTAATGATAAATTAGAGTAAGTTTATTAACAATTTTAATTTAAAAGTTTGCTCAATCTCATTTAATTTATCAAGAAATTTTGGTGCTTGAATTTAGGTATGAAAATATGTTGATCTTATTAAGAATAATTAATTTAAAAAATTTAACAAAAATAAATTAGTGAGGTAAACTTAGGATAAGATGCTTTGGCTTTAAGAGACACAATTAAATAATGCAAAAATCTGAAAGATTTAACTTTGAGCTTGAAGTTTAATTAATTTTATTATTTGATAAAATTATATTAATTTTATATTTTGAAAGATTAATTAAATTAGACAGTGAAAAATTATTTCAGATATTAGATGGTATTCATGAATGTTCAAACCTAAAAAATTTAAGTTTAAATTTAAAGTAAATATTTAAAATAGTGTTTTATTTAAAACATAACATTATATCTTGTCAAATAAGTGGATTTTCAATTCAATCTAAGGGAGCATAATTTGGATCTAGCCTGACAAATATGAAAAATATGAAATTTTTAGAATTACTTTTATAGTAATTTTAATTTTAAACTTAATTACTCATAAACAAATTGGTTAAATTAATACAGCTAAAAGTTTAATGATAACTAAGATGTTTATGATATGATAATTGGGGTGTCTTAATGCACTAATTTGAGAAATTTATCTTTAACATTTCAGTAAATAAATACTTTTATTTCAATTTTTAGAATAACTTAAAATTTATGAAAAATAATTAATTAGTTATAATTGTGACATTTAAGATGAAGAGATATCTCAAATTGGATAAGCTTTAAAAATGTGCAAAAATATCAGGAATCTAAAAATGTTTATTTTGTAAGAAAATAATATTTTTCTTGTTAGAAACCAGAATTTTTAATTACTCTTTTACTTAGTTTTAATAACAAAAAAATACTTTGCTTAAGGGATTTTTAATAAGGAATTGCCTAATGTTAGAATCTTTCTATCTTAACTCTAATATTTGGCTTTAGAAAGTATCTTTTTTATTATTTTTAAGATTTCACAATAATTTAATTTAAAATTTTGAAACTATAAAACTGAATAAAATTAATAATGTAGTAGATAGAGTCTCGAACTTATTTAAGAAAGTTTCACTACTTTTGTAAAATAAATGAAAGAATGGAAGAACTTGACTAGCCTTAAGTTGGTTATTGAGTAATAAACAATTCTACAATTTCAAATTTTGTAAAAGTATTTTTATCATATAGTTATTATATTGAAAGAAAGAAACAAAAAAATAAATTTATAGAATTACAAGTAAAAAAAATGAGACGACTTGTAAACTATTAAATTAAATATTTTTGAATCAGAAAATATGCTTGTTGATTTGAATCTTTTAAAGTTTAAAACTTATTTATCATAAAAAACAGCTGGTGATGGAATAATTTCTTTATTTTTGTATTTGAGGAACAAAAAATAAATTTTTATCAAGTATTTATATAATTTACTAAAGATTTTTTATCATTTTTAATAAAATTTAGATTTTTCTATTAAAATAAATAATAAAAAAACAATTTTCTCACTTTGAAATTCAAAATAAAAAGTATTATTTTTTGATTACTAATTAATTAATTTTCTCCTTTAAAAATCTGTTTATGTGGAGAAGGGTATGAATAATATAGCATATAGTGATGAGGCCATATTTAATTTGAGTGAAAATCTGGTATAAAAATACATAGAATAATCTCAAAAAGAAATAATAAATTTAATATATGGTCTTTCTTACCTAAGTATCCTGGGTATGCCTACCTTTTTGATTGATGAGAATTCGGTTGATTTAAATCAAATATACCAAATATATTAAAGAATACTAGAATATTATGAAAATAATGAGATTGAATTATCTTGCAAGCCACAGATCTACAGATTTGTATAAATTTCTTAACATTTTATTACAAGTAATATTAAATTTAAATAAAATTCTTCATGAAGCTCAGATCTTAATCCTCTAAAGCTGATCTGTGCTCATATGAAACATATTTTACAAAAGAATATTTTAACAGAAAATTGATATAAGCTATCATAGTTGATCAAATTAGTTCAAAAGATGTGGAACAATATCCCTTAAAAGCTAATTAATAATTAAATTATTCAAGTTTATTTAATAATCTTTATAATATTATTCAAAATAAAGGAGTTAACTTTTGTGAATTTTTAAGTGTATTTTTCTAAAAAATATTTGGAAAATTTCTCAAATTTTAAATTTATTTCAGAAATATATTTGAATCTTCAATCATCTACCATTAAATTGGCTTTTCACTTATAAAATAATAATTTTAGTTTTCAATTTTTACACGAAACCAATTTTTAAATAAAATAATAGGGCCATATTATTTTATAAAAAAACAGTATGATATGGTTATATGGTGAAATTTTTTAAGAAAAATAGGATATTCGGTGAATTTTTTGTAAAGTCAACTGTATTACACAATCATTTGACCGAATGGCGAAACTATATATACAGTCGATCCTTATTAAATACCTTTTAATTTTATTTATTTTAATTGAATGAAGAGATTTTTCAGTTAATATTTTTTTTAATTTAAAAATAGAATAAATTTAAGAAACATTAAGTAAATAAGTGATTGAATAATTAATTATAAGAAAGCAAAAAGAGATAAAAACAATGGGATAAATAAAATCAAAAATGTAAGATCTAATCTTAATTTTAAAAATAACTAAAAATATTATTTACCATTTTAATTTTTAGATCATAAAATTATTTTTATCTCAATAGAATTACAAAATTTATAAACAAGAGGTTTTACTAAAACATTGAGGATGTATTGAAATTTATTCAAATTTAAAAATATTTAAATAATTTTCATTAAAAAGTTTTCTAATTCTCATTTAATTTACCATGAAAATTTGAAACTTCAATTCTTTTAGTATGAATAAGATGCTTTTATGTTAAGGGATGCAATCAAATAATGCAAAAATCTAAAAGATTTGTCTCTTAATTTAAGGTTTGTTTATTAAGAAAAATATGTTCCATTAATTTTTTATTTTAAAAGTGACTGTAAATTAAGTTGTTCATAAATATTTCTTATAATGGATGGAATAGGTGAGTGCTCAAATCTAACAAATTTTTCTTTTTTTTTAAGGTTAGTTATTTTTTAAAAAAGATCTAATTTTACATTATCAGCAATTAAATTTGAATTATATTAACAAAATAAAGAAATGTAATGCTAACATAATAAGGAGCATAAATAGGATCTAGTTTAGCAAATATTAAAAATATGAAATCCTTACTGTTGGAGATATAGTAATTCTAATTTTTTCTATCAAAAATCAAAAAAATAATTTGTTTTTTAATTTAGCAATAATTCTATTGATAATTAAGATGCTTATGATATAATTATTGGAATATCATAGTGTTCAAACTTAATGAATTTGAATTTAAGATTTGTGTACATTTTTTTCATTTTAAGATAATTCTACTTAAATGGTTGAGTGAGTTGATTAATTGATATTAAAATAATTAGCCTTAACAGAGAATTTTAAGATGAAGGAATATCTTCAATAGGATAAGCTTTAGGAATATGTACGAATATTAGATAACTTGTTTTCAATATTACGTAAGCTTCATTTAATTATGGCATAGCTTAATTTAATTTTTTTATTAAGGTTTTATAACAAACAATTTACATGCTTACAGAATTTGTGTGCAGGGATAGCATAATGTCAGAATCTTTCTATCTTAACTTTAATTTTTGGATTTGGTTAGTAACAAATTTTATCAATTTTGTGCTTTGATCGTTTTCAATTTTTTTTCCATATAATATTCACTCAAATAAATAAATAAATTAGTTCAGAAAGCATCTAATAAAGTTTGATTACATTTGCGAATTCTATTAAACTATGTAAAAATATAACCTTTTTAACTATGATGATTTTGGAGTAATAATTTCATTTTTTAATGCTTGGATTTTAATATTTATAAAATTTGTAAAAAAGTAATACGAGCTCTTTAAATTAGTTAAATTAGGAACAATATCAAAGCTTTATAGAATAGAAAGTTAAAAAAATGCAACAACTTGTAAAGTTTAAGATAACAATAATGACCTGAAATTTTATAACGTTGATTATACTTAATTTTAACTATTGAAAGTAATTATAAATATTTAAGTTTTTTTTATGAAATTAAGTTTATGTTTTTAAAATAAATTAAAAATTTTTTGCTTCACCAAACAAAAATGAATTTTTGGAAAACATATAAAATTGTATCTGTGTTCACATCCTTATTTACTTATTTATGATAATGAGCAAAATTTGATCAAAATTTTTATTAAAAAAGTTCTAATAATTAAATACTAAACTAGAATAAAATTTGGACTCAGTATTTATGAAACAAACAACCATGTACATGATTATAATAAATTCAACAGCTAATATTAAATCTATTATTAATACCGAAATATCATGTTAATTATGATTTATAGCTGAATCTTTGTATTCAAATCTAAATATAATGTATGTAAAGGTGAGTTTCCTGTTCAACATTATATAATCTAAACAAACTAAATTCATTTTTTTTAATATAAAAAAATCCATTATAATTTATTTTTGATTTTATTAAAAGAAATATTGTTATTTAAATACCAAGAGCTCTTTCTTTTTTTTCCAAAGGAATTATTATATCCAATAAAGTTAGTGGTAACTCTACGGAGAGCAGTCTTACTTAATTGGTAGAGATAAACAAGAAAAGAAACAAATATATTTTTAGTATAAAAGTTGTACACTTAATGGGAGAGTAACTAATCAATTGAACCATAATATCAAAATTGTAAAGACAAAAAAAAAATAAATCAGAAAGAAGAATATAACATAGTTCAAGCTTTTGTTAATAATCAATCCACTCACTTCACTAAGATCCATTTAAAAAACTCTAGATGTCAATTAAAAGAATTTTTTTATTCTACAATTTAGAATACTCTTAAAAATAAAGGCCTAAAAGCCTTTAAAGTACCAACAATCAAGAATATTACTAATAACCAAATAAATGAAATAAAGAAAGAGTAACCTTTGCTCATAGAGTCAAAGGGTGGACAAATAAATGGAAAAAGATAATTTTTATAGATGAAATATCTTACAAAATACTTCAAGAAAGAGAAGTATCCTAAATAGCAGATACATTTATGAGAGCTATCTAGTATGAAAAGAGAATAAACTTAGCTGTTGTGAAATAAGCTACATGCTATTAGTCAGAAAGCACAAAAAAAATATTAAAGGAATAAGAAGTAGAATATCTTGAAAAGTGGCTTCCAAAAGCAGTAGACATCAGCCGAATTTAAAAAATATGGATAATTTTGTTGAAATTAAATAATCATTTATAAATTATTGAAATTATGTATATTTTAATAAATAATTTACAAGTAAAATACATGTTTTTTTTAAATTAAATAATGAATTCTTATTTACTCTCTTATTCTCTATTGATCTTCTAATTTAAGCATGCTCTTTTTATCTAAATATAAAAATAATAATACCTTCAATAACCCTCTTCTAATAAGTAATGCAATTCAAACGATTGGTGCTTTTTTGATGATATATTAGAAAAATGTGCTCAATTTTGGTTTAAAATCGACTATTATTTTTTTTAGTATATTTTTATCAAAAAAAATTAATATCAAAATCTATAAATAAATCTTAATTAAATTACAAGCAAAATTAATATAAATTCATACAAAATGGAAGTAGAATCAGCAAAAAAGTAATAAATTGAAATAGAAGATCGTTGGTAAATGGTAGGCGCACACAGATTTGGGGTATTGAACAAAGACATTTCATCTTTTTTTAAGTTAGTGACTCTAGTGTTAGCAGAATCATTCAAAAATGGTAAATTAGTGGCTAAGATAAAAACTTTAGTAAATCAGGTAGACCATCTAAGTATGATTAGGACCATATATAGATGATTGATGAAATAGCTAATATTAATCCTGTTTAAACAGTGAATAATATTAAATCATAGATTTATTTTTAGATTCCTAGGTCTTCCTTAACTGATTTTTTGCATGAATTGGATTTTTCATTTTAAAAAAAGTAGAATTACAAAGGATACAGGAATCATGCCCTAAGCAATGTCATCTTTACTGATGAATTGTTTTTTAAGTAGTTTAATTGTTTTAACTACTCATAGGTGAAAATTGGTAAACCTGAGCAAATGCTTGTTATATCTATCTGCTGACAAGTTAGGCAGCGTAATGATCTTTGGAGGGATCTCTAAATAAGGAGTGACTTAGATCTGGATAAAACCTAAGCAATCACAGATAACTGCTAATATCTATTAAGATATTTTAGCTGAACTTATAGTCCCATTTACTCAACAGCATTATCAATACTGTACAGAATATGAAAAAACCTGGTGATTTTAGTAAGATAATGCAGCTGCACATACAGCTGCTTCTACTAAAAATTGGTTTAAAGATCATAAATTTAAAATCTTTACCTATCCCCCTTCATTACCTGACCTTAATCCGAGAATCGGTATGGTCATACATAAAAACATCTTTAAAAAATGATAATAAAAGATTTGATAGAGATGAATTAATAATAAGAATCTAAGAGCTTTGGGATGCGTTAAATATGAAATTAATTGAAAAAGTCATTGACCACACAAAAAAGGAGTATGAAAATGTAATATTAAACAATGGTGTCTATGAAAAGTTAAAAAAAAAAGAATGAATAGATATTATATAAATTAATTAAAAATAATGATAAAAATGCATGTTTTTCTAGATGATTGTTCTTTTATCTTTTTTATTTTTTATGTAAAAGATTGATTTAAGATAAATTAATAGCGCTCTTTATGAATATTCAATTTGATTACCACAAAAACTTTGAATTGCATTACTTATTGGAAGAGGGTTATTCCTCTGTACAATAAAAAAAAAATATTTTCAAATTTTAATTTTTAAAATAATATCAAATTAAAGAAACCAATACAGAAATTGATTCATTAAAAAATAAACACTAAGAAAAAATCAAGTCTTAAAATAAAAACAAAAGCTCTAATTATGATAAGAAAAGTAAATATATGGAGAAGAATTGAAACAAATGAAGAAAACATTAAAGCAAAAGCTCCTAAAAAAAACTAAGAAAGATGTGGTTCAATTAAAAATCATACTTCATCATCAGGATCTGATTCATCTCTGATTGTCTTAAGAAATTGTTTCTAAAATTAATCTTATCAAATTTTTCTTAAATAGATTTTTTCTTTATATTTTAATAATAAACAAAAAGTTTTATTAATTAATAGATAAAAAAATTAAACAAAATGTCTTCCTCTACAAGAAGATTAGGTTGTAATTTTATTCATGTTTATAATAATCTCAATGTTAATCGAATTAAAGGAAGATTATCTTTTACGAATTATAAAGAGTATTTTTCTTAAAAATATTCTCAAGTTTTACATTTATTTCAGAAATAAGTTTATTTGAGCCTTGAAATTGAATTTCTGGGATACATTATTGTAGAAAAAAAATATTTCTAGAGAACTTTTATCACCTTGTTATTTGCGATGTATTTGGTGTTCCTCTATTTCCTTGTTTCCATTTTTTTTGAAATGTTAATAGTCAAAAATCAAGAATTATTTAAAAAATTAGCTCTTTTTCGTTAAATTAAAAATGAGTAACAAAGAAAACTTAATTTTAAATATTCTCTTTAAAAATTTTTTATTGGAATGAAGAGCTTTTAATATTTTCTATTTTCTTATCTTAAAAATATTATAAAGTTATTTAAAACAATCTAATTCTTTAAAAAAAGTAAAAATATGATTGGATGGTTTTTTAAATTATTCTAATTAAAATAAAAATGAGAGTTTTTACTTCATACAAATAAAAAAGATAGTCCTAAACTTATGTTATGGTATTATCTCTAAAAATTTTATCGATATTTAATAAAATATTTTAAACCTCAATAAAAATAATTAACAATTTAAAAAATGGTATTTATTTATGAAAAAAAGATATTGAAATTGTTGATAAAATTAATAAAGGTGATATTTTTATTAAAAAAGTATTCTAACTTTTTTATGTAAGTCAAATCTAAAAATTCTAATTAAATTATAAATGTCTAAAATTGAAAATTGTGTAAGCTTTATGATATTGATACATAATTATGTTTACTTTTTTTTATTAAGCTCTTATAACAAAGAATTTGTCTGCTTACAGAATTTATGAGCAGGGAAAGCATAGTGTCAGAATCTTTCTCTCTTAATTTTAATTTTTGCTTTTATTTTGTAACATTTTTTAGATTTTTATGCTTGGATATTTTTCAATTTTTTTTTCATAAAATAAATCTTTCAAATAAAAAAAAATTAGCCAAGGAAACATCTAATAAACTTTGATTTCATTTGCAAATTTTATTAAACAATTGAAAAATATAACCTTTTTACTTATGCTTTTTGAGTAACAATTTCATTTTTTTATTTTTAGATTTATAATTTATAAAATTTGTACAAAGTAATGTAGGCTCTTTTTTCTAGGGAAAAAATAATAGATTTTCTTGAATAGAAAGTTAAAAAAATGAAATGACTTGTAAAGTTTAAGATAATATCTATCTGAGTAACAAAATTTTATAATGTAGATTAAACTTAATTATAAAATATATTAATGACTAAAGAAGAATAAATTATGTTAATATTATGCTAAAACTGCAATAAATACTGATTTCTTATTGATTTATTTAAAGGAAAATACATTTTATATTTTGTAATCTACTGCTATTTTATAAAATCAAATTTAATTAATACCGGAATTACAAATATTAGCTTAATTTGTTCATAAAATAATTTAAATTCAACAAAAATTTAAGAAAAACAGTTAATACCATGATAAAGATTAATGATTTACAAATAAATAATGGGAGAGGTAAATCAAAAATGTAAATTAAAAATCATTTTTGCTTATTTATTTTTTGAAATTTCATTTGCAATTTAATGTTTAGTGCTTGATATATTTTTATTAATAAAATTAGAATATAGAATATTATCAAAAAAAAAAATTATATTAACTAAAAAGTGAAAGCGCTGGATAATAAGTCAATTACTAATTATCAAAAAAAGTAGATTTTAATTTAATTATCAATTAGAAATTTTTAATTTGAAATTTGGGCAAAAAAGTTGAATAGGCTTCAAATAAATATTTTTCAGGAATAATCTTGGAATTTCAAGAACATAATTAGGAAGAAAACAAGGGAAGGAGCAGATTTTGGTGTTAATTTATTAAGATTTTAAAAAGCTTTTTCACTTCACAAAAATGTCTATTTTTACTTCACTTATTCTAAACAAAATTTAATTGAATTATTTTTTATAATTTCACAAATATTTTTGTAAAACTTTTAAAAAGTTAGTTAATCAATCAATCCTCCAAATAGAAAAAATTTTATAAAATTCAATCACCCACACTTCATTCAATAAAGAATTTATTTAAATTAATCTATTATAAATAAGACTTAAAGTATTTTTAATTAAATTAAATGACAATTATTATTATTATAAAGAAGATAATAAAAGGAACAGTAAGTAAAACAAAACACATATTATGTAGATAGATACTCAAAAATATAAGCTAGTAATAAATAGGGTTAACGTAACAACAGTGAATTTAAGGATATAGTTGTATACTTCGTTTTGGATATCTTTATAAACGATAGTTTTTTTGTCATTTTGATATCTAGCTAATACTTTGTTCATAACATTAAACCATGAAGGAGGATAAAAGCTCAACAAAACACAAACAGTATATCCATGAGGTAATGTAGGACTTTCATCATAACTGCAAAGAATTTAATATTCTTTATATCCATTTTCATGATGATCAGAGTGTCTTTACAATTTGAATAGCAAATAGTTGGAGAATCTATGGGGAGCGTTCCATGAATGGTGGATATCAACTTTTTCATAGATCCCTGGTTCTATTTCCTTTCTTTAAAGTCCATAGTGTTCAATATAATTTACAGTTTCAAGATAGAAAACTGAATGAAAAACAGTAAATAAGAAAACGTACATTCCATATGTTCCAAATACTTTCTATACAACAAAAGGAATTACAAATATGCTCAAGGTGTAGTAAATCATTTTATTGTAAATATTAATTGGAGAGCGTTTTTGAAGGCGTTAATAGTTGTTTTCATAATGCCAAGCACTGAAATATGAGCCAATTACTGTTTAGGGAATAAATTTGTAAAGAGTTTAATTTAAGCGAGATGTGGCAGGGTCTTTATGGGTAGCAACATTGCGGTGATGACCATAAATGTGTTCAATAGCGAAATGCATGTAAAGATTCTTGGCAAGAGTGAAAGTTCCCATAAAAGCATCTAACCATCCATCTTTATGGAATAATTCGTGAGCAACATTGATGTTTGAAGCAGCAAGATTACCAGCAACAAAAATAATACCAAATTAGTTGAAAAGAGATATTTCGTCTTTGTAAATAGTAACAAAGTGAATGCACCAGAAGGTAAAAAGCCAATCAAATACAACAGCCAAATATAAAGGAATCTTAAAGCGAAGTTTTCCAGTAAGTTGCTTTGCTTCTTCTTTAGTAGGATTACGAATATCAAAGCTACAGAATTCATCTAGTAAAGGTATGACAGAGTAAAAGATAAAGACAAATAAATAACCAGTTCTCATATAGTTAATACTAAAGAAGGCTAAGACATAAATAAATGGCACAAAGTAGTACTACAATGAGCTAAATAGCAAAGCATTTTAGCCTTCATATTTTGCTTTTAAATCTTTTTAGAATTTAGCAACTTCTAACTTAGGTTAAGTAAGATCTTCTGAGTTAGTCATTATTATTTAAGAATATACTATTATATCCAATTTATATTTTAATTATTTATTATATATTCAAAATCTAATTAAATTATGGCAACTATTTAAATACAAAATTGTCATTCATTTTTTTATATCTTGTAAGCTGTTATTATGATACTTATTAAATTTTAGATTCCTAATGATATTTATTAAGTAATTTAATTAGATTTAAATGAAGGTTTTATTATTCATAGGAATATCACAGATGAAAAATTGAATGGAATAAACAGCTTAAATTATAATAAATCAGGCAGGTGTCATTAATTAATTGAACTATTTTTCTTATAAATTTTGTTGAATAAAATTTACTTACATCAAATTAAAATTTGTTTCCTTTTAATTAAAAAAATAACAAAACCAATGATGCAATATTTACATAAAAACAAACAAAAATGACTAAGCATTTTAATTTAATTTAAAAATTACTTTGATGTAAACAAAATTCAATTTAATTACTATTTTAAGCACTTGTATTAATTTAATTATTTGTTTAATTGAATGTAACTAAATTTTTGAATTTTAAACATTCCAGTCAACAAAGTATATATAAATAAATTATTCCATCTTCCATATTCGAGTTTTGTTTTACTTTATTTACTCATCACTTGAATTTAATTATTTTTCTTCTTTAAAAGGTAGGGCTACAATAAATTTGATAATTCTTAGAAGTATATTGGATAAAAAAGCAATAAGTTATTTGTTAGTGAAAAATTAGAATGTAAAATAATTTTTATAAAAATAATACAATAAAAATCAAGATGAAAATACTGTCTAAGCATTTTTTTTGTTTATATTTTTATTTAAGACATTAAATTTATCCAATTGAATAAATAAAATTAGATAGCCATCATATATTAAATTTTTATTCAATGACTATTAAGTATAGTTATTGTTGTAATATAAACCTAAATTCTTTTAAATTACATTTTCTCCAATAAGTTAAAAAGAATTTATCAGTTTTAGATTCTTTTATTAAAAAATAATTTAATCATTAGCAATTTCTTCTTTCGAATGATATTAGAAAATGATATTGTTTTATTTATTGACTCAAAATTAAAAAATTTATTAATAATATAATCAAAATAAAAATTTTATAAGAGTAATATGTTTCGATATTAAATTATATTTAATTAATTTAATAATTAAAAATAAAAATTTTTTAATAGTTTTAAAGATACATATTATTTATTCTAAACTCTTATCTTTGAAAACTGATTAAATAAATAAAAATTTGGGCAGAATTATAAATAAAAAAAAAAAAACCCTAATCAAAATTTAAAATTTATTCTCAATATTTTGATTAAAAGCTAGGGTGTAGTTTTTAAAATTTTAATTAAAATATTAAGAATATTTTTCATGACATATAATAGTTTTTATTTAAATGTTTTCTTATTTCCTAACATCAATGGCCATAGTTTTAACTCACAAAACTTTATAAAATATAAATAAAATTAATAAAACAAAAAATTTTTTGAGTTTATTTTATTAATTATTTCAATTATCATCATAAAATAAAGTATAAAATAAAAAAAAGAATATAAACATATAAAAAATTTTGATTAAGATTGATAAATATGTTTTGACATTTGAATAAAATTTTTATTTGTTATTGCTTCAATATTATGATGTAATTTATTAAATTTTTAACATAAAATAATTTTAAAAAATTATTTAATGTGTGATAACCATTAAATTATTTAAAAGCAGCTAATATTTGTCATTTCAATATGATAATTTAACTAATCTTTTTATTTTCATAAGTTTTTGTATTCTTCTGTAACGACCCATTTCGCCAATATATAATTACTTCTTAAAAGAATTAAAACTAAATATTGAATGAATAAATATTTAAGAGAATGAGAAAAACATTAAAATTTGAATTAAATCAGAAAACAACAAATAATAATTAATGAATGATTGATTAAATGAGCTGAACAAATAATGTCAAGTAAACCAACCAAAATGAGTCAGTTACTAAAGTTTAAAGGTTTTTATTTCACATTCTTCCTTCAAAAATGCATAATTAAAAATGACACTATTTTTACCTTAGGTCAAGAGTCAAATTTTAGAGATTAGAGCACCTTTAATCCTTCTGCACCCAAACCACCAATATTATTGTTTCTTGAAAGAATTATAAAATAAATATTGAATGAATAACTATTTAAGAGAATGAAAAAACCATTAAAATTTGAATTTAATCAGAAAACAACGAAATAGAATTAATGAATGAGCCAGAATCAAGCTGAATAAATAATTTGAAGTAAACCAACCAAAATTAGTCAGTTGCTAAAATTAAATTTTTATTTTTCACATCATTCCTCCTTCAAAAATGAATAATTAAAAATGAAACACTTTTTTTACCTTAGGTTAAGAGTCAAAGTTTTGAGATGAGAGCACTATCCTAAACCAGATCCTAATCCTTATGCACCCAATTCACCAATATAATTGCTTCTTGAAAGAATTATAAAATAATTATTGAATGAATAAATATTTAAAAGAATGAGAAAAACATTAAAATTTGTTTTAAATCAGAAAAAGAAGAATAAGAATAAATGAATGAGTAATCAACTGAGCTGAACAAATAATATGAAGTAAACTAACCAAAATAACTCAGTTACTAAAGTTTAAAGTTTTTATCAATCACATCATTCCTCTTTCAAAAATACATAATTAATGAAACACTATTTTTACCTTAGGTCAAGAGTCAAAGTTTAGAGATGAGAGCACTATCCTAAACCAGACCCTAATCCTTATGCACCCACTTCACTAATATTATTCTTAAACTTTCTAAATACTTTAATTAATTGAAGTTAGTGATTTTTTTTGTTTTTGATTTAAATTAACTACTTATAGCATAATCTAAGGTATCTAAATTTAATCTTTTATTCTCAATTAATATGAATCTCTATTATAATAATAGTAATTAATAATTTAGAGCAAAAACAATTACGATTTAATTCAAATTGTTTAAAGATGTTCTAAAAAAATTAACTTTTATTAACATTTGTAAAAGATTTTCCTTAATAATCTAATTCAGATTTTATTATCTTGTAATTTACACAATTAAAATTCTTTGACAAAAAATTTTATTTTAAGCCAAGAAATAAAATATTTTTTTTATCAAATATCCTCAAAAATGCAAAAATAAAATGAACTTTTTGTACAAATAAGTTGATGAGCATTTTAAATCATAAAAAAAATGTAACAAAATTGAATTAAAAAGATAATTTTATGAATGAAATACAAAAAATAGTTATTATCTCAGATTACGAATTAGATTTATCACTGATCATGCAATTAATTAAAAAAGAAATTTATGCACTAATGTTAATTTTCTAAATAGGCAAATTAATTAGACCCAACATATTTATTTAACAGTCTTGATAAGGAAAGCAAATTTCACAAAAGCAATTTGCTTGTTAATTAAAATCTTTCTATTCCTATAAATTATTCAAGATAAATCTCAATCTTTTGAAAACTTAAAATAATAATTCAAAATTAAAAGCAAAAAAAGATGATTTCTTAAAAAAACAATTTTAATCAAATCAATTAAATCTAATTGATTTTTATTAAAAATAATAAAAGATTTTTGATTTTAAGCAGTTAAAATCTCTTTTAGCCATAACTGGAGCTATTCTAGCTATTAAATCATCTAAAAATCTATCATACTATGATATTTAAACTGATTTGCAGACAGCTATAATAATAATTGCTTCTTTCGTTATTTTATTCAGCTTGATCAATTCTGCAATTTGGTTTTACTATAAATCATAAAGATGGTAAAGAATAGTATTATTTATTTTAAATTTGATGTGTGGTGGAGGTATTGTATGCATAATAGCAGTTAATATTGCAACTTCTCTACTACAAAATTTTTGTGGTAAAATAAATATTTCTTTTAATAATAAAGAAAAATATTAATTAATTTTTTTATTTTAAAATTAGGATACTATATTCAACATGATAACCCCTATAGTGGTATTATTATCAAGACAAATTTAGGTGAAACTGTTTCTAGTTGCTCAGCTTTAGATAAAATTCCCTTACCAAAATAAGATGCTATCAGATTGCTAAGTATATAATATATTACATACTCTTGTTAAACTTATGAAAGAGGAGTAGAATGTTATTCTTTTGATTCTTTGATAGTTGAAGACTGGGACAGTCTATATACAAATTAAATAGTTAGCTTAGGATTTTTATTAGTATATTATATTGCTAGTGTCATATTTATGGCATTAATAGCAACAAAATTAAGAAAACTTAAAAACTAAAAACCTTTATATTAAAATAGCTATTGAAAATCAGAATGGTAATAAATATTTTTTGTTTTCATGTTCTATATCTATCTAATTCATTTTGAATAATTTTAAGTAATTCATTAACGAATATTTTTAAAAATATTATTGTGGATTTTCATTTGTGAAAACAATTTTTTCCATTTGAAAATTTTTCATTCAGAAATGAATAGTCCTCTGTTTTGATAAGCAGTAAAAATATAAAAAAGGTGTTTGGTTTAATAAGAAGTTGAGGTTTATCATTAAAAATTAGTTAGACAAATAAAAATCAAGGCTTGGAAAAATATGATGATTATTATAATAAATGCTTTGAATTATTAATTTTATTTTTAAAAGAGGGCCTATAATAATTGATAAAATTTAGCTTATTACATATAAAACTGCTTTGAATTTAGAGCTAAGCAATAATTTATTAAACCCTTTATGTAATTAATATTTTTTATTATAGACCAATTTGGTTGAAATAAGAATTTTTTTGAGTCTATTGCAATTAAGTTAAAACGTTAAAGCCTCAATAATTTTACTTATTATGAATAGTTTAATTTTTCATTATAAATAGTAAATAAGCACCCAAATAATCTCTTTGTTCTCAAAAAAGTGATTGATTTTAATTGAAGCTTGATTTTGGTAAATATTGAATAATACTTCTCTTTATCAAATTTAAAGTAGAACAAACAAATACATTAAATTTAAAAGAATATAGAGTTAGCGCTTGTAGTATATCTGCTATTTGAAATTTTAAGCTTGCAAACTAAAATGGAAGAAAGCTCTTCAACAAGTTAGAATTATAAAGCACAAAGCAACACAGTTGGGATTAGCTAATAAAATATAAGATTATAGAGTTAAGACCTTTCAAATAGCTAAAATTTTTAACATTTGCTTCTTGATCAATCAATTCATTCATTCAATAAAGTTTTAGCAAGGAAATAAAAAGATTCTTTAATCAAAGATAATGAAGAAAATTATGTAAGTACTTAATATCTAAATGAAAATAGGGAAATAGGTGATTTTTCTTAATATTTGAGCAGAAGCTAATAAGATTTGTTTCTAAATAGTTGCGAAAGAACAAATTTAGGTGGTATATAGCCATTAAATTCTACTATTTATCCAAAGATCAATCTATGTGGAAAATAAGAAGAGAACTCAAAATATGACTAATCTAATGATGAAACATGCAGTGCTAGATAATCTTTTTTTATGAATGGAGATAATTAGGATTAATAGAATAGATTATCAATTTCTTTTGGCTAGAATTTTGAGTTTTAAAATGAAAATCGCCATTAAAATCAAGCTGATTTAAAAAATCAGAAGTAAAAGAAAAGCATCAGTGATAGAAGAAGAAGCAGCTACAACTTTGAGTTAAAAGCAGAGAAATTTGAGAATTCCTTATAAAAAATAATAAAAGATAAAAGCAACCATGAGATAAAAAGCTCAAAAAAATTAGTTTTAGCAGAAGTAAAGGATTTAGAAATGTCTTAAAATTTAAAAGAGTCATCTACTCTTTAAAAAACTTTGGAAAATGGAAAAACTGATGATTTACATAGACATAGATTAGATATTTAAAAACTTAAAAAGAAGGAAGAAAAAATGAGGAACTAATTTGTCATAAGATTCAAGCATTTTTAAAGATTTTTAAAAAATATGAAAAATCTATCATAAACTTTCAAGTTTAGGAATATGTCGTTGGAGTAAAAGTTTAAATTCAATGACTCATCTTTTTTTTATTCAAAAAAGAAATAAATCACTATGAACATAGATGGATAAAAAATCATATCTAAAACAATGGCTAAGATCTTTTAAAAAATAATAAATTTTATTCCTGTATTTAGTCCATTAAATTTTGCTATTATTACTTTGGAACTATTTGTCTTAATTGTTTTAGTAACTTAGATGCTAGTTCTACCTCTAGCTGATTCTTTTGATATTGCTTTTTTTTAAACTGGATTTTGCGAAATAATGTTCTATTCTGTTCCTGCTTTTATACTCTTAATTTCCATGCTGGTGAAGTTAAATACAGGATTTTTTAAAGAGAATATTATTATTGATATGAGAAAAAAAATACTGTTGAATTACTATCAAAGTGGTGGGCTTGTGATAGATATTGTTACTGTGTTATCAATATTAATAACTTAATTTACATAAAACTCCTTTGTTTATTTATTCTTCTTGTTGAGACTTTAGCAAATCTAGAATTGTCTTGCAAAAATTGATACTAAATTTTCTTTATCCCAAAGAGTACCTCATAGTTTTTAGATAATAAAGCTAATTTTTCTTGTACTCATGCTCGCTCACATGAATGGTATTTATTTAGACTTACAATAATTTTACTTATTTTAAAAGAATTATGCTTTTATTAATTTTCATTCAATTATTTTTACCCAATAATTAATAAATTAATTAAATACTTCTTTAGGGGGATAAAAATAATTAACTCTCCTACCAATAAATCTCAATATCAAAAGTTAAAAAGGACCCTACACTTTTCAATTATATAAATACCTAAAATCTACCCTCTTGATAAAAATTTGATAAATTTTATTATTGATTAAATATTTGAAGAAGACATCTAATTTTTGTTTAATTTCAATAAAAATAAGAATAGTTTTTTCATACTAATATGCATAAAATTAATTTATTTGCTTAATATTCAAATTTTTTTTATTTTTACAGGTTGCATATTTAATTTTATTGCTAAGGATTTAGATGAAAGTTGGCTAACTAAGAATAACTTAAAAAACTCTGATTGGTATGTGAGATATATCAATAGTGTATATTTTTCTTTTATTACAATGGTAACTGTAGGATATGGAGATATAACACCAGTTTCTCTCCAAGAAAAAATTTTTGTGATATTTATGGTTGTTTATAGTTGTGGAGCCTTTGGTTATATTGTGAGTAGTATAGGAAATATATTCACAGAAAGAGCCTAAATAAAGGCAAAATATAAGTAAATATTTTTTTATTTGATAATTTCATAATTTAATTGAATAATATTAAAATAAAATATAAGGAGCTAATTAGTAGATATTATTCATTATATGAGAACAAGGAATATTGATTAAATAATTTAATCCTAAGTATTTCAATATTTACATTACTTAGAATAGATGGATCATTACAATCATTAAAAAGGTGAACAGATAGTTCAAAAACTTTCTCCATATCTCTAATCCTAAATTAATATGAACTCTTACTATCCTTTTTTGAATAAAACTAACATTTTCAAATTGAACTTTAAGAATTCCATTTTAGTTAATGCATCTCTTAAAATGAAGGAACTTACATTTGGTCCTGGTCAAATCATTTTTAATTAAAATGATTGTGATAATAGAATATTCTACATATTGAAAGGAGAAGTTATACTAAATAACAATAACCATAACATTTGCGTAAAAGATGTAAAACATTCTATTAAAAATTAATTTTATTAAACAAATAAATAAAATCTTAATAACCAAAGGAAAATGATAACTGCTTTGGAATCACTGAATTTTTTAGTGGGGAAGCAAGACATTTGTAGGCTAAAAGCAAAACAGTTTCTCAAATTTTATACTTAGAGTTGTGCTAATTTAAAGAAGTTCTAAAAGAAGACCCTTTAGAATATGTAAATATTTCTTAATAAGTTTACTTCAATCAAAACTAAACTTTTTTATTTTTTTACATTATAAAAATGATTATTCAATTAAATTTATTATTTAAATTATATTCTCATAAGTTTATTTTTTTAAAAAATAATAATTTTATTAGGAAAAATTTTGTTGTCTAAAAGAGTAAATAACTGAAAGTGGTATTGTAGTTGATTAGGCTTGCTATTTTTGCAAATAATTCAATCATGTATATGATAAATGCCCTTACTATACAATAAAAAATTAGAGATAGCTAATTATTGAAAGGAGTAAGGTTAGCATAAATTAAATAAGAAAATAGCATGAACGAAAAAATAAAAAAAAGCACAATAGTATTTTGGAGAATTATGATGTAAGATTAAACTTAAAAGCTATAAGATTAAATTATATTAATAATTCAGTTATTGAGAAAGATTAAATGATTCAACTAATTAGGAATACCATTTAAATGGAAACTGATTTGGATTTTTATAAAAAATATGATGCATTTTATATAAAGCAAACTAATGATTCAGAATATTCTACAGTTATCTTACCTTACGATAAAATAATGGAAGAATTTTACACTGATGAAGATAGTTAAGGAGAGGAATTAGAGACTTATGAAAATATCAATCCTGTTTCTAATACTTTAAAAAAACTGAGTAGAAGTTCTATTTAAGGTAGTGAACATATTTTAGAGGAATAAAAAAATTCATCTCAGACATCTATTGTTTCTCCTCGAAATCATCAAAAGAAAATGTTGTATTAAATTGCAACTCAAAATAGCTCCAATATGACATAAAATAATGTAAACTTGAATGATAAAGGATCTCATTTTAAAGATACTATTTCTTCAATTATGAGCAAAAAACACAGTTTTCCAAGACAATAATCAAAAAGGCTGTCAAATTTAACACACTGCTAAAACTAAAATGCAAATAGATAATCTCAGAAAATATAAGATGATAATATACTTAAACATATAATTAATTTTATAGCACAGACATAAACTAATAAACATAATGAATTATAGATTGAAATATAATCACAATCTTATGGAGATGAATTTTTTAGCATCATTGATTTTGATAAAATGTAAGAATTTATTCGTTTTTTTCCAAAAAATAATTACTCTTGTGTGATTGAATAGTTCAATAAATTACATTTGAAAAAGCAAAGAGTAGTAATAAAAAGAAGAAAAAGATCTTTTAAAAAGAATACTATCATATAATAATCTCCAGGTACTAGAAAAAATAGGATGCAAAATAGTATTTCAAACAATTTATAAAATTAGTCTTTTTCTTTGAGTCTTGCAAGTGATGAAAAATCAATATCTCAATTTCATAACAATAATTTTCAACCTTAAAATTCATCAGATTATTAAAATCAAAATTAAGATAAAGAATATGAAAATAAAACTTCTTATTACAAATCACCTGAAATACCTAAATCTAGTTTATTCAAACCATAATAATGATAAAAATAAATTTTTTCACAAAAATAACTAAAAATTAAAAACTAACTTTAACTTAAAATTTTGGCTCAATAAAATGTTTCATTCTAAATTATATTTTAATCATAAAGAAAACATTATTTCATTAATTTATTTTATTTGTATTAAATAATATTCTAATCAATCTCTTTATATTTATTCTTCTAAAAAATACTTCTAATTTTATTTTAAACTTTTTAAATTTAAATTAATGAAACTTACATAAAAATTATGTCAATTAATTTTTTATTTAAATTTGATCTTAAATATAAAGAATAGCTAAATAAAAATTAATTCAAGTTAATCATTTTTTTTACTTTGAATTTTATCCTGGATTAATCTTAAAAAATTCTTGCAAGCTGTAAACTACATAAATGCTTGTAAATTGGAAACTAGTTCTATTCAATAGTTTTTATATAAGTTACATATTTATCAATAAAACTGTAAGTTGAAATAAAACATATTTACAAATTTAAATAATGTTGATTACCGTATTCCCTCGTTATTAATTTCTTTCGAATTATGAGGGAGGATTCAAATTTTTTGGTTTATAAAATGGAAATAAAAAGTAAAACAAAATTTTTTACAATCATTAATTTTCCCCAAAACCATAGATGGCTTACCTACATATATTTAGTTAAATTAAGAAAATCCTTTCCTCAAGCTCTGAAATAAACAGATATTTATCATCTTATCATCAAAGGATGATCTTCAATTGGATTAGTTTTTGTCCTTAAACTCATTAAATTTAAAACTAAACAACATCAACTTTTCCAGTATTCAGTAAACTAGAGACAATATTTGGGATATAAAACTACACTTTAATTGGTGAACAATAAAATTCTAGAGTAACACAATACAAGGCTTAAAAAAAATTGTGAGTATAAATCTTTCAGAGTTAATTAATTTTTATATTATTAAAATTATTTTTCCCAAATAATAACATAAAAATAAAAAATGAATGTATTCACATAATTTAAATTTTCCAAAGATATATTTTTTATTTTTAATTGAAAATCAAAATCAGAATTCAATTATTAATTTATACAATTTTTGTAATTATTAGCATTATGATTTCAAATTTTATCTTGTTTATTCATCAATTTTATTTTTTCTATTAAAAAAATTTTATTTTATTATTATTTATCAGTAATCATGAAATTAAATAAATAATTATTAAAAAAATTACTTTAGATTGAGATTCAAAGAAGTAATGTTTTGACACTTTTCTAAGCTCATTCCAATATTTTTTGTCCCTTCTGCACCAATATTATTTTCCCTTCAAAAATAGAATAATATGTTTGTTTTTATTAGTTTAGAAAATCTCAAAACATTCTAATTAAAAGGAGTGATGGTGTGTTTAATCATTAATT